>CM028352.1:19657616-20038942 GCA_016618105.1 Dendrobium huoshanense | reverse complement strand
TAAAGATTATGAGGGTCAATCATGTTGTTGCCCATACACTAAGAAACGCTGAAAAATTCGCGAAATCAGCAATGCGACGACGACTAGCGGGCATTGAAGCTTCACCAAAGTGGTCAAATGAACCAAAGTGGTCAAACGACCTACGATCGCCAAACGGACAATACCATTGCGATTGAAGCATCAAATTTACCTAAGAGGGGACCCCTTGTAGTAAAATCGTACAAAAACAGTCAAAACCGACGACAGACACTAGAAACAGACATTTATCCTCCCCATTTTTCACACTATGATCCAGAATCAATTCGGAGTAAAAATAAGAAAACGTCAATCTGGCAATGCCAAATATTACTTTAATCAAACAATATCCTCCCACTTTCAAAGGAAAGTAACATTCATCAATCTTCCTATATTCACACCCCACAACAAAATAAAATTGCTGAAAGAAAAAATGACCACCTTCTTTCCTCCACCCGTGCACTTCTAACCTCCACCAGTACACTTCTATTCCACCACAATGAACCCAAATACTACTGGGGGAAACCCTTCTGATTCCACATATCTCATAAACCGATTACCTTCAAAAACCTTGGGCTGAAAACACCAATAAATATCATGTCCTCTTTTCACTCTGAAGTCCAAACTCATAACAACCTCACAGTAAAAATCCTTGAATGAACTACCTATGTTCACATTCAAAACCAAAATAAAAGAAAATTAGATCCAAGAGCATTCAAATGTATCTTTATTGGATATTCATCCATCCAAAGAGGTTATAAGTGTTATCACCCTGTTAACCTGCCGCCGTATAAAACAAAAGAGAAAAAAAAAAAAAAAAAAAATTAAAATCAACGTACCTGCCATCCCACGCAGTCGCACGTCGTCGCCGCATTTTGCACGACCTTGTGTCGTTAAAATGAAAAGAAAAGAGGCAGAAACCTCTTCTCACTCCATTTCTCTCTCTCATTCATTCCCTCTCTCACGACCAAACTCCCGCACACAGAGCTCCTTCTTCGGCTTCTTGTCCGATCAGAAGTTACGACATTTTGAATCGGAAGCAAGATCGGGAGCTCGCCTGTGAAGGTAACTCTCTCCCCGTCGAGCACTCCTCCGACTCCTTCTGGCTGTTCGACCCCGCTCCATTGGCGACGTTTCCTTTGAGTCGAGCGGAAGTTACGACATTTAAATCGGAAGCAACAACTGGAAGCTCGCTGGGACTGAAGAAACTTTCTCCCTTTGGCGTTGCTTC
Organism: Dendrobium huoshanense; assembly: GCA_016618105.1. NCBI lineage: Eukaryota > Viridiplantae > Streptophyta > Magnoliopsida > Asparagales > Orchidaceae > Dendrobium > Dendrobium huoshanense. The sequence continues at coordinate 20,037,696 of CM028352.1, read as the reverse complement.
TTCGGCTCCTTCGTTGTAGTTCGACCGCTCCTCCGACTTTCCCTTCCTGCCGAATTGGAAGTTACGACATTTTGATCGGGTGCAAGAACAGAGCTCGCCGCCTGAGAAGGAACTTTCTTCCTTTCGAGTCGCTTCTTCCGCTCCATTCCGACGCCGTTCGACTTCGCACCTTCCACGACATCTCCTTCTGTCGGGATCGGAAGTCACGACAATTTAATCGGAAGCAAGAACAGGTGCTCTCTGACTGTGAAGGTAACTTTCTCCCTTTACGCGCTTCTTCGGCCTGTCCATGGCCTAACCCGAGAGATAGAGAGGGAGGAGAGGGTTTAATGATTTGATTAAGTTTAATTATGGTAAATCTTAATTAGCTATAATTAATTTTAATTATAATCATTTTAATTAGTTATATTTATTATAATTAATTAATAATTAATTTTAATTAAATCATTATAATTAATTATAATTAATTATAATTAGTTTTAATTAAAGTTAGTTTTAATTAATACTTTTTTTAATTATAGTTAATTATTATTTATTAATTATAATTATTTAAACTTAATTGATACTGATTAATTATAATTAATTGAAAGTTAATTATAATTAATCATATCAGTTAATTATAATAATTATAGTTAATAATCTTAATTAATTATAATTAATTAAGGATAAATATAATTAATTAAATATAATTATAATTAAATATAATTAATTATAATTAATTAATATTAACTATTGAATTAATTCAAAATAAAAATGCTCCTCTTACCTTGATCCACGAGCCAACAGTCGCCGCCGACAATCGTCGCTGAGCCCTAAGGTATACATTTCTAACTTAAATCCCGTTCTCGACGCTTGCAGCGGACCGGGGAACCACCTATACGCGCTCTTGTAGCACGGTAGGAGGGAGCCCGGTGCGAAGCATACGACGAGGCGGGTAAGCCCTATACACGCTCTTGTAGCGTGGTGGGGACGGTTCTCGACCTCGACATCGACATCGACACCGCCGACGACTGTTACGTAAGGTATAATTTCTAACTCCAATCCCATTCTCGACGTTTGCAGCGGACCGGAGAACCACCTATACGCGCTCTTGTAGCACGGTAGGAGGGAGCCCGGTGCGAAGCATACGACGAGGTGGGAGAGCCCTATACACGCTCTTGTAGCGTGGTGGGGAGAGTCACTGCTGTTCTGGTACGTCACTGCTGTTCTGGTACGGGTACTGCTGAAGGCCCCATACACGCTCTTGTAGCGTGGTGGGATGAAATTTTGTACGGCCGCGGTGTCCAAGGACACCTACCATACACGCTCTAGTAGCGTGGTGGGAAGGCCCAGCTCCCCAATTTTCCCCCAAACAGGGGATATGCCGGGGTGCTGCCGAAATTTTCACTGAAATGCACAAAGAACTTGAACAATATAAAGACTTTTTTGGGCAACAATGTAGAAGACCTGTACTCGAACAAAAATGTACAGAACTTGAACCAAATGAGTAGAGGACCTGTACAAGAACAAAGGACTTGTGGACCTGAATCAGAACAAAATTCAAATGATTTCTAAATATCAAATCCAAATGAAATTAAATTGGAATCAAATGCAAATCAATTTGAATATTCAGCTAAACTTGCAAGAACTTCAGAAGGTCCTGAACCAAAATCAACTTGGACTTGCACTCAGAACTCAGACCGGGTTGAATTCAGGGATTTATGGACCTGATCACTTGAAATGATGCATTCAAACTTGAACTCAACAAAACTACAAGAACCTAAACTTGCAAATGAGCTATGAAGATCTTAATGTGGACCACAAAGAGCTGGACTTAAATTCAAAAGAAATAAATACAGAGAACTTTGAACTACACTTGAGCTCAATACGAACTGCAAGGAATCAGATCTTAATTCTCTTAAAGATGTGAAAGTCCCAAGTTCTCAAATGAATATAAATGTTTGATGTAAGCAAAGGACTAGTGCCAGAAAATCTTCAAACATAAATGACATGCAAATGAAGAACTTGAACTTTCAAGAACAACACACAAGACTCAAGCATGAGTTGAACCTTGAACTTGGGTTCAATGGAATACATAGAAATGGGCTTTGGATGAATGAACAAATCAAGATCTAAGTGCACAGTCGTCCAAGCTAACAACAAGTTGCAAGTAAGAGATAAAATCTTGATGCACACGAAAGATGAATGCAACGAACTCCTACGACATTCCTTACAATGCCTCTTGATTGAGATGGCAATGCTGGAAGACCAGAAATCAAAGACCTGCCCCTACAGCAAAAGCAATCGTCACCCACCTGAGATTGATGATAGGTGGGCATGATGTGGGAACAGTGGGTCTTCTACGAACATCTCTAGAAGGTCGTAGCAAATACAACGGATCCCTACAAGCAAACACGAGCCACTTGTGGATAACAACAGTGTGTATATCACAAATACAACGAATCACTGCGGACACAAGTACATATATCACCTACGACATTGGTGGTCAAGATCTTCCAGCACGCCGGGTACAAAGGCAACCCGATGTACGAAAAAAGGACACCCCCTGGCAGAAGGGATGACATGTTTGAACAAATTAGAACCAAACTTCCTGATGTTCTAAACTCTCTTCTTAGTTCTATACTCAAGAAGAAAACAGCTCTAGTACCTACAAATCCGGAAATAACAAGTCTGCCACACTGAAGAGCCTAAAGGGAGTCCTCCCCAAATCAGCAGCCTTTGACTCCCGAATCCAGAAAATCCTCCCCGGTGATTGAGAAAGGGGGAGGGGGTCAACATCAAGACCAAATCGCCACCGGATCTGCAACACATATACAAGCAGACAGAAGGCGTCTACGATCTACAACTCAACGCCACCGGATCTGCAACATTCGTACAAGCAGACATAAGGCGTCTATAATTATTTCAAAGTACCCATGCACGTGCACCTTAGTTTGTATACACATAGGTACACAAGGGGTAAATACAATCTCAACCCGCATGGGCCCCGACGAGCGTGTTATTGGTACACACGTGACGCTTAGGGATGCTGCGCGGGTTGACAAGTGAATTCAAGTTCGAATCCGATCCTTCTATACGGATCAATAGAAGTCGACAAGATTCGAACTACCTAACAAAATACACGGTTGTATCGAACGGTGTATTTGTTTAAATACATTCTTTTTAGGCCTTCAAAGCCTAAAATCAAGAGAATTCACTAAACAAAAGGCACAAAGCCTACGAGAAACCCGATCCCCTATCGATAAGTTGATAGGGTCGACAAGGTTCAATCAAATGGAAATGACCCCTAAACACCCCGATGATGGCCGTGTTGATTGCTTATCTCAACCGGAGGGGTTCACAAATACTTTTAAATGTCTCCCAAAGTCCATTCAAAATCCAAGCTCTACCAAGAAATCCAAAATTCTCCAAATCCCAAATTCCCAGATATTTAAATCTGAAATCAATCCATCAATCACTCAAAGCAAAATCCATCCACCCTCCGCAACAGTCTGCCGGGGTGGACAAATTCAAATAAACTCTAGCTCACAAAGAGCGAAATGCCTAGTCGAAAATATCACTAGGATCCATTCTCAAACAATCTCCTGCCAGTAAGGACGTGGTACGTGTCCTCTAACCGGCGGTCTGCCGCTAAATGGCACCGCAGGATAAACGGTTACGACGACCCGGGGCCCTCTGAACTGAGTGGTTTTGCCGCCAAAGGGCACCACGAAATACCGGTTATGGCCAGAGCCAATACGCTCCTTATTGGCATCAAATCCTTGAGATATGAATCAATAGGATATGATCGATAGGGCACAAAGCCCTCTGTTAGCTAAGGTGGATTCAAATTTGTCCCCTTAGACAAACATCCAACCCCGGTCTACAAGGTCCCCTTGGACGAAGCAACCCATGGCTGCCGACAAGGATCCTTCTGTCAGGTTGGGTCGACTACCTCCTCTGACTAAGTAGACCAGGGACCACGATGGCCCGGGACGACGGAACCATGGGATCTTGATCGGGCCCATCATCCATTCCCCCACCATCCGCTTTAAGTGCAAGATGGTGCCGTTTCTATTTTAAATATCAAATTTTTCCAAATATCCAAACATTCCCAAATCAAAATCCAAATCCATTGCTGCTACTACATGCCAGATACACGTATCTCTATACGTATCTGATTGACGACTAGCCTTAATCGAAAGTTCTCTCTCGTTATCGGGAGGGGTAATTAACTATAGGGGCTTGCGCCTATAGGAAACCAGAACTCAGATCATAAAGTCCTTGCAAATGAGGGCGAAATCTCTGGGTAGTGACTTATCTACAAACCCATCTGCCTTCCAAAATTTACCCCGGAACATAGTTCGTTAAAACTCCCTCGCCGAATAAGAAAAGCGATGCGGAGGCCGGGGCCGAATTTTCGGAGCCCACAGATTTCTGGCGACTCCGCTGGGGATTGGTTTCTCTTTCCATCTTTGGCTAGTCGTCTCAGTGTTATAGTAGCAATTATTTCAAATCGTACTCAAAATTTTGAGTCTATCAAAATGATCTTTTAACAGTTCAAAACTCTGAATTTTCTAAAATGATCATTCAAAAAAAATTTCTATTGAGATAACATATTTAGCAGTATTTTAGATTTATATTATTTGAACTGCTTGCTAATGTTATTTTCTCTTATTTTTGTGTTCTGTGTAAGTCTCTGCATTTTGAAAGTGCGGGGTGATGTATCAGAATCTGATTACTAACCCTTGCCTTTCATTTATGCAGATGGATCTACAGAACACCCCGATGACCGTCCAACTGGGACGTGGAGCCAGAATTCAACTGGCGAACGCTGTGATTGAAACTGGAAATGCTGGAGCCACCATCCACTTTGGTGGGCTTGAATTCTCAGCAGCTACTGCAAAGGCTGCAGCCGTTCCTGTGTACGGCGTAAACTCTGAAGAACTTTCTGGAAGATCCCATTCTGCAAGGACTGCTGCCAGAGGTACTGCTCAAGGAAGAACTTCTGTCTTTGAAAGACTATTCCAACCTGAGACCCTTACTGCAAAGAGGGTTGTCACTGGAAGAAAGATCTCTGTGGTGACTGCAAACACCACTACCCTGCCCAGAGAGACTGTTGCACCTGGGAGGTATGATAATGAAGCTTCTTCATCTGGAGGAAGGCTTACTAGAAGGCAAAGGAGGAAGAGAAATGCAGAGCTGCGAGCTCAGCAGTTACCTGTACCAGTCAATCCCTCCAATCTGCCAGCACCAGAATCAAAGATCAATATCCCCACTCAGAATAAGTTCGCCAATCTAAAGTGGATAAAAAGAAATAGCTCTTCTGGTGAGCTCAAGAAATCTTTTTGGGAGCGTCGACCTGAAGTTCCAGCCCCTCAGAAGATAAGAGAGCCCGAACGTCTGTCTGCCCGGGTACACCGTGTACTGAAGACAGTCAAGGAGAAGGGCTTAATGAAAAAGAAGTTCCAGAGGCCACTGATTGTTGAGGCCCGAAGAACTCCTCCAAGAGAGAGGCTATCGTCTGTTGTGATAGCTAAACAAAGAAATTACCAACGCCAAGTTCCGCGGGAAGCACATCGGGGCGTGACACTTGGACCACATGTCCAAGAATCCGTCGCCGAAAGGGCCCAGCGGAAAGGCAAACAAGTTTGGAGGCCGAAGCCTCGAAAGGAAAAGATTTTTGAAGAAAAAGATAGACCAGGCGTGACATCCGGAGCTGTCTCCCGGAGATCCGCCCCTGCCAACAAAACTCGTCAGAAATGGGTCCAAAGGAAGGCCCATAATGACGACAATTATATGGACGGTCGACATCCTGGAGAGTCTTCCAGGAGATCCCGTCATTCTCCTACTTCAGCCAAAGAGGAACTTCATTTCGATCGTAGTACGCAGATCGAAGAAGTAATCATTCCAAGTCAAGAGCCTGAAATTCAGTGGCGACGCCGCTCAGAAATTCAGGTACGAGAAGATGAAAAAGAATATGACGATGATGGTACTATGGAGATCGAAATGGTTCGTATGGTCAGTCACGCCGATGTTGAAGAGGAAGATGATGGTGATGAAGAAGACCAACAATCACAACCGCCCTCTGTATGTTACGGCAGAGAGCGACGGTATGATGATCAGTCGAATTTTGATTGATCCCGGATCTTCCGTAAATCTTATGAGCCTTAAGGCACTGAGATCCCTCTGCCTCGATGTAGAACATCTTGGCCAAGATAAACTGATGGTGCATGGCTTCAACGAGAAAGGGCAGAAAACTCTTGGTTCGTTTATGCTTCCTCTTGTATTCGGGGAACTCCATACGGAAGCCAAATTCCATGTAATTGATGCGGACACTTCGTTCAAGGCGTTATTGGGTCGCCCCTGGCTGCACGAATACGGCGTTGTCCCTTCAACATTACACCAGTGCATGAAGTATCTCAGAGAAGGAGAAGAATTCAGAATTTCTGGTGATATTCAACCTTTTGCAGTACATGAAATAACAGTTTATGAAGATGCTAAGTACTTCATGCCAAAGAAGCAAAAGTCGTCAAGTTCTCTTGAGGCTAGAGCATCAAACTCTAAGGCTGCAAAGAAACCCAAGCAAGAAGATGAGAAAAAGCAGGTGGGGAGAAAGAAGGCACCGCCAACTCTTCCCAAATCACCAACCATTCCTAAACAAAAGAAGAATGTACCTCATCTTGGGAGCGACACAGATGAAGATGATGTTACTCCTGCCAAATCTCGAAAAATATGTCAGTCCACGGATGAATGGAGTAGGCAGATTGAATTTTCAAATGATGATTATGACCACGACTCAATCTACATGAACTCAGTGCAGAGTGTGTTCTCCAGAAGAATAGACAGTCTGTTAATTTCAGACAGCGTACTCGTAGTCACACGTGTTCCCTTGCAACATTTCAAGGAAATAATTTCGCGCGAGGTTCATAAAATTGAAGAACTCCCCACTCTTTATCTACCTCCCCGTAAAAATGGGACTGTGCCAAAGAATGTGTTATATTCTACGGGAGTTCGTGAAGAAGAGAATCACGACTGGGATTGCATGCTCCTCGACTCCGAGGAATTATTTCCTACGAGGCTACCCAAATTCAGTACCAAAAATATTCAAAGAATGCTACGAAAGCAAATCAATATTCCTACTACCAAACGACAGCTCCGTACAAGTTTGGGCCTCTGGTATGGGAGAAGTCCGCGTCCATTACGACGAAAGGATACAGACGCATATAAAGGTATTGGATTCATCAAAAGAAAATTCCTCCAGAAAGAGACTTGTCAAGCAATCACATGCGGAGAAATCAAATCTGATGATGATTATGATAATCAACCCGTAGAAGCTGAGCCTGCACCAGAAGAACTGGAAGATGGTGGACAAGCTGCTACGATGGACGAGCTCAAAGAAGTCAACTTGGGAACTGAGGAGGACCCTCGCCCAACCTTCATTAGCTCTCTTCTACCAGAAGATCAAATAGAAAAAATAAAAGAGCTACTATGTGAATTCAGGGACTGCTTTGCCTGGACATATGCTGAGATGCCCGGCTTATCTCCTGATGTGGCAGTTCACAAATTGGCCATCAAGCCTGATGCAGCACCCGTCAAGCAAGCTCCAAGGAGAATGAGATTGGAGATTGAAGAACAGGTGATTGCAGAAACGAAGAAGCTTATAGAAGCAGGCTTCATTCGAGAAGAGAAGTATGCTGACTGGATTGCCAATATCGTCCCTGTAAAGAAGAAGAATGGCCAGATTCGTATCTGCATCGACTTCAGGGATCTCAATAAGGCATGCTCGAAAGATGACTTTCCGCTCCCAGTATCAGAGCTTCTAGTTGACAATACATCCAATTACGATATGTTCTCCTTCATGGACGGATCGTCAGGCTATAATCAGATTAAAATGGCGCATGAAGACGAAAGACATACATCATTCAGAACGCCTATAGGCATATTCTGTTATACAGTCATGCCCTTCGGCCTGAAGAACGCTGGTGCCACCTACCAGCGGGCGATGACTCGTATATTTGATGATTTGATTCATCAGAAGGTCGAATGTTATGTAGATGACTTGGTCATTAAAAGCATAGGCCGAAAAGACCACATTGATGATTTGAGAATTGTGTTCGAAAGGATCAGAAAGTACGATCTGAGGATGAACCCTCTCAAGTGTGCATTTGGGATATCCTCAGGGAAATTTCTGGGATATGTTGTTCGACATCGAGGCATCGAAGTCGACCCCAACAAGATCAAGGCGATCGTGGAGATGCCACCTCCAAAGAATCTTCGGCAGCTTCGCTCGCTGCAAGGACAACTGGCTTTCATTCGGAGATTTATATCAAATCTATCGGGTAGGTGCCAACCATTTTCAAAGCTGATGAAGAAAGATGACCGTTTCAAATGGGACGCAGAGTGCCAAGAAGCATTTGACAGCATCAAAAGATATCTGTTGAATCCTCCTATTCTCGCAGCGCCAATCCCGGGGAAGCCTCTTATACTGTATACGGCAGCACTAGAAGAGTCCCTCGGAGCATTATTGGCCCAGCATAATGAAGAAGGCAAGGAGAATGCACTCTACTACATCAGTCGGAGGTTGATAGGAGCAGAAATCCGCTACTCTTCAATCGAGAAGCATTGCTTGGCCCTGATCTTCGCAGTTCAGAAGCTCCGCCATTATATGTTGTCTCACAAAATCACCTTGATATCAAAGATCGATCCGTTGAAGTTCTTGATGACAAGACCAGCGTTGACAGGTCGTTTGGCAAGGTGGGCAGTGATACTGCTACAGTTTGATATCACATATGTCCCTCAAAAGGCAGTGAAAGGGCAAGTGTTGGCAGATTTTCTCGCTGCACATCCTATCCCTGCAGATTCTCCGCTCAACGACGATCTACCTGACGAGCAGATCATGAATGTTGAAGAAAAGGAGATGCTACGAGTATGGAAAATGTATTTTGATGGAGCATCGTCAATCAAACGTGCTCGGCCTCCAAATCTCGAGAAAGCTCAAGCCGGAATTGGAATCATTTTCGTAGCACCCGAGGGAGGCATAATGAGATTTTCGTTCAGTTTGACTGAACCTCGGACCAATAATGAGGCTGAATATGAAGCCCTAATAGCTGGATTGGAGATTGCAATCGATGTCCGAATTCAAAATCTCCAAATTTTTGGTGATTCTCAACTTGTTGTAAATCAAGTGTTGGGAGTTTATAAAATCACCAAGTTTGAGTTGGCCTGTTATCATCGGCGAGTTCTTGAGCTTATGAAACAAATTCCAGTTGTCAAACTAACTCAAGTTCCCCGAGGTCAAAATGCCAAAGCCGATTCTCTTGCCAAATTGGCTAAAGAAATGGCGAATATGGACGACGAATGGCCTATAATAATTATGGTGCACAATCGACGGATCTTAGAGCCAGCATTACTACAATTCCCGCAGGCAGAGGGAATATCAAGTTCAAGCCAGCAGGATGCAACTCCGGTTGATCCTCAACCTCCCCAACCAGTTGATGTTGAAGATCAGTCTGAAGAACAACAAGTTCCTAAGAAAAGGCGCAAGGCCAATCAAGCTTCAGAATCATGGTGGCATTGCCTAGATGTCGAGGAAGAAGATGACTGGAGACTGCCTTTCATTGATTACTTTAAAGAAAGTAAATTGCCAACAGACAAATCACTAGCTGCTCAAATCAAGAAGAGAGCGCTACGATATGCATTTGTCAACAACACATTGTATCGACGTGCTTTCGATCAAATGTGGCTAACGTGCCTAGGGACCAAAGAAGCTGATAAAGTTGTGGCAGAAGTTCACGAAGGACTTTGTGGAGCACACCAATCAGGTCCCAAGATGGCAATCAAAATTAAAAGAATGGGCTACTATTGGCCAACCATGGTCAGAGATTGTATCAATCATGCTAAGAGGTGCCATGAGTGCCAGATCCACGGTGATGTTATACATCAACCGCCTAATCCGCTGCACCCTACAATAGCATCCTGGCCATTTGAATGTTGGGGTACTGATATTATCGGGCCGATAGATCCGCCCTCATCAGCAGGACACCGTTTTATTTTGGCAGCGACAGACTATTTTTCTAAGTGGGCAGAAGCAGTTCCATTCAAAGAAGTTACATCTGAGCATGTAATCAATTTCTTTACCCATAATGTTGTCTACAGATTTGGAGTGCCGCGTCGCATAATCTCAGACAATGGAACTGCTTTCAAAAGTACAAAAATTTATAAGTTTGTTGATCGGCACAAAATTGATTGGCGATATTCGTCTATATACTATCCAAGAGCAAATGGCTTAGCTGAAGCCTTCAACAAAACGTTGGTGAAATTACTAAAAAAGATTCTCTCCAAGAACAAAAGAGAGTGGCATACGAAGATGGCAGAAGCGCTATGGGCGTATCGTACAACTTACAAAACGCCAACCAAAGCCACTCCTTACTCTTTAGTATTTGGAGTTGAAGCTGTACTGCCACTAGAAGTTGAACTTCCATCCCTTCGAGTTGCTATCCAGAATGAGATAACTCAAGAACAAAATGCTCGTCTAAGAATGGAGGAGCTCGATGCACTCGATGAAATCAGGTTACAAGCTCAGCAGAACCTGGAGATCTACCGGGCAAGAATGACAAAATCCTTTGATCGAATGGTGCGTCCTCGATCGTTTCAAGAAGGAGAATTGGTCCTGGTGCAGAGAAGGCCAATAATCCCGCATAGAAAAATCGGTGGCAAATTCGTATCCAACTGGGAAGGACCTTTCGTCATCGAGAAGGTATTTCAAGGAGGAGCTTATCAACTTATCGATCTGAATGGTCAAAGGCCCATGCCGCCAATCAATGGCCGTTACCTGAAGAAATACTACGCATGAAATGATGTGCTTAATGTGTTATGTTTTTATACATTATTGTTAGCATGTACATTTCATATTTTGAAACTCTCTTATGTTATGAGAATACATTTCAAAATCCTCCTGTTAGGCTGGGGGCATTTTAAATATTTATTCGGGTCGACATCGCGCTGCGTGCCGAGATCCCCGAATAAATATTTAAAATTTCAAGATTCCAATTCTATTTCATTCTAAATTGTCCCTGTGAGACAGGGGGCATTTTAAATATTTATTCGGGTCGACATCGCGCTGCGTGCCGAGATCCCCGAATAAATATTTAAAATTATCAATTCAAATGCTACTTTGTGCTAAAGAATACAGATGCTTCTTTTTCAAAGCCTATGCAGGTGATCTCTCAAAGATCGAGACAACACCTTCTCCAACAAACCAAGACTCAAAAGTCAAGAAAGAGACTTTTGTGGCTACACACTCCAATAAAATTGAGCCGAAAAAGCTTGAAGTCTTTCAACAGCCTAAAGCTTAAGGTTCGAATGGGTGTAAAAGGTCGGATCCAACAAGCCCAAATATGGCCGGATCGCTGGCAGCTCCGTCTACTCAACAAGCCATAAGAACGGCCGTAGTAACGGAACCCCCCACTTCGTCAACCCGTCAGTAGGGACTGAAGAAAGTACGAAGGCTAATTTGACTCGACCAGTTCAAGTGATCGTAGTCTGCAAAGTTCTCCAAAATGATCGGAGAATCAAAGTTCTAAAGGAAGATGAGTCTCGAGCAGCTACTGAATGTTCGTAGGCTCCAAAATCTAAAATCACGAAGGATGACTCCAAATCTGTCAACTTCAGCAAAATCAGCATTGGGAAGCGCAATTCTCATAGCTCAAGTCTGAAGCTTGAATGGGTGTAAAAGGTCGGATCCAACAAGCCCAAATATGGCCGGATCGCTGGCAGATCCATCTACTCAACAAGCCATAAGAAAGGCCGCAGTAGAGGAACCCCCATCTCAGCAACCAGAGGACGAAGAGCTGTCAAATCCCAGCTCTCCCGATCTGATGAACTCAAGTGATTCAGATTAGAGTCTTCTCAAGTGGTTAAGGATCAAAATACTACCTACATTTGGTACTATCAACTGAATCTAAAACCTGCAAATCCTTCAACAAATCCGTCAAGCACGAAGCAAGGATAGAAGGAATTTTTCTTCAACAAGTCCGTCAAACCACAAAGCAAAGGACAGAAGAAAACTATCCTAATGTTCACACAAAGCCTTAGGCTGAACTAAGTGGATTCGTCATCAATAAGTCCGCCATGCGCAAAGCTCTGGACTGATGACTTTTCGCCATCGACCTAGTATAAGCCTAAATGGTTTAGGTCACCGGCATCTACTCCTTCATCAAGCCCGCCAAAGCTAGAAGCAAAGGGCAGAAGGAAAATAAAAATTCTGACAAATCAGCAAAGACAAATCAGACAATCCTTCATCAAGTCCGCAGCACAAAGCATAGGACAGAAGAATCAAAATCTCAGGACTCAAGCAAAAGTTGCAGATTGAGCACCTGGATGACATCTACAAATGTCCCTAAAAGACTGGGGGCATTTAAATATTTATTTGGGTCGACATCGCGCTGTATGCCGAGATCCCCAAATAAATATTTAAAATTTCATCAAAATACAAGCATATGATAGAAAAATCTTGAGCATATGCTATCCACTAACGTCAATCTACAAAGATAAGATATCAACCATCTATGGATACATCTAGAAGCGCATATGCTATCCACTAAATGAAAATTTTAGTGTGACATCCAAACAAGATTTTGGAGATCCACTAAAAGAAAGTTAGTGTGACATACAAATAATTTTTGGAGATCCACTAAATGAAAATCCTTGTGTGACATCTAGAATAGATATCTAGAGATCCATAGGGTCAATCAGCATGCAACAAACGTGGCCCGCTCCAGACGCCTACCACATTTGTTGGGGGGCATTTGTTAACCTGCCGCCGTATAAAACAAAAGAGAAAAAAAAAAAAAAAAAAAAATTAAAATCAACGTACCTGCCATCCCACGCAGTCGCACGTCGTCGCCGCATTTTGCACGACCTTGTGTCGTTAAAATGAAAAGAAAAGAGGCAGAAACCTCTTCTCACTCCATTTCTCTCTCTCATTCATTCCCTCTCTCACGACCAAACTCCCGCACACAGAGCTCCTTCTTCGGCTTCTTGTCCGATCAGAAGTTACGACATTTTGAATCGGAAGCAAGATCGGGAGCTCGCCTGTGAAGGTAACTCTCTCCCCGTCGAGCACTCCTCCGACTCCTTCTGGCTGTTCGACCCCGCTCCATTGGCGACGTTTCCTTTGAGTCGAGCGGAAGTTACGACATTTAAATCGGAAGCAACAACTGGAAGCTCGCTGGGACTGAAGAAACTTTCTCCCTTTGGCGTTGCTTCTTCGGCTCCTTCGTTGTAGTTCGACCGCTCCTCCGACTTTCCCTTCCTGCCGAATTGGAAGTTACGACATTTTGATCGGGTGCAAGAACAGAGCTCGCCGCCTGAGAAGGAACTTTCTTCCTTTCGAGTCGCTTCTTCCGCTCCATTCCGACGCCGTTCGACTTCGCACCTTCCACGACATCTCCTTCTGTCGGGATCGGAAGTCACGACAATTTAATCGGAAGCAAGAACAGGTGCTCTCTGACTGTGAAGGTAACTTTCTCCCTTTACGCGCTTCTTCGGCCTGTCCATGGCCTAACCCGAGAGATAGAGAGGGAGGAGAGGGTTTAATGATTTGATTAAGTTTAATTATGGTAAATCTTAATTAGCTATAATTAATTTTAATTATAATCATTTTAATTAGTTATATTTATTATAATTAATTAATAATTAATTTTAATTAAATCATTATAATTAATTATAATTAATTATAATTAGTTTTAATTAAAGTTAGTTTTAATTAATACTTTTTTTAATTATAGTTAATTATTATTTATTAATTATAATTATTTAAACTTAATTGATACTGATTAATTATAATTAATTGAAAGTTAATTATAATTAATCATATCAGTTAATTATAATAATTATAGTTAATAATCTTAATTAATTATAATTAATTAAGGATAAATATAATTAATTAAATATAATTATAATTAAATATAATTAATTATAATTAATTAATATTAACTATTGAATTAATTCAAAATAAAAATGCTCCTCTTACCTTGATCCACGAGCCAACAGTCGCCGCCGACAATCGTCGCTGAGCCCTAAGGTATACATTTCTAACTTAAATCCCGTTCTCGACGCTTGCAGCGGACCGGGGAACCACCTATACGCGCTCTTGTAGCACGGTAGGAGGGAGCCCGGTGCGAAGCATACGACGAGGCGGGTAAGCCCTATACACGCTCTTGTAGCGTGGTGGGGACGGTTCTCGACCTCGACATCGACATCGACACCGCCGACGACTGTTACGTAAGGTATAATTTCTAACTCCAATCCCATTCTCGACGTTTGCAGCGGACCGGAGAACCACCTATACGCGCTCTTGTAGCACGGTAGGAGGGAGCCCGGTGCGAAGCATACGACGAGGTGGGAGAGCCCTATACACGCTCTTGTAGCGTGGTGGGGAGAGTCACTGCTGTTCTGGTACGTCACTGCTGTTCTGGTACGGGTACTGCTGAAGGCCCCATACACGCTCTTGTAGCGTGGTGGGATGAAATTTTGTACGGCCGCGGTGTCCAAGGACACCTACCATACACGCTCTAGTAGCGTGGTGGGAAGGCCCAGCTCCCCAATTTTCCCCCAAACAGGGGATATGCCGGGGTGCTGCCGAAATTTTCACTGAAATGCACAAAGAACTTGAACAATATAAAGACTTTTTTGGGCAACAATGTAGAAGACCTGTACTCGAACAAAAATGTACAGAACTTGAACCAAATGAGTAGAGGACCTGTACAAGAACAAAGGACTTGTGGACCTGAATCAGAACAAAATTCAAATGATTTCTAAATATCAAATCCAAATGAAATTAAATTGGAATCAAATGCAAATCAATTTGAATATTCAGCTAAACTTGCAAGAACTTCAGAAGGTCCTGAACCAAAATCAACTTGGACTTGCACTCAGAACTCAGACCGGGTTGAATTCAGGGATTTATGGACCTGATCACTTGAAATGATGCATTCAAACTTGAACTCAACAAAACTACAAGAACCTAAACTTGCAAATGAGCTATGAAGATCTTAATGTGGACCACAAAGAGCTGGACTTAAATTCAAAAGAAATAAATACAGAGAACTTTGAACTACACTTGAGCTCAATACGAACTGCAAGGAATCAGATCTTAATTCTCTTAAAGATGTGAAAGTCCCAAGTTCTCAAATGAATATAAATGTTTGATGTAAGCAAAGGACTAGTGCCAGAAAATCTTCAAACATAAATGACATGCAAATGAAGAACTTGAACTTTCAAGAACAACACACAAGACTCAAGCATGAGTTGAACCTTGAACTTGGGTTCAATGGAATACATAGAAATGGGCTTTGGATGAATGAACAAATCAAGATCTAAGTGCACAGTCGTCCAAGCTAACAACAAGTTGCAAGTAAGAGATAAAATCTTGATGCACACGAAAGATGAATGCAACGAACTCCTACGACATTCCTTACAATGCCTCTTGATTGAGATGGCAATGCTGGAAGACCAGAAATCAAAGACCTGCCCCTACAGCAAAAGCAATCGTCACCCACCTGAGATTGATGATAGGTGGGCATGATGTGGGAACAGTGGGTCTTCTACGAACATCTCTAGAAGGTCGTAGCAAATACAACGGATCCCTACAAGCAAACACGAGCCACTTGTGGATAACAACAGTGTGTATATCACAAATACAACGAATCACTGCGGACACAAGTACATATATCACCTACGACATTGGTGGTCAAGATCTTCCAGCACGCCGGGTACAAAGGCAACCCGATGTACGAAAAAAGGACACCCCCTGGCAGAAGGGATGACATGTTTGAACAAATTAGAACCAAACTTCCTGATGTTCTAAACTCTCTTCTTAGTTCTATACTCAAGAAGAAAACAGCTCTAGTACCTACAAATCCGGAAATAACAAGTCTGCCACACTGAAGAGCCTAAAGGGAGTCCTCCCCAAATCAGCAGCCTTTGACTCCCGAATCCAGAAAATCCTCCCCGGTGATTGAGAAAGGGGGAGGGGGTCAACATCAAGACCAAATCGCCACCGGATCTGCAACACATATACAAGCAGACAGAAGGCGTCTACGATCTACAACTCAACGCCACCGGATCTGCAACATTCGTACAAGCAGACATAAGGCGTCTATAATTATTTCAAAGTACCCATGCACGTGCACCTTAGTTTGTATACACATAGGTACACAAGGGGTAAATACAATCTCAACCCGCATGGGCCCCGACGAGCGTGTTATTGGTACACACGTGACGCTTAGGGATGCTGCGCGGGTTGACAAGTGAATTCAAGTTCGAATCCGATCCTTCTATACGGATCAATAGAAGTCGACAAGATTCGAACTACCTAACAAAATACACGGTTGTATCGAACGGTGTATTTGTTTAAATACATTCTTTTTAGGCCTTCAAAGCCTAAAATCAAGAGAATTCACTAAACAAAAGGCACAAAGCCTACGAGAAACCCGATCCCCTATCGATAAGTTGATAGGGTCGACAAGGTTCAATCAAATGGAAATGACCCCTAAACACCCCGATGATGGCCGTGTTGATTGCTTATCTCAACCGGAGGGGTTCACAAATACTTTTAAATGTCTCCCAAAGTCCATTCAAAATCCAAGCTCTACCAAGAAATCCAAAATTCTCCAAATCCCAAATTCCCAGATATTTAAATCTGAAATCAATCCATCAATCACTCAAAGCAAAATCCATCCACCCTCCGCAACAGTCTGCCGGGGTGGACAAATTCAAATAAACTCTAGCTCACAAAGAGCGAAATGCCTAGTCGAAAATATCACTAGGATCCATTCTCAAACAATCTCCTGCCAGTAAGGACGTGGTACGTGTCCTCTAACCGGCGGTCTGCCGCTAAATGGCACCGCAGGATAAACGGTTACGACGACCCGGGGCCCTCTGAACTGAGTGGTTTTGCCGCCAAAGGGCACCACGAAATACCGGTTATGGCCAGAGCCAATACGCTCCTTATTGGCATCAAATCCTTGAGATATGAATCAATAGGATATGATCGATAGGGCACAAAGCCCTCTGTTAGCTAAGGTGGATTCAAATTTGTCCCCTTAGACAAACATCCAACCCCGGTCTACAAGGTCCCCTTGGACGAAGCAACCCATGGCTGCCGACAAGGATCCTTCTGTCAGGTTGGGTCGACTACCTCCTCTGACTAAGTAGACCAGGGACCACGATGGCCCGGGACGACGGAACCATGGGATCTTGATCGGGCCCATCATCCATTCCCCCACCATCCGCTTTAAGTGCAAGATGGTGCCGTTTCTATTTTAAATATCAAATTTTTCCAAATATCCAAACATTCCCAAATCAAAATCCAAATCCATTGCTGCTACTACATGCCAGATACACGTATCTCTATACGTATCTGATTGACGACTAGCCTTAATCGAAAGTTCTCTCTCGTTATCGGGAGGGGTAATTAACTATAGGGGCTTGCGCCTATAGGAAACCAGAACTCAGATCATAAAGTCCTTGCAAATGAGGGCGAAATCTCTGGGTAGTGACTTATCTACAAACCCATCTGCCTTCCAAAATTTACCCCGGAACATAGTTCGTTAAAACTCCCTCGCCGAATAAGAAAAGCGATGCGGAGGCCGGGGCCGAATTTTCGGAGCCCACACACCCCTCCACCAAGAAAATCCTTGCATTTGTTTACGTCACTTTTGATGAACAAAAATCCTATTTCACCAAATTTGATATTTAGGAGGAGACTAAAATTGAGGAATATGAGAAAAATGAGCTTGCCCCCTTGACCTTCAAGCTCCACCTCAAATAAATCCACCCAAACTTGAAACTATGGCCAGGGAAATTGAGGACAAAGCTATTATGAAAAACATGGGATTTGGAAAGGTATATTCCAGACATACATATCCAAAATAAGTTCTAGAGCAGATCCAAGAATCTGAATTGTCTCCTAAAATTGCGATAAAAAGAGTTCACCTAAAAAACCTCCCATGTACCTGTAACTAATTTTGTATCCTTCCATAATTTCTCACATACACAAAAATTTTTTAATTACACTAAATAATATTCATATTCCTAATAATATTTCTGAAACCTTATCTAGTGAGAATTAGAAAAGTCCAATGAAAGTTGAAATGCAGACCTTGGAGAAGAACAATACCTGGAAAATCATCGACCTACTAGTAGATAAAAGATTAGTCGGCTGTAAATGGGTATCCTCTGTTAAATACAAAGCCGATGATACACTGGAAAGGTACAAGAGAAGACTTGTAGCGAAAGAGTATATACAGACATGCGATATTGACTACCAGGAAACTTTTACACATGTGGTCAAGATGAACACCGTTAGGATCCTGCTATCCCTAGCAGCTAATTATAACGGACATCTAGAACAGCTAGATGTTAAAAATGCATTCTTACATGGGGATTTGAAGGAAAAAAATATTTATAGAGATTCCACCACAATGAGAATTCTGGGGGTGACAAAGTGTGTAGGTTAAAAAAAGCTCTATATGGGCGCAGTCACCTAGAGGTTGGTTTAGAATATTCTCAAAGGTCATGCTACTCAATGGATATCGATAGAGCCAAGGGAACACACACAATTCTTCTAGCACTCAGACTGAAGGGGAGTCACAATTTTTTTAATTTATGTGGATGACATTATCTTGATTGAGAATGATAAAAAGGAGAAAATGATTAAAACGAAATGTCTGTAGCACCCCATAGTACCAACTAATAGTACATGGAGTATTACTAACATAAACATAACATTTTCATAAATCAATCTTGGATCATATGATAATTTTGAAACATTTGGAAGTCTTTATAAAACATCTAACATTAATCATTCGTTTCATCAAACAGAAGCATTTAATAATTTAAAATTTCCACAGAGACAATTACAGAACCACTAAGGAACCAAATAAAATTCAAAGTAATACAGCATTGAACTGCTTACTAACCTCAAGTGTAGACACATTAATAAAACCATGCATATAAAAATATATGAAAGTGAGTAAGCATGTATTTATCCAACGAATTACTAATAATAATGCAATATTCAAGTTTGAAAACTCACATGACGAGATTGAACCGCTTCCTTAACTTGTCGCCTCACATCCTCCACATGACCCTACAAAAGAGCTATGCATCGTGAGCACAAGAAAAATCAATTTGTAGTCAGCAAGACTAATTAGTGCCAATTTATCACTCGTGTTGCTACATAAGGTAACAAATAGTTGGAACTTTATACACACCCCACATCCAGTTTGTGGTTGATGTATCATAATTCTAGCATTTGGCATGGCATAACGCATTCCCTTTTCACCTCCAGCAAGAAGTAGCGCTCCCTGGCTCGCAGCTACTCCAAAGCATACAGTTCCAACCTTGGGCTTAATCTGATAATTAAAGTAAAAAAAATAGCTCAGGAGCTCAATAATTATAACAAATAATAGTCCATAACTTTACATTTCTAAGAACTTGGAATGTGAGATACAATGCAAGAAATAAACCAATGAAATAATCAAACGCAAAGATTCTAAGCCTTCATAGACCTACTCATTAGATGTTACAAACTGATATCCTTAGTACAAAACATTTAGAAGTTTTGTAGTTTGTCATGAAATAAATCAATTAAACGACTACATACAATGGTTTGAAGCCCACATACCTACTCATGAAAAATAAAAAATAAAAAAATAACACCCTCATACATGAATAATCCAAAAGGTTTGATGTTGCAAAAATTATGTCAAATTATAAGCAGTGGGGAGATGAATACCAAACTTCAGATAGCGATAATGGAAAGATCACCACTGTAACATAACTGTAATTAGCTGCTGACTCAGCCTCTAGGTCTGCCTGATCTATAGCTTCATAATATCAACAATATGATGACCCGGCAGTAAAGAGAATCTGAATTTTGTCAACAGCCCCTCTACATCATAAGAACTCCTTACACTACTTCAATCTCATAAATACCTAAAAAAAAAAAAACATACAGAATAGGCACATGCAGGCTGCTTATGGATAGGGACTGTCATTGGACCTGTCCAACATATTATATGACCTACGTAATGTCACCAGATGAGCCCATTATTAATCTTTGGTAGAGCACAGGATTTGTCTGGACCATGGCTTACAATCTCAAACTTATAAGATTAATTTAATTACCAAAGTTTAACAAGGTATCGCATTGCAGAAAAGGTCACGAGGTCAAGTTATGGCATCTCCAATTTAACTAACTGCATATGGTAAAAAAGGGGCAAATGTTGTGTTTTTTTCCACATAAGCTGGTCGCGTTTGGTCCACACTTAAAAAAGCTTGCCTGTGGGGGGGTGTGCTCCAAGAGAGAGGCATTTATATATTTATATATTTTTGAGGTTTTAGTGACTCTTTCTACTTATTAGAAATAGTTAGTAATTGAAAATTTAAATCATCGTCCGACTGTCTATTCTCGGCTCGTTAATTCGAGTCTCCAAGCCGAGTCGTGACAATAATTTACAAATTTGATCTTTAGATTGGTTGCTTAGCAGTGCCCATTGAACTCTCGAGGCTAGTTCTCTTTTGATATTGATGCCATGGTATAGTTCAACAAAGCATCCTGAAACATGATAATTGATGAAGGACGTCTTGGGACTAGGGTTCACTAATGCAAGTCTAGAATCAGATGCGCAAAAAACAAGTAAACCATAACTCACAATTTCCTGACTTCAAATTTAAACAATCATTAATCCCTTTTTCATGCAAAATCAGAAAACAAACTTTTTCATTTCTAATTTAAGTCACAAAATTTTGAAATTCCACAGGAAACCAATGAATTAATATAAAATTTAAGTAAAGAAGATTCACCATACCACAAACAAAATGATAAATATCAAACTTAACAAGTTCCTAATCATGCGCACAAATCAATCACAAAACTAACTAGAAGAAAGAAGAAAGATACAAATCACCAATTAGAAGATTTAGGCCTCAAGCAGGTACAATGAGAACCGTCCCCTGGAAGTTATCATCAAGACTTGCAAGCGCTCTAAGAATTCAAATCCAATAGCACACGCAAGTTTGAGTGGTAATTTGAATTTTATCAAATAATCAACTGAATTTACATGTCTTGCGGCCTCATATTTAAAATTAAAAACACTCAAAATAGTAACTTCTCATAATCCTCCAAGATATAGCCTAATATTACAAGTTTTGATTTAGTAAACATGAATCCCAGCAAGTACAGCACATTTTTAATCTTAGTTTCCAACTTAGAAACCTGGATTCTAGAATCCAGCAAATCCTGTTATTTTTTAAATTGCAACATCGAAAAAGGAGGGAGCTGAATAGCCAAATAAAGCTATAATGCCCAAGAAGAAAACCACTGCAGAATTAAAAGGAAACTTGTTGATGTAGAGAGACAACTGACTCCCATGTTGAAGTAAGAAACCAAGTGAGGAAGGAAACTTCCCAACCGATTATTGGATTCCGTAAAGTAGGTAAGAATAGGAAAACCACAGAGACAACATTTTCCAAATTTAACAACTATACAATAAGGAAACGAAACAGAGAGCAACTGCTAAAGAAAGCAAGGTTTATTTCGCATGAGGCAAATCTGCACCATCAGAAGATGCAGCAGAGAATCACAAGGCAACAGCGACCATCTCTAAAAAACCATCACAGATACAACATCAAAGCCATAACTAGCAAGAACTAAAAACAGAGGCCATAATGAAGGAACATAATTAAATCACAGCACAGGAATCAGAATAATTGAATTGAAGCACTTGTAATGGTAACCAAAAACTTGCAACAGTAACCAAAACACTAGAGAACTCATCTCATTCATCAAACATCAAATAAACTAGAAAAAATCAAAACTAGAATATATTAAAAAAAAAACAAATCAATATCATACACATGACTAGCATTATTAATGTGTAGTTTTTTAGATTTGCATCATTTATAAGGCTTGTGAAAATTTGGCTCTGATAAATTAAGTATTTGATATTTTGCATGCAAATATGGGCAAATTATTAGGCTTCTTACAAGATAATCTATAAATCATCACAAGGAGATATGTCATACCAAAGCATAAAATACTCTTGATATCTACCATCAATAAGTAGTGGATAGAATCCTTGCCTATAAGATAACATCTAGAATAAGAGAGGTGGATTTGTCCAGCAATGTGTAAGAAATGGATTTGAAAAGAGGTGAAAAAAAAAGAGAAAAAGCTACAGCTTTAGTAGTAGATTGATAAAATAAATTAAAATTGATATATTGAAGTCTAAAATAATATTATGGAGTTCCAAATTTTATATTTCATAAATATTGACCCCAATTTGATGTATGATTTTATATGACTTCACCTTTCTAGCTAAACTATTAAAGGTTCACATATGAAGCCTTTCGAGATTTAGAAGTATAATTCCTTCATCAACTAGTTTGAATTTCAAAAATGCAGTAGACTTATAGTAGTCTTAATTAATAATTAGTATTCACATTCATGTAAATCAAAAAAATCATATAAATGATGTAGCAAACCACAAGATGCTAAAATGCCAGTATGCATCTTAATGGAAACTAATATTGACTATTATATGCCTGTATAGACAAACATTCTCTTTGAAGAAGGCTAATTCAAATAGCCTAAATATAGTAAATGAAGATTTATGCACGTTTTTAGAAGTGCAAAAAATAAAAAGTTCAATCCAAGTTTGATGGGGACATCAGCTCGTGGAAGGTTTATCAGAGGCGTGGCCGCCGATCTACGCCCACGATCGAGTCTTTATATTTTTGAGTATTTATGAATTCTCTTATTCATGTATTTTCTATTTTCAGTGTCGTGTATTTGTTTTTATTATATTTTCAGTTGTACATTTTTAGTGGGAAATGTCGTATGTAAGCCCGGAGGGCAAGTTTGTTTTTTATTTCCATGAGTCCCTTGTACTTGGCTATTTATAGCCTCGTGTCTTATGTTTGAAGGTAAGGAATGATTATTATGAGAATTTTCTTGCACTTGTGTTTGGAGAACGTTTGAGAGTTCTTGGAGAACTTTGAAGAGAAACCCCTAGGAGAGGGAGATCGGACCACCCACCAACCTTGGAGACGGCCAGGTTCGTGGTTCTCGGCTTTATCTTTCATATTTCCCATTCTACCTCCATTATCGAACTTTCGTACATCCAAACCACCCGCAACTTCAAGCCAACATATTCCCCTAATCAAACTCCACATTTTTCTTCCTCACAACCGCCGGCCACCTTGCCCGAAGCCCCTCCTTGCCGCCGTCCATACTCCCCATAGCCACCGGCCATCCCCACTTCCCCTTCTCCCTTGAGTTTCATAATTGGGGTGAGGCTTAATTTAGGATAATTTTGAAATTCAAATCTTTGTAATTTGATTTCAAAATATTTCCTAAAGTGACTTCTCTATTTTAGTAAAGTTTCTAAATTCACCAAATTTGAATTTAAAATTTAAATTGGATGAATAACAAAACTTTCCTTTAGATGCTTATTTTAGTAAAGTTTCTAAAATCCAAAAATAGGAACCCCAATTAATTGCTCACAATCCTCTCTCCCCCTTAGATGCCCCCCCCCCCCCCCCCCCCCCCAAGCCCATTAATGCTTCATTAATTATTTCCTAAACCCAAATCTCCCTTTAGGAAATAATTCCAAATCCCCACTGTCCCTATTTGGCCGAAATTTTCAAAGCCCTCATCATATTATTTCTTTCCAAACCTATCAATGGGTTTTAGGAAATAAATCCCCAACCTCCCTCCTTGCCGCCGGCCCCTATCCCTCTCCCTTCCTCTTTTGAGTTTAATTCGAATTCAAGTCTCCTTAATCCTAAAATTTGAAATTAATTTCATATTTTTACGTCTTGACTCTCTCACTAACTCTCCACCCTTTACAAAAATCTGAAACTTATTTCAGATTTTTGGCCTTTGCTCTCTTCCCTCTCCCCTTGCAAGAGAAACTTCTTTCTCTTTGGCACATTCAAGAACACTAGCAAGACGAGAGGAGATTTATTCCGCAGCTCCCATGAATGGCGGATCCAGAAACTGAATACGGCTTAACCTGGGACGAGGACGGTTTCACCGATATTCTTCAATCAACCTTCTTCGACGTCAATCCAAGGATCGATCACACCGTCGAAGACTACCTAGAGCGCATTCTGGACACTCTAGTGGAGGCAATCGACTAGCATTTTGAAGGCATCGAATGGAGGATCTCCGCCGCTCCTTGACGAAGATTCTCTTTTCCCCTTTCATGATATTTCTTAAATCTAACTTCTCTTGCAGTTGGTTGTAATCACGAAGGATGGCTCCTACTGCTCAAGCTAAGCTTAGTAAACATAGGGTTTTGTGTAAAACCCGCAAAATGCAATTTTAGGCTTCGCACGCTTTTCAAAGCGCCACGACGAGTTTTTAGTGGAAAATTCGAGGTTGTCGTATTTTGACGGGAATAATTTTAGAAAATAGAGCGTAAAATTCTAATCGTTTTGATGTATAGAACCCATAGCAAATTTTAAGTATTTTAGAAATTAAAATTTTCGGAAAGTTTTTAATGACAACTTTAACCCTTATGCCTTTTGAGTAGAGAGGATGTTTAAGTGAGGGTAATTGGGACTTTGGGCATTTACTCCCATTTAGTATGAGGCCTCCACTCTAAATAGGGGACCGAAATATTTCGGTCCCCCATTCATGCTTGCGGACCGAACACGAGAGGAGAAGGGGAGGCCGCGTGGGTAGGAGGCGACGCCGGCTTTTTTAGGGGTGGTTTCCGGCGACAATTCTCGAGGGAAATTGAAGGGAACTTGTAAGGAAGGCTAAGGTAAGTAGTTTGCTAGTGTTTCGTTTCCTCTTCCTTGAGTTTTCTCTAAAAGAATGAAATTAGGGTTTTAGGAAAACTTGAGTTTTCTTTAAGGTTCCTTTGAGAAAAGTTTAGGGAAGGGTTAGGGGAAGTTTTTAAACCCTAATGTGAAGTGTTTTTGTGAAAAATATGAATTTTTGGAAATTAGGGTTTTGCTCAAAAATTGTTTCTTTGGAAATGTCTTCACAAAAGAGGTTTCTATTAACCTAAGAAAGCTTCTAATGGAAAAATATTGAATGAATGACAAAAGTTTTGAGTTTAGAAATTTAGGGTTTTTCCCTAATTAAGGAATTTTTTATCTCTATGATTTTTATTGGTTATTGGGAGGATTTTAGAGACTAATACATGGTTTTTGCTTGAAAAATAATATTTTCTAATTTTTGATTTAATAAATTCCGGAAATTAAGGATGTTTTAATTAATGTTTGGTTGTAGGAAGAATGTTTGCTTATATAAGATCCATGATTTTAACTAAACCCTAATTGAGAGTGAATGGAAGTGAGAGATATCATGAATGGTGGAGGGGTTTAACTTGAAAGCGTAGTTATGACATTAGAAAGAACCCTTTTATTACTTTAGAATTAGGGGTTTAGGATATTGTATAGGGATTAGTTACTTATGCTTTTCTTTGTATGTCTCTTTTAAATATTAACCGTGTGGAGGGAAAGAATTTGATCGGACAAAGAAAGAGGTGCACGGATTGAGGTAGGTGGAATGGAAGTTCTTATAAATTTAGTCAACTCTTCTTTCATTGCAATTATATAGAAATGACAAATTCTTTTCTGCTCATTATGAAACTCTTATGGCTCATGTTCCTTGAAAGTTCAAGGACACTTAAAGCAAATGCAAAGGTTCTCTTTATGCAAATGTATAATTCATGAATGGATCCCATGCTCATTTCTCTACTCTTACTATACATGTCTTTCCTCTTTAGATGCAAAAGCACACATAAGCATATCAAGCATGCATATCCCTAAGGAAACATACACTTGATTAGTTTATGAATGATTTACATAAAGCATCTCTTATGGTTATATATGTAATAAGTGTATGTGCATGTTGACGCAGGAGTATCACATAGTAAAGGAGGCTCTTATGAGCCATGGTAAAGGATGGTTCCTATGAACCAATGGTAAAGGAAATGGCCAAATTTAATGTACCTGATCAGTACAAGTGGCTCCCGAGACGAGTGTTATATTTACATATTAAACTATTATGAACATTTCATATTCACGTTATATGCATTTGAGACTATCATGTGAGGCAAAATGTTAAAAGGAAAAAAATGGAAATGTTATGAAAGGAATGAGAACTTGAAGGTTGAGGAAAAGGTATGCATCTCTTTGAGCAAAAGTTGATATATGTTGATAATTCTTTTTGTTAAAATACTAAAGCCTGTTATAGTTTCCTTTTATTGGCTCTAAATTCATTTGAATTTCATTCGCACCTATTGAGTTATGACTCACCCTCGTTGTGAGAACACTTTTCAGGAGGATCTAGGAAAGGATAGATGGCAGACCAACCACCGCGCACTTACCGTCGTAGGGAGACGACGGACAGCAGGTTCTTTTGAGTTTTGTTATATTTTTGTTGATAGATGGTTCGTAGATTTTTGAGAGAGTTAGATTTATTTTGGATCCTCTCTTATAGAAGAACTCTCTATGTATATGCTTCTTTTGAAGATGAATGAGAAATGAAAATTTATTTGGATTTGCATTAGTGGCTCTTTCATTTTTATAGTAAAGATGTTAATTTATGTTGGATGATTTAATGTTATGCTATGGTAATCTTATCTCTTTTCCCGTCCGACCTCTGTTCCCGCCTCGCACTTGCGAGCTAACTGGGCCAGGTCGTGACATTTTGAGTGCACCTTATTGCTTATTAATTTTCATTGTTAGAATAGGGATTGTATTGAAACTACTACTTGGACATCAAGTGATTTACTAATTTGTTTTGAAAGCTTTCTGAATCTCTTGTCTTGCGATTTAGCCTAAGCGGGTGTGACCCCTCTCTTGTTTTATTCTTTGTTTTAAAATGCTAATGGTTTTTTCATTACTATTCTAATCAAGAGTTGTGCAATTCTTTACAAAAACATTGCATTCGTTCATAATCCTGCATCAAAGTTTCCTTTAGGGTAATCGTCATTAAAAATTGTTTGTAATATTGACTAAATTTGACTTTCTCCACAGATCTCTCATTATAAGCTTATATGTCAACAAACAAAGAACCAAAAAATCAAATTATTTTTAATTTTATTTGAAATAATCTTATTGGAAACAACATCAGGAGTTGCAACAGGTTGTTTAATTGACTTATCAACTAGTAGGAATGATTTGTTCACTTTCACATTCAATATTCATGTCAACAGCTTGATCAATTAACTTATTAACTATAGCGTGAGTGGTCTAAAATTCCAATAATACAAGGAGTGCATCAACATTTTTTTTTTCATATTAGGTGTACTCCTCATGGACTAATATGTGAGGCACACCACACCTCAAGTTTGATAAGACATGCACAATTTAGAGTTAAGTTTTATTTTTCAAAAACAAATATAAGTAAAATCTATTTAATTAAACACTTCTATTAACCCAATTTCTACCTCACCCCTCATGCACGCCCTTCCCTTCTCAGTCTCACGTATATCTAAGCCCATCTTAGTCTTACGCATTCCCTTCTTCGCTCAGTCTCATACATACCGCTTTTCATCTTCTTCCTAGCCATTGCCACCACTTCTCCTAGCAAAGTTTTCTTCCTCCACAAAAAACACAACTCTTCCTCCACCACATATCATCTTCTTCCGATAGCAATCCATAAACTTTAAATTTTTTTATTTCCTAAAGCTAATTCTTTTCCTTTGTTTATTTAAGGTTTCTTGTTTTAAAAACATTTGCATGTCTCAATTTTTTTTTCATTTTAGGGTTTTCTAAGAAATGGTTAGAATTAAGGAGAAAAGCACTAAGGGACATAAAAATCGTGTGTGAGTTGAAATTGGAATGACAAGACATGTCTATCTAAAGTACAACTATTGAGTTGAGGTTATTAAAGTGGGTCTAACAAGAATGAAATAGCACCTTATTGGCTCCATAATAATGTTGCAACGTGCGTTAGGTGCCAGAAGAGTTTGATGTCAAAGAGGAGATCTGTGCATATATGAGCAGGGCAACAATGTCAAAGCATTTAGCACAATGATGATTTGATGAGAGAGTATATATCATATCATATTATGGCAATGAGCCTAGTAGCAAAGATTCCTCATCTTCTTTTGCCACAAATATCAAGTAGAGCTGCAAGAGGACCTATGGATAAATAGATAATAAATGTGGTGGATGACAAGGATGATAGTGCAAGGGTATAGCATGGCGCATGTTTTCCTGAAAATGTTAGAGAGGCTTGCATGTGCGTATGCAGAGAGATATTGGAAGATTCTTTAAAAAAATTGTCTTCCATTTAGGCAACCTTTCTTTATTAAAACATGAACTGTTCAATAGGTTCCTATGGTTGATATCTTAAATCCCCATCTATGTACGACCTGAGAACTTGGACATTGAAAGAGAAATTGAATAGCACTGAGAAATTCATTGAGAATATTCAAAATTGAAAATAAACTGGAGTGACTATCATGACTGATAGTTTGTCTCCAATTAAGATTGGAAGCTTAATCAAAATTTTGATTAAAAAACTCTAAGGAACTATTTTATTTTTGTCTATTGAAGTGTCTGCTAACGTAAAAGATTAGAGTGTACTTTTGGACTTATTGATGGAGTCAGAGTAGATTAGAGAGCATCTAGTGATATAAATCATTATAGACAGTGCTAGTGCTTATAGGGCAGTTGGAAATAAGTTAATGGAGAAAAGAAAGCATATGTATTTAACATGGTCGGCACAAGAACATTGTAAGAAAAGCAAAGAAGATCAACAAGTTTATCTACAATCATTAGTGCATTTTGTCTTTGTGAAGAAAATTTTCTAAGAAACTCCTACGACCTACTACAACTAAATTTGCTACAACATACTAGACTCTACAAAGCATCATGGAAGCAAGACAACCTTTGGTGGGTATGTTCACCTCCACGTAATGAATATGTTGCGCTTGGGCAAAGAAATCTAAAGGGAAAGTAGTTTAAACTTTTGTTTTGAATTAAAGATTTTGGTTAAGCGGAGTTATGTAATAACAACAACAAAACTATTGGTTCTAGTTTTAAGGATGGTTGATGCAAAAAATGTAAGCTATATGGACTTCATTTCTAATGCAATGGACAAGGCAAATAAATTGATAACACATAACTTAGGAGGATGGGAATCCAACTAAAAGAAAATATGGGAAATAATTGATGAGAAATGGGAGCTTCAGTTTCATCATTTGCATGTCATAGGATATTATCTTAATCATTAACATCAATATGAGAACAATATTGAAATTAAATTAAGTTTATTCCACTATATGGATATGTTGATAACTAAATCAACTGAGAGCCAAAAGAAGTTCTACCAGTAGCGGAGCCAGAAATTTTATTGAGGGGGGGGGGGGCTAAATTAAAATAATTTTTTTTGTTGTTTCATTACCATGGGGTCTGTTTTTGGAGGCAAGAGAGGAGCGAAAGATATTTAAATGAGTTTTACTCAACATTCTTTAAAATATTTTTATTTCAGCTAATTTAAGTGAGTTTCAATTTCAGCTAAAATTTACCTGAGATTCTGTAAAATAAAGTTTTAAATAAAAGTCAAAGATTTTTACTAAAACGTATATATATATATATATATATATATATATATATATATATATAGAGAGAGAGAGAGAGAGAGAGAGAGAGAGAGATTTAATAAAATATAGAAAAAAAGGAAATTTATTGATTGCATAGCATAAATCTGAATAAAAATATAGCTTAATGATATCAGAAATCAACTATCTTTAGCTCGTTGGATTTGTCTCATCGAGCCGCTCGATTCGACTATAAGCAAATAAATTTTGAAAACCTTTTGATCATCCAAATTATGTTTTGAATCTTCCAAATGTACTTTGGGTCCTTGATTTGGACTCATTTGTGCTCGGATTGAGTCGAATTTGGTGTTGTTGGGTTTGTATTTTCGAGACGTCCAATTCCACTATAAGTTTATTGAAATCGGAGTTTGGATGGTCTCCGATTTAATTTTTGAAGTTTCCAACTTGTTTTTTTTCAAAATTCGTGCCCGATCAAGATTATTTTTGATGATATATCAATAGCTTAGTCTGGATTTAGAAAAATAAATTAATCCAATTACTTGTTTCTCTTATCTAGCATGCATATAAGAGAAAATTTCTCTCATATATAAAAAATGTACATGTGAACCTTTGCTCTTCCTTGTTGTCCTTTGGTGGTGGTAATTGGTTGGAGACACTTATAATTGAATTAATATTTTTTAAGGGGGGGGGGGGGGGCACATGTCCCCCTTGGCCCCCCTTCCCTCCGCCACTGAGTTCTACATCTTTATTTAAAAATAAAGAAAGATTATTTGAACTACAACAATTCAAAGATTCAATAGCAAAATGATAGATAATTTTTAACATTTATTGGGTGAATTAATTCACCCAGTTTTAACTATGTTTTTTTTTTTAATTTAATTGAATAGTATATTCAGTCTTGTGATGTCACTCCAAAGCTACAACAATTAGTTGTTCAATTACTGAGCATTACAAATTAATAATGTGATTGCAAGCGAAATATGAGTATATACAATCAAATTCATACCAAAATGAGAAATCTTTTTATTACCTTAAGAATGAACTTCTTGATTTACATCATGTACAAAAAATTAAAGGATGGACATTTGAAGAAAAAGGCTTTAGATGATGACAAATATCTATTAGTTTGCAAAAAAATGCCATCAGATCATGAATGGTTTATTGATGATGATGATAAAGTTGCACCATCCGATTTGTAACAAGATATCAATGTTGATTTCTTCGATGGAAACCGAAGCAAGATCAATAGGTTTAATACAAGCTAGCAAGAAATAAAAAAGGTATTCATAAAAACTTATGTAATTAAAGTTATAATCATCAATATAGTCATTATTTTAAACTTTAATTAATAATTTTATTGATTATTATTGATTGAGAAAGGGAGAAATGATTAAGATCGAAGAAGAGGAAGAGTAACAAAATACAGACACAACTACGGATGAGGCAGAAGAGAAAGCGATTTATTATAACGATGATTCTAATAAAGACCAACTAAATAATGAGAGTACACGGGACTTCAGAATTTTATTGACCTCTACAGAAAAATAAAACAAAAAAATCAAATCAACGCCCTTATCGGTCGTGCTCGCACAAACTCGCACGTCGACAACAATCTCCCACGATCTCTGCATAGACTCCACACAATCTCACGATCTTCTGCTTGCATCTTTAAAACGAGAGGAGAAGAGGCCTCTCGCGATCCTTCCACTCGCGATCAAACTCCCACAGCTCGATCTCCTGCACCCTGTCTGATCTTCTCCCTTTACTCAATCGAGCAGCAGCTCTCGATCCCAACTCCGACCAAGCCCCCTGTGTTCCACTTGCGATCGACCTACCTCACACGAACAGCCCTTCAACGACCTTCCCATCTTTCCCATTCGCACAGATCGGCTGGTCCAACTTGAAGAAACCCGCAAACCACTCACAAACCTTCTATGCTACCCGAACTCCTCCTAGCCAATAACTTCACTACCCAAAGGCCTCCTCACAGCTGGCAACCTTCCAATCTCCACCCAGCCTCACACAAAGCCTCACAATCGAATCAACAATTACCTCCGATCCCGACGCCTAGCCATTAGGTCCCATCCGAACCCAACAGCCGACCTCATGGCCTCTAATCAACCTCCAAACCAATTCCTAACCTGTTATAGAGAAATCAGTGATGAATGCAACTCAACTAGTAGCCCACATCGACATACAAACAGACATACAAAACCTGTCAACAAAAGGTGGTATTCTCTACAGACATGCACATTCAACATGCAACAAACGCCAGGGTGCTCATGCAGCAAATACATCGGTATCCTACAAGCAAAGACACCTGATCTGTAACAAATGCAAACACCTACGAGCCACTGTAGAGGACTTGTCATACACACTATAGGCTATCTATTAACAAATATAAGAAAGCTATAGTAATTACGTGTAACTACAATCAGAAAGTGGAAAGTGGCAAGTGGCAAGTGATCCATAGCAATATTTGCAAACAAGGGCAGATGACCCATTATCCTACAGTAGTCCACCTACAGGTGGCAACGAACAACATGCAACAAATGCTAGTATCATCTCTACAGTCAACTACCATTCAATGGCAGGCAAATGCAATGATCCCTTTCAAGCAAAAGCAGTCGATATGCAACAAATGTAAGCACCTCCAAACCGCTATAGAAGACCTGTCTCATGCAACAACCACATCGATAAGTAGCATTTATTTTATATTGGAGTTGAAGGTTTTGTTGATCAAGTATAACTAAGTCATCTAATTAATAACATTAGAGGTTCTGATAGTGACAAATGGGATAAAGAAAAATAACTTGGTGTAAAGAGTAGTTCCACTAATATGTTACCAGAAAAAGGTCCTAACTGTAGCACTAAGCCATACAAGATTAAATGATTCTATAGAGTCAAAGAATAATCAATTGAAAAATGTCTCATTTCTACAAAAATATTGAGGCTTTTGAAAAAATGTTGCATTATTTGAATGGAGAACAAATATCTTAAGATCAAGCTTCATAACCTAATGTCCTACAAGTGCATCATCAAATGGTGTAGTTGTGAGTTAAAGGGAGTTGATCTTGGTTACTATGTCAAGAGCTGTAAGAAAAGTTTTCATATTCCATTTGTATATCAAATACTAGAATGCCGTTGGGATACTGAAAACTATCTTGTATTCTATCATGTTCATGCTTCAAAGAGACTACCTTGTGGTGAATTGAAGACAATGAGAGCTAATAGTGCATTAATCGAGCCTTTGATTTTATCATATTATGATACCTCATTTATCATAAAATGACCTCATACGATTCGGATGTTCTTATCTAGTCTAAGCAGTGATTAGATTATTTGTGGATTTGAGCTCTCTAAGGACGAGAATGAAATTTTGGAGAAATTTGCTAGACTGAGTGGTGTGCTTGTAACTCATCAAAAGAAGCATAATGTTATCGCTGCTACGAATGAAGATGGAGCTTGCATCAGAACAATGAAATATCTCATAGATATTCTAAATGGTAGATGAATTCTATATGTGGGTTGGATTAAAGCTATGAAGCACAGACACGGACACGGCGACACGACACGGACACGGGACACGTCCGTTATTGAAAATATAGGACACGGACACGGGTTGTACACGGTATTATAGTTTTAAATTTTTTACATTTAAAAAATAGTGTATAAAAATTAAATAAGTATAATTTTAAAAATAATTTGAAAATAATAAGTCATTTAACTAGAATTTGTGCTTAAAATGATTAGTATTAGGATGTCAAGAATCAGGCTTCGATGTCGTTTATCAGTCACCGATAGAGGAGATGAAAATACCTTCACTGCCAAAAAGAAAAGAAAATGAGAATATTCGATGATTGGGTATTAAGTGCGGACATTGATTTGATGTTGTGGATAGGAAATAAGAAATTTAGTTTAAATCCCACCAAATATAAGAAATTATATTTAAAAAATTCATAAAATATTTAAGATATGCGTGTCAGACATGTGTGTCCAATTTGTTTTTAATACTTTTTAATCGGACACGTTTTCGGCGTGTCTGACGAGTGTCGTGTCGGATACGGAGTCAGACACTACACACCCCTTTGAGGAGAAGTGTCCGTGCATCATAGCTTGCCGAGGTAAACAATTTGAATAATCGCTTCAACTCATAAAGAGCAAAAGTCTGGTCGAGAATATCACTATGATTCATTCTCAATCTGGTGCTTGCCAGTAAGAACGTGACATGTCCTCTAACCGATGGTTTTGCCATCAAATAGCACCACATGATTATGATTGAGACCCTCTGACCGGGTGATTTTTTCGCCAAATGATACCATTAAATTACAGTCATGTTCAGAGCCCATATGTTCCCCAACAATGTTAAATCATTGAGTAATAAATTAACAAGATATGATCAATATGGCACAAAGCCCTTTATCAGCTCATAAGGATTCAAATTTGTCCCTTTAGACAAATATTTACTCCATGTCTATACAAGGTACCCTTGGAGAAAGCAACCATTGGCTTCCGACAAGGATCCTTCTATCAGATTGGGTCAACTACCTCCTCTGACTAAATAGACTATGGACCATAATGACCCGGGATGACTGAACCATGAGATCTTGATCGGGTCTATCATCACTCCCCCCCCCCACACCAACCATCCTTTTAAAATGCAAGGTGGTAAATTTCTAATTTAAAATATTAAAATTTGTAATAGCCAAATCATGTTGCTACTATACGTCAGATACTCTGTATTTATTTGACGACTAGGCTTAATCGAAAGTTCTCTTTCGTTATCAGGAGTAATTAACTATAAGGGCATGCGCCTATATGAAACCTAAACTCATATCATAAAGTCCTCGCAAAATGAGGGTGAAATCTCTAGGTAATGTTATTCAAAATCTAATTTGCCTTCTGAAAATTTGGCTAAGAACCTACTGGTTAAAACTGTCCTCGACGACCCGAAAAAGAAGAAAGGGGCCGCGACATAGGTAGTAGGGATACTAGGGATCAATGAAGTGATAGCAGAAGATGAAGGAAAGAAAAAGTCTTGGTGCATGTGGTGCCTAGCTAGCAAAAACCAAGTAGGTGCTTCATACTCCCTCTCAAGCAAACGAATAAAAATCATCCATTTCAATCTTGCTTTATAATTTCTAAAAGATTACTCTAATATTTTGGTGAAAATTCTGTCAAGTAATTCACCTGAAAAATGCTAGAGTACAAGTACCTGATGTGCATATTTTTTCAAGTGCTCCTAGTAGGCCTTTTTTCTTTCTATGCTTTGTAAACGGCCCAGTTTTTTCTTCCCTTTAAGAACCTGTGAACCTATCAAGACCACTTTAGATAGTTATTTACATTCAACCGATTCGTAGAATTGATATTTTGCTACTCTTCTATTTGATTTAGATTACATCCCTCAACTCCAAATGAACCCAACATATTGTTGTTGTTCAAGGATATGGAAGTTGTGGTTTTGCTCAAAAAATAATAAAAAAAGAAAGAAACATGACAACGCAACAACTAAAGTTGTAACAATGAGACCAATTTGCATCAATGCAACATTGAAGGTTGCAACAATGGAACATGCTTGCAGCAAAACGGTGAAGGATGAAGTTATAGAAAAATAGGGGAAAAGAAAGGAAGTGCAGTAATGAAACCACAAAATTATGTAATGCAGCGATAAAGTTTATTATAATGGAAATACAAGAATGAGAAAAAGCTTAGAGCTCTGATACCATGACAAGAATTAGACATAATTTATTGAGTCTTTCATTCCAATATTTTTGTAATATTTATACAATCCCTGAAGAGGAAATAATAGGAATCATACAAAATTAAGGAATAAGCATTACAAAATAATTCTAATCCACGGTAGGCAGAATAATAATCACAATAGTTCATGAATTGATGAGTAAGCAATAAGGATGCCATGGATCAATAAGATTCTAGGGGAAGAGAAAGAAAAAATGGCAAAAAGCTTGGAAAGTGTAGGTCCCAATTGGCAAAATTACGAAGGCATTTCACAGTTAAGATTCATACCACAAAAAGGAAATTAGTGCATCAAATTTGACAATATCTCAATCGCGTACACAAACCAACCAATAAAAAGATTTGAAGAAGGAATAAGGATAAAAGTTATCAATAAGAAGATCCAAACCTTACATCAATGCAAGGAGAATATTCCCTCATAATTTGTAGCCAAAACTTGCAAGCACTCTAAGAATTCACATCCAATAACATGGAGTTAGAGAGGTAATTGTAATATTATAAAATCATCAACTAAATTTTGCACGCTAAGGGCCTCCACCTACTTACTACAAAAAAATGTCCAAAAAGTAGTAACTTCCCAAAATACTCCAAGATCTAGCCTAATACTTTGAGTTTCAATTGAATTCCAACAAACACCTTAAGATTTCATTCTTCTTTACAGCAAAACTGTGAGTTTCCAAATTAAAAATCCCGATTCCAGTAATTCAAGCAAATCCCAAACCCGATTTAAGTATTTCCAGTAAATCACTCAATCTGCTACAATGCAATGTCGAGAACCAAATATAGCAACAATTCTTGAGAATGAAACAACCGCATATGGAAAACCTCTGTAGTGCCTAAGAAGGAAAGTCGCAAGTGAAAAGAAGCAGCCAACTCGATGCATAGTAGAAAAGTGAAGAATGAAACCTTCTAGATGACTATTTGCTATAGTAAGCAATCAACACCAAAGGAAACCTGCAGAGAGAGCACACTCCGATTTCAACAACTATGCAGGCTGTGAATCATGCATAGAAAGGAAATAGAAGACTCCAGCTAAAGAAAGCAAAGCTTGTTTTGCACAAGGGAAAATCCATACAAATCTAAAGGGAAAGCACATAGCCATAAGGTTGAAGTGATCAATTTCTAACGTCAAGGCAAAAAACTAAGTATCAAAACCACAAGCAAGCATGAATCCGAAACAGAGGCTATGCTGAGGGGACAAATTGGAATAACTGGTTTAGGGAATTGAATGATGGTTAAATCAAAACATTACAATAGTAACCAATCCCATCAAGATAATAAAAATACTAGAGGACACATTCAATTATCATACGTATTAATATTAAAGAAAAAATTACACCAAAATTCAAAACTATAACATAAAGATAGAACCAATATCAATGCACATGATTAGCATATCTAACTAGCGCATATTTTTTGAAGTGCACCAATAACTGCCAAAGCTATTCTACCCTGACTTTTCGTAAAACCATAAGCTCGTATAGGATCAATTAGAATTGAATCTTTCAGAAACCTGAATCATTTAGCTACATCTCATGGTAATATTTAATTCTTCATCCCTAAATTTGTTGCTTATTAGGGAGGTGATTGGACTGATTGCTTCGAAGTCCTAATATGTGCATCAGCCCAAAAAACTCCGTGAAAAAGTGAGAAAGTTCTACTCAATTTACCCATTCAGCAACTAGGAACATGTTTCCCACTGTTCTCCATCTTCACTGACAGTAAGGACGGTAAAGAACAACATTGGACATGCCCAGTGATAGGTTATAAAAAATTCTTTATACATACCATCTATGAAATGTTCAAGACTTCAAGCACCATGTATCAAGAGCTAAGAGAATATTAAAGCTTTAAGAGAGCGCACAGCTAAATGAAAATAAACGAAGGCCAGGGCAGGTGTGTGTGAAGATAATCGGCAAACAAGTGGAAAAATCAGTGACCTGAGCAATTAAAGCGACCTGGTCAATCCTATATGCTATTTGTTTGAAAAAATTTGGAAAGCTAATCTTGTCTGCTCACACAGATATATGAAAGTTTGAAGTTGCACAACATCCAAAGCTTCCAGATCTGTGTATTCTCAGGACTTCTTGCTGCTGCATTCTGTACTGCATGACCACCTCTTCCTTCAAATGACCCAATAATATCGCCTCCTCCACCTTGGCCATAACCAGTAAAAAAAGGTTCTTCGAGGTCAAGTGAATAATTGACTGACTGTTCAATCAAATCAGCCGCAAAGGTCTAATTTTGCATGCGCCAATTAAAAAGAGTCAAATTGGGCTACAAAGAAGTCAAATCAGAATAATTTTTTTCAATACTTTTAGGTTTATTTGGTTAAATATTATCATATTTTTATATTATTTAAATGTTTAGTTAACCTATTTGGAGGGTTGAATTAAATTATATATAGGATTGCATATAATTATGGATAGAATTAGAATTGATTTCAAAATAATTGGCCTTCTATTTGTAACCTTATTTCTAAAAATTGGGATTTATGGCTTTTATACAGATCATTGAATTATTGAAACATGAATATGCAATTGAATGAAAACCATTTGTAAGATAAATTGAATGAAGGTTTGATCCAAATCGTCCGTAGTTGTCTTCTAAACATCTCCATCAATTTAGTTGATCGAGAATATAATATAATAATGCCTACGCCAGTCTGCAAGATCAAATAGGAGATTCGGGATTCTATTATGGAAAGAAAGAGTAAATCATTAATGAAATGGGACTTTTAGTTAGTTTCCAAGGTGGAAAATTTCCCCTCATCCAACTCGGAATGGAAGAAGGCATTTTTTGTTCTAGTAGTTCAGTCGCTTAACTTCGGCTATTTCAAAGAAAAATTTGTTGTTATGTTCTTAGTTATTTGTATTTAATTACAAACTCTTAATAAAAATGGGCAAATGGTTCATTTTCTTCTTAGGCTTTTGTTCCTAATTCTATCGTTTATTGAGTGGAATTCTCATAAAAGTGATTGGTATATAATTTAGAAACCAGTAGACGTTTACTGATTTAGACAATCGATTGGATAAGATTCTGTTAACTATTTTTGCAAAAGATAATCTCAGCGCTTCTTTCATTAGAATATAGGACTCAAAATTTTCAGCCAACCAAATAGAAAATTAGTTTCAATGTAATTTACATAGCCAAATAGGCTAAATTATTTGCATGTACTTCACAACCAATCGAACAGCTACTAAAAAACAAAAAACAGTCTGTACTATACAAAATTAAAATATATGCATGCTTACTATAGGCAACCAATCAGAACTTAAATAAGTAAACATTAAAACAACTTACCCATGACATGCAGTCATAGATTGCTAATATTGAGTAAGTGCTTCCACCAGGGCAGTTCAAATATATCTGAAAAGAATATTATAGATCTTAAAGTTAGACTAATTAATTTTTCAAAGTCACCATTTGCATATTTCAAGGATTGTAAAACTATTTAAAAATCGCAGCATTTAGAAACTGTTCTGTTTTATCCTAAGGTCTGCACCCTTTACCAAGATTCAACATATCTCACAATGACTCAATATATAAGAAATTTCACCTATCCCATTAATCAATTGCCCATATTAGGCCATGTACATAGCAAGCCCTTTTCAACTCGGGCCTAATCATCCCTTCCCCTTTATACCCATTTTAGACGAATTCGTGAAAGAATAAATTGTGATTTTTTTTCAATAATAAAACCAAGAAAGTTTTCTTATAATAAATGGTTAACCCTTCCCAACAACGTCATTGTCACCTACCAGCAATCCAAACGGCTCCAGCCAAATTATACTAATTGTTTCATTCAACATACACTACTTTAACCATGCTAAATGTTTTTCTTGTTCAACTTTTTTCAGGTAAAGGGTGTATAGATTGTTTTCCATTTTCTCTAAACGTAGTAGGAAAATCAAAGAGGACAAATAAGGTGTTCAAATTCAGGTAAAACAAGGAATAGCTCTAATTGACAAGACGGAGAATGACAATAGAAAAATAGCAAAAAAGAATTTGTCAAATTCCATCATTTTTTTCATTAAAGTATAAATATATCATTCAGCAAAAGAAAAAAATGCAGCTTTTTGATGCCATACTTAACCATTTTGCAATCATAATTTGATGACAGAAAATTGTAAAATATAAAATTTGGCAAATCTATACCTGCAACACAGTTGAAGAAAAGATTTTGTAATTAAATCAATTCATCATTAATAAAAATTAAAAAGAAATATACCAGAATATCAGCATCACCATCTACAGCTGCAAGCGTTACGAGCTGAGATATAACACGTTGGGCAACTTGAGAATTCACAGGCTGCCCTATGAAGATTATGCGGTTGCGGAATAAAATAGATGAAAGATCAAGCGGTCCTCCTGGTGTCATGACTGCTGGCATTACAGGCGGGTTACCCTTTTTAGCTTCAATTATGGCCACATGCCTGCATTAAAATCGTGAGCACTTGCCCTAGGAAGAGACATATAAGGCTAAAGATGGCTACCAAAAAAAAAAAGAATGTAAGATTTCTTTCAGAAAGTAAATCTTAAGGAAAGTAGTTCAAAGAAGTGATCGGGTGCAGATGACATAACAGAAACATTGATTCATTCAAGTATAATCATAAAAGGAAAAATAATGAAAAACCATTTTTCTAAGAAACTTTGGTTCTTGGAGTTGAGAAATTTATCACTCTCACTAGAATATAATCTTTTCGCCATTCATTACTCTCCACAAAACATTCAGTCTAGAAAATAGAAGAACATTTGCAAGTTCCTTTCTATTTTCATATCAATCATATCTCATCATTTACTTCTTCTGGAATTTTTCAGAGTTTTCATCAAATTCTTCAAAAATTAGCAGAGTGCAACATTAAGCTGGTCAATTGAAAAGATCATTCCATCACATGCACAATGAAATTAAAAAAAAAAATCGAGCAAAGCAGGCATGATCAATTCTTTCAACGCATAAGAATCCAGAAGGCAAATAACACAATTCTTTTCACCGAGATTAGGATTGATTTGATCGGGATTGGTTTATTCTAGTAGATGCATGCCTAATTGCTAATTTACTAAGAGAGTGTTTAGGGTAGCAGCCCACACGTGACCTTATTTTAGTGTGGGCAGATGTACAACAGAAAAAGGCTTTGACCACACTTGAAGCAGGTTCTGTGGAGACATGGCGTCCTCACCAAACTCACCCTTAATGTCTTCTAAAGACTTTATAGGGTTCATTCACTAAAAAAGAAGTTGTAAGCATTGATGATTGAGGGATTAAGGTTTCACATGAGTTAAACACAGATTCCATTAAGCTCTATCATTTAATCACTTCAGAAGACATCAAATGATACAACGTTAGACAACTTCCTCATAAGTTTTCCAAGAGTTTCAACCAAGAATCCTAAATTTTTTAAAAGAGCTCAAGATAATCAAAACCTTATCCAAACACCAAAAAATTCTAGGCATCAATAGGGTTTCTATAGAAAAAAAAAAATCCCATTGGAATGTTTGAATAACCCAAAATGGCTTTCATAAATTCCTCATATTGGATGGGTGATAAGTAGCCAAGCTCAAGTGAATTGGATCAAGTGGTGAAACAGAACAAATCTTTGGTGCAAGGTAAAAACAATGAAAAGATACAAAAAACAATGGAGAATTGTTTCTTGTAATGGTGACGCATCAAAAGTTAAAAAAAAAAAAAAAAGCTGAGAGCAACTCATAATGACTCTACAACAAATCCAGTCGACTAAGTAGCTAGATTAATGAATCCTTGGCTAAAGTGGATAAAGATGCAAACACACACTACCATGACTAGGGTGCAAGTCGCATTCCTCCTCCTCCTGCCATACCAAAAGCAAACCTGATTGGAAAAGGATAAAGATGACAATATGACTAGCACTCATGAAGGAAGGATATCACCATTCCAGTTAGAAGCCAAAGTGTAGATTCCAACATAGTATGGGATACTTGATGCCAAAAAACTGGATGCATGGATCAAACAGTTGGAGATTTCATCATGTATGGGCATAGCACCAATGATAAGATTGCCTTTATCCAAAATAAGTTAAGAAAATATGCCTTAGTGTGGTGGAATCCACATCTAAAGATGAATGATCATCAAATGGTGACTTGGGGGATGTTCAAATGGTTGATACGTCAAGGTTCTACCCAATGAGGCATGTAGAAGATCAGTGGAAAAAAATGGTGGGTACAATGTGAGACAATGCCAAAGGCAATTTTTACACTACTTAATTCAGATGTCATGCAATCACGTTAGGAGTAAATCAGTGGTATGTAGTATGTACAAACTGAGGACAAGTCAAAATTCTATTTATAAATTAAAAAATGAGCTCCGCCTGTTTCTAATCATTGATTTCATTCAAGCTAGAATGATGGAGATGGTCTCATAAACTGCAAGAATTAAGGTAGGAAGGAGATAGGACCAAACCCGTCCAAGGAATGACTCAACTTCTCAAAGAACAAAAAGATAGGCAAAATGATAAGTAATATTTCAAGACTTGCCTCCACCTATAAATAAAATCTTGCAAGGAAGTTATGTGATCATTGTCAAAATATCAGGCAATGCTAAGAAAAAGCTAGAAGGTGCGCCCTGAACTCTTCCGAAGAAAGAGAAAGTATTGGAAAGGAATGACAAGTGTACTTGTCATGGATGACGCCAAGTTTTGTCCAACGAAAAATGTATATCCATCCCCATCTTTGATAGATACGCCAAAGGCTATAGTAGAGGTCATCTCCTAATTTGGACACTCAAGAATAATTCTTCACTTTCAAGATTTAGGTCAAGCAAAGGTAATCAGCAGCATCACCAACCAAAAGAGCTTCATTTATGCCACTCTGATGCAAAATATGGGATTGGATAATATCTAACCCAATGTCATCTCTTGTACTAAATTAAAGGGGTTCAGGACAAGAATAGACTAATAATGATACTTAAATGTGCAATCACCAAGGACTACATCCATAAGATGATATACGAGGTGATTCCACTTAACATCTGTCAAACTAACTCTGATAATGCATACTAGCATGAAAGGTATGCAGTGTTGTATCGCCATCCCTACCAGTACTAAGATAACTATGGATGGGAAAAAGTTCTTATTGAAGGATTATGGTCTAATACAATAATAAAAAGGAATATCATAACGGCAAGAAAGGTAAGTAAAATTGTAGATGTAAAAGAAAATATTTGTATTTCTTCTTATCATGTTTATTATTTAGGAAGAAAGGAGCATGTATTTATCTGTATCAAGCAAGGTTGAACATGTACAACTATAAGTAAATTATGCATTTCTCTTTTAGGAGGTATATGGGTTATCACGATAGTGACCCATAGATCATGATATTAGTTGATTTTAGGCATGTAACTACCAAACCTTCGGGTGTGCTAGAACTCAATATTCAAGAATGAAGAGATCATAAAGTAGGTTGCAAGGTTCATGGAGAATGGAGTTATTCAATTTAATGATTTGAATTATGGATCATTAATCGTAAAGATTCCAAAGAAGGATGGCACGTGGAGACTATAACGACTATTGCGCTCTCAATAAAATCATAGTAAACAATCATTATTTATTGTGGCGCATTGATGACCTGCTGGATCAACTGACCTGTAACCATCTTCACCAAGTCATTCTCAAATCTAGCTATCATCAAGTGCACATTAATGAGATGGATACATGAGTTGTATTAGGGATGTCAATTTTTGACACGACCCGAAACACGACTCGAACCCGACCCGGAAAAATCTGGGTTCGGGTCAACCCGAACCCGAAACAGGTCGGGTTCGGGTTGAACAAATCAACCCGTTTTAAAAATCGGGTCGGGTTTGGGTTGACCCAGTAACCCGAAATTGACCCGAAAGTGACACGAAAACTCATATTTGACCCGAAAACCCGAGATTGACCCCATTTTGACCCAAAAATCAAATATTGACCCGATTTTGACCAGAAAATTAGCAATTTTAGGTCAACTTCGGGTCATTCGTGTCGGGTCGGGTTGACCCGGACATGAATCGGGTCGACCCGGACCCGAATCGGGTCGGGTTCGGGTCTGTAAACCTTACCCGTTTTTAAAAACGGGTCGGATTCGGGTTGACCCGAACAGTGTCGGGTCAGTTTCGGGTTCGACCCGAACCCGACCCACCGACCCGAATTGACACCCCTAGGTTGTATGAGTAGTTAGTGATGTCATTCAAACATTATAACACCCTAACTACATTCATGAGGTTCAAAAATAATGCTTTATGACTGTTCTT
Organism: Dendrobium huoshanense; assembly: GCA_016618105.1. Taxonomy (NCBI): domain Eukaryota; kingdom Viridiplantae; phylum Streptophyta; class Magnoliopsida; order Asparagales; family Orchidaceae; genus Dendrobium; species Dendrobium huoshanense. The sequence goes on along the minus strand of CM028352.1, from coordinate 19,994,094 downwards.
GTATGATTTTGTTTATTGCATATTTAGGAGATATCTTAGTTTTCAATTATGTTGCACCGATACGGATACGGCGACACGGATACGATACGATACGGATACGGGACACGTCAATTCTTAAAAAAAACAGGATACGGGTACGGCGAGGACACGGCATTATAATTTATAAACCATACATAAAAATTAAGAAAGCAATCAAAACATTATATTTGAAATTACAAAAAAATGACAACAACATCATTTGTAGCATTGTAGCTTATAATATCAAAATATAAGTATTAATGTCTAGTACAACAACAAAAGCATAAACATAAATTATCTAGCACATGAAGTTTCAACTATTCAATAGAAGGAATGATATAATTATCTTCTTCATTGGCTTGTCTTTGAACTTCCAGATCATCTTCAATAAATATCATAGCTTCTAATTCATGCTCATCAAGTGAAAGATTAATACTTTTTAATATTTTCATATCATCAAGAGACTCAAATCCATCTCGGAAATGAGAGAATCTTGGTCTCAACCGCGGAAGTAAATACGACACGTCTTTTTTTTTCGGATTTCTTTTTGTTTTTCAACGGACACGCGTATCGGATACGCGTGTCCTTTTGAAATTAAATAATATTTTAATTGGATACAGCTTTGGCATATCCGACACGTATCGGTAGAGTATCGGAGGCGTATCCGTGTATCGGTGTATCGGATACAGCACGCCTTCATAAATAGGTGTATCGGTGCAACATAGGTTTTCAATAAGTCGTGGGAAGAGAACAAGGAGCTCTTAAGAAGAATATTTAACATATTGTAGCAACAATAGCTCCAATATGGATGCTTTTTTTTTTTTTTTTGGATGAGCTTGTTTTGAATTTGTAATTCTTGATTAGAATAATTTCTACTAAAATTAGCATTTAATTTGTCTTTACCTATTTGATTCTTTGTAGATAATGTATTCTATTTTGGAGTATGTTTAGATATGGATTAGAACAATTCATGCTATAATTGTTTTTTTTTTTTTAACTTAAATCTTGTAGAAAGCAATGAGAATTCTCTTAACTAATATTCATTTCTCTCTTTTTCCATCTAACGAACTGTTTCAAGCCCATCATATTTAATTTCAGATCCTGAACCAGAAGCAAGAAGCAACTGGCCCTCTAGCCCTAAAGCCTATATAATTGCCTCACAATGATGATCCTCTGATTGTTGTCGATGTCATTACTCTGTCATTACTGGATTGTTCTTGTTTAATTGTTGCCATGCTAAAGTTGTTCTTAATGCTATTGTTTGTCCGTTGTAGGTTTGTAGGTGATGCCATTGCAGTTTACTGGGTTATTAGTTGTTGTCACTCTGATGCTCGTTATGAAACAACAACAACAACAATAACATCAAGCATTTATCCCACTACATGGGGTCGGCTAAATGAATTATTTTTCTCCACAATGTTCTATTAAGGGTCAAATTCTAATTTAAATCTAATAAACACGAGTCATTTCTAATACTTTCTAACCCAGACTTTTTAGGCCTACCTCTACCTTTCTTAACATACCAAATCAAATACATCTACACTCCTAACTAGGTCATGAGAAAACCGACATTTTATGTGGCCAAACCATTTAAGGTGACTCGCTTGAATCTTATCTACCACTAGAGCTACTCCAACTTTTTCATGTATATACTCATTTCGCATTCTGTCTCAAGGGTACAGCAACCCATCCACCTGAGCATCCTCAATTCTACAACACTTAATTTTATGCTTTTCTTTTAAACCAAAATTATGCGCCATAAAGCATTGAAAAGAAGAAAAATATGTGCCACAACACCGCAAAAAGAAGAAAAATATAGCAATTGTTTGTTGTTTTTGCAAACAAAAGAAAATAGTGAAGCCCATAATAATCAAAGTAAGCATCCTTAAGTCAATGAAAATCCCTTTCAATTTCAACTCAATTAAAATGTAATTATTGAATGGGTTTCAAGCCCAAGGATTAGTTATCAGCCCTAATCATATGTTTATTTTGGCCAATCATTTGCTCCAAAGAGGAGGATTAGGGTTAAAATCCTGAAAATAAGAAGGGGAAATAATGTGATTATAATAGATGTTTTAAGTTAAAGTGAGCTGACAAAAAACTAAAAAGACGTTATTAAATAGGAATTTAGCATATATATGGAAGAGTTGATTCCACTCTTTCATTCCTTTACAGGTTCTGAAAGGAAAGGTGGGAGACTCCCCCTCACTAGAATTAGTGTTTTTTATTTCTTGGGAGAATTCTCACTGGATTCTTCTTCTTCTTGCATTTATTCACAACATCACTTTCTTAGCACATAAAAAATCTATAAAATTCTAAACGTCCTTTTTGTTCAAGTATTTACAGCATTCGTACTGCTTCAACGCTTTAAACACTAATTCTTCAACACTGACATGACTAACAACAGTTCTTCAGTAATCGCATAAATGTACATCTAATTCACTATTCACAGCACATACAAAATTCTGGAGCACCACTCCTGCTACTACGTCACCAGCACTTAAAAATCACTTGCTGCACTTGTTCAACAGTTTCAACACTGCTCCTTGTTTAGTACTGGTAGCCCCTGCAACACTTCTACAGTTAAACTTCACCAACGATTGCAAATACAAATTTCTGCCAACTAATTTCATCCTCTCACCAAGTAAATTATTTGTAATCATTGTGAAGATCTTTTTGCAAAGATTACATCTGGCACTTTTTATTTGATAACGGTGATATAGAATCATTGACAATCATTTGATTCGGCAATCAAAAGCAATACCTAAGCTGGTGAGTGCTTCTCCAACGTCTCCTGTATCCAAGATGAATTCCTAAGGCCTAATGCTGTTAATCAATAAACAGTCAAGTCTTGAGCCAGTTGATGCATGTTCAAGTTTTGTTTTCTACTCACTGAAGCACCTATCAGATCATGTTGAATGAGGTTTAGTAGTGTTGTTCGTCATCTCTATTCTATTTAAATTCAATATACAAGAACTGTTTTCAAGAATATGTTAACAGCTGATGCAATATGTTAGAGAAATTATAAACTTAGATGAAAATTAAATCTTATAAACAGAAAAGGATTCAAGAAAGTAAGTATTCGAATTAAAATTATACATGGAATATATGCATATAGGTATTATATGCATAAGATGCTTCACAGAAAATTTTGAAAATTAATTCATTTAGCTGCACCGTCTTATCCTATTTTTATTCAATTTAGCAGACTTTTTATAAAAACTGTAAGAAGCATAATGATAAAAGAATTTTCCACTTAATGTGCAATGTGCTTTACTAACAATTTGAAGATATTTTTTAGTTTGTTTGGACTATATGGGTGATTTTTAAGATACAAATATAATCCGATAAATAGAATTGTCGTGTTTTCAGACTATGTTCAGTGGTGTCATTGAAGCCCAGTCATGGAGCACAATGAGTATCTCTCTCCTACCCTACCAGTGTTCATTGCAGTCCTTGGGAATTTTTCAGAGCTGCAGTATTTTCACTAATTTTCTTCTTTTTCAATGATGAATCCGTAACATTCTTTACTTCTCTACGCTTAAGATAAACAAAGCTTGATAGAAGATACTTTTATCTGATCATATGTTGTTTCTCGCCAACTATTCCAAGAAATGAGATCATTTTCTATTAGGAGATATTTGATTTGCAAATAAAAGAATGCCTAGTAAAAAAAATGCAATGCAAAATAAAGTTAGGGTATTTAAAATATTTTAGAGTCATTTTGTTGAGTGCAAAACAAATGTAGGAGATAATGTTTTTGTGTTTGACTAAAAGTAAAATGAATTCAATATAAAAACCCATCAATGGCGGTAGTCCTAGTGGTGGCGGAGGCAGTCGGTGGAGAAGTGATGATAGCAGGCTAGCAAAAGCCACAGCAAGTGGCAATGAAGGCAGCATCGATAGGCAAAAGCACCCAATGTTGGTGGCAACTCAATGGAGGTTGACATCGGCAGCCGGTGGTAGCGGTGTACAACTGTGGCGGGCAATGGCGGCAACCTATGGTGGTTAGTAGCGGCAAGCAGAGGGTGAACACGGTGATAGCTTGTAGTGTTATTTAGAAATTAGTCAAGTTGGTCCATTTTGAATTACACCAAAAATGAACTAAGTGGTGAGTTCCAAAGTCTTCAAAAACATTACTCTGAATTTGTTTTACATCAAATTAAATATCAATATTTTTAAAATCCCTGCATTTGAAATACTTTACACCAAAAAACCCTTTAAACCAAACAAACCCTATTGGCATGTCTATATAAATAATATATACCACTGATCTTCTAATTTGATTCTTAGTGGTTTCTGTCTTGCAAGTTCTTGTAATGTTGTTTTCAATGTCAATGGACATGGAAAATTGATACAGCTGCATAGAGATATATTCCTTTAATTACAGTAGATCGGGACATCAGAGGATCGAAGCAAATAATTCTATATTATTAATCTCCAGTAATCTGCAAATTTGTAGGCTGCTGGAAAAAAGGGTTTAACTGATATTTACCAGCTGTGTTTTCTGCATTCCTGACAGTAGCAATACAACAGATAACTAGCTGTTACTTTCTGTAGTTGGTACTGCATAAAATAGCAGTTAATACCAACTGGTTCTGATACTGGAACTGCAAAAACATCCTCAGCAGTATAGCATAGCAGTTGAGAAGTTGTGGAGGCTCGATGGATCCGAAGAACAGGAAGAAATGAGAGGGAAAGGAAAAGGAAGGGGAAAAAGAGGTGCTGAAAAGGCAAAAGAGGGCTGCAAATTCTCACTGGTTGCCTAGAAATTGATATGAAATGCCTCATTTTAAATTTAGAGAAGCAAAGAACAATCTTCAAGTTTTCATCTCACCAAAAGGAAGAACTTATGTATAAGTAGTGGAATTTATTGATAAGTAGGAGCCTAAATTTTTTTCCCTGCAAGGAAATGCTTTATGCAGGCTCCCCCGTGATATCCAATATTTGTAAATTATTCCATTATGAGTAACTTGAGGTTTTCACTATATTTTCAGCTACCCTAAAATTTGTCCTTATAAAAGGGGGTGCCATCTTTAAGTGAATTGGAGAGATAAAGGCAATAACACTCCATAATCAAAATCATCACGAAATTTGCGACAATGGCAACAGCAAAAAGCCAACAATTGGATAACCCTATGTAAATTCTAGGTATGATTTGTGTGTTCATTTTCTTCCTATTTTGTTCTCTCTCAGTGATTGAATTAGGACTCGCTTAATTCCCTAAAACTTACAATATAGCAAACCACAACTAGGTGTGTTAAATCATCATCATCATCAATATTATCATTATTAGCCTTACCACAGTTATTGAGGTCGGCTTTAAGAATTTTTTTCCTTCATTCGTCCCTCTTGAGTGTTGTAGGTGGTGCAATAGGTGCATATAAAATGAAAACATTATTAAAAAAATCAATACTCATCAAACAGCACAATATGATTAATATCACACATTAATATAATTTTATACTAACATGTCTGGCCAGTGAAAAGGGGCCTTTATATCATCCTCAGTTAAGTTGTTATCTTGTCACGTCCAGATGCATGAGGGCTTGGGTAGGACTACAACAAAGAATTGAGGAGAGGGAGAGAGGGATTGAGGAAATCATTTAATTGCTATGTAACATACTAAGGCCTCATATTTATAGAAATATAGGAGTCAATCAATATCTATCCAAAATTCTAACTAAATGCGCTAATTTATTAGTCATTATCCTAAATTTCTTATATCCATTAAATTATAGATAATCACATATTAAATCAATAAATTATCCCCTTGATTCTCTCCTTAATGGGCAGTCAATCATGTAGAAATAGGTGGATAAAATGAAGGAGAGAATATTGGGTTATTCCCTTGATTCCTTTCATATAAATCTCTTTCTTATCCTAATTTGGCCACCAACACCTAATTTTGAAATTACAATTTTGTAATTTTTCCCTTGCTTAATTTTTCTTAACAAATTTATTCTTCGAAAGTTAAACTTACATTTTTTTCTCTTAAGAGCTAGGTCACAGGAAAAGGGAGCCATGACAAAGAGAGTATTCTTAAAGAACCTGAATTTCTTATTCATTCAACATAATTGCACATTATTTATAAAAAAAAGTTGAGAACTACCTAAAATTAAGACTTCTAATTCAAAACAAATCATAAAAATAGAAACTAAGTCCTTGAAATAACAGCAAAAATAACAGCAAACTCCTAAATTTCAAAAACAGCAGACAAAATCCTAAATACATGCAAGAGGTTCAAGCAAATCCTCTATGATGCTACTTGAATTGGTCAATCATAGCTTGTGAATAGGGTTGGTTGTAATCCATACTGTACATTAGAATCCTTATTTTTAGCAAAATGAATTTTGATATCCCATGCATGGCTGTTCCCCTTGATTAGGGTGAAATGGATTTGTACATTGGTGGAAATCCTCTTGGAACTATTGGAAAATTTGTGAAGACTTCAAAAACTTCTGCAAAAATCTTGGGATCCTTCTAAATCATCATCTTATTATGATCATCAACGAAAGGACACCTAGATAATAAAATGCTTATAAAGCATATAATAGGATTTACAAAATAAAAAAGTGTTAATAAATAAACTAATCATAAGATATTTTTCTCAAAAAACATGATTGTATCTAAGAAGCAAATGATAATGAGTAGAGTAGCTTATGTTGTTTGTTGATAAAAAATCCAAGAATATAAACCAAAAACAAATGACCATAAGACAAACAAGAAAGATAGCCATAATCAATAAGATCATTGTCATCAACATTAGCCTTATCACAAGAATTTCAAGTTAGCGTTAAGAGACCTCATTTCCATTAATTATTATTAAGTGTTGTATAAGATGTTAAACCTATTCTTTGAAAATTATTTTTAACAACTTATGTTCATGTTATCTTTGGTCAAACTATTTTCCTTCATAATCCTTTAGCACTAGTTTTATCAACTTGTCTAGCAGTCGCATTTTCTACCCATCATTGTACATGTCCAAACCACATCATCTATTTTCAATCACATTATATTTAATAGATGTCACTCCATTATTTTCCTATAATACAATCATTCATTAATTAATCATTTCTAGTTGTCACACTTTTATCTTAACATTCTCATTTTAGCCTTCGATATTAATACTATTTTTTACAACCTAACATTTCAAGTCCACAACACCATTGGCATATTGATATTTTATAAAATTTACATAGCCTATATGATATAATTTTATCACATAAAAATCATGAGATCATTTTTTATTTTAACATATAGCCTTAACTCTAGAAGTTATATTGACAACTATATCCTCATTCTTTTGTGCAAAAAATACAATATGCTTAGATCTATCACAAACAAGTATCATCCAATATTCTAATAATATTGAATGAAAACTATTAAAATCATACCCCCTAAAATTACATGTGATATACACAAACTTTATTCTACTAATTCTAATTCATCTATCTTCTAAACGGTTCTTCCATTATTCTAATTTTTCGCTTATTTTAATGGATATCACACCAATTAAAATCATATCACCTACAAGCAAACACAATGCACCACGCTTTCAATATCCTTTGTCCACATGTTCATAACCAATGAAAAAAGTTATGCTCCCAATGTTGATACTTGAAATAAATCTATGATAATAGAAAACACTTTACAACTACTTCTAATACTAGTAAGTGCTCAGCACACATATTTTAACAACGTCAATATAACTTTGACACACAACTTTGTTCATTAAAAAACACTAAATAAATTATCATGGCAATCAATAATATGTCTTCTCACAATCAATAAAAATCATATAAAGATCATTTGTTTGCTCTTTTATTCTTTTCCATTAATTGTATTAACACAAAAAAACTTCAATTTTAGATCTTCCTAGCATGAAACCAAATTAATTCTCTAAAATTGATGTAATTTTTCTAAGCCTTAGTTCCACCACTCATTCTCATAGCTTCATTTTATAACTTAAAATTTTGATTCCCGCATACTTAGTATAACCTTGAACATTGCCTTTGTATTTAAATATTGGTAACAAAATACTTCTTGTATGATCACGAGGCATCCTCTTAGACTTTTAATTCTATTGAGAATATTTATTAACCAAATTACTACAATATCCTTCATAACTCTCCAAATCTCAATAGATGTCTCATCTACCTCGAAAGCCTTATCATTATGCATCTATTTCAAAGCAAACTTCATATTTATGTATCAATCTATAATATACTTCACCATATTATTCGTTACGCTCCTTCAAATTAATTTACTTCTTAAGTCTCTCATTTAGGCTTCGTTTGGGATGGCTTTCTTACTGCTTCTTAAAGCAACTTTTTAGTACAAAAATTAAAATTTTAGTACTATAAAGTTGCTTTAAAAACAAAGCCTTAATAATTTCTCAAAGTAACATTTAGTCATTTGCATCTTTCATTAATGTTTTTATCTTTAAACAATGCAATTTTAATGCATCTACTTCAATGAAAATCCCTAGAACTTCATCTCTTACCTTAGTTATTCTATATATCCCCATTTCTCCTTCCTCCATATTAAGCTTCTTATACAAATCATAAAAAATTATAGCTATTGCTTTAGCTAGCTTCTTTACAACACTCCAAGCTTTACTATAACCATTATAAGCCTAAGTAGTACTCATTTGTCACGTTTTAAAAACGCATTTCATTTCCTTAGCAAAAGCAAGTATGCCTACTACATGACCAAAAATGCCTTCTATAGAGCAATTGTAGAAGACATGTCAAGGTATAGTTAGCTAATTGGTTGGCAGGTGAACACTATGAGAATGCATATTATGGAAAATATTTTATTCTTTGGAAAACCAAATTCCTCATGTTTCCTCCATAATAAGTGCATTGTAAAGAGACAAGAACATGAACATTAAAAAATATATATCAGAAGCTTAAGATTATTGGTGACCATTATGTAATAAAGCAAAAAATGGTCCAGTGATTCATAACACCATTCCATGTAAAACCATGTGCTACTAACAGTAATACAAGTAAAATAGAGAAAAGGGTGTACCTTGATGTTCTGCAATGGTGAAACGGTTCATTCTGCTTTATGTATGAGCAACGCAAACTTCCAAACATTCCTGCATGTAATTAATAAATTGCAATATATTCAAAGCCTAACAATATTAAGTGTTCAACGCAAGAGAAATGCAACTTGGGAATATGAATTGAAAAATTATAACAACAGATAAGCTTTGGAAAATTTGCATCAACTTGCATTCAATTCCATGTTGTTTCAGATAGCACATTTAAGTTTTACATGGCAAACATCCATTTAATGGAAATGGAATGACCAAATTTATAGAATTAAAACAACTAGTAATGCATGAAAACAACCTTTCTAGTCATTGTAACAATAAAAGCCAATCAAAAAGGTTCTAAAAATATGATCATGCAGCAATTAAACCGAAAAATAAAATATTTGGCAAAAAAAAAATAACCACTTTAACCATTTAACAAATCATAGCAGCTGAAAAGTGATAAGATGCTCCGATTAAGAACAATGGCAACATACTGAAGCAGGCCATCCAGCCAAAAAAAGGATAGAAGTATTAGCATGAATAGTAGTAAAAGGTGAAAAAAAAGATTTAAAAAACTAAGCTTCTGTGACGCAGCGGCAGCGTAGCAATAATCATCACGTATCACAGCACCCATAGGCTAAGAACTACAATCCAACAAAGAATGTCATTTAACACCTAGTTACCTCCAATTGCTCGTTTTAAGTAAAAAAAAAGATCCAAATAATACAAATCGAAGGAATGATACTTATAATGAACCCTAATGCAATAAGCGGCCCTACACATTTGACTAAAGCATCTTTTTTTATACAAACATGCAACATTTCCTCTGGCTCTCAATTAATCTATCTGATAAATGACACGTAAAAGATAAGAAACATGCGAATTAAAAAAAAAAACAACTGTCCATATAATCGCTTGACAAAAGCAGGACTGCAAAAAGGAACGGAGATCAAAAGTCACGAAGTAGGTGACCATACCGCCGCGATGCTCCGAGGCTATAGAGGACACGTTGACGAGGTCCCTGAGGAACAGTACTGAATGGAAAACTGAGATTAGGTTTTCAAGGAAAGAAAAAGCGAAAATCAGTAACCGCTTCGAGCGTGCTCCCCACCTGGAAGGGAGCCATGGACGGGAGTAGTATAAGGAAGCCACAGCTAAGGACGCCGACGTCATGAGAGTTCAAGGCACAGACGCGGAAGTGGTAGCCGTTGCTATCGCTTACGGCGAACGGGCAAGCTGCTGTGCTAGAGGGAGGAGTGTGTGAGCTTCGAATGCTTGCTTGGTACGTGACAAAACTGAGCAGTCGGAAATGGGAGCAGTGCTATCTATCACTTTTCGGCTTCGTTTGGGACGGCTTTTTTATTGCTTTCTAAAACGGAGTTTTAGTATAAAAATAAAAAAATTTGTACTATAACTCCGTTTTAAAAAGCAATAAAAAAGCCGCCCCAAACGAATCCTTCATTAGGTTGAAATGTGTCGTATGGTTGGATGAGGGGGAGATGATTTTTTTTTTTTAATTACATTCATATTATCAGTTTTTTTTTTAGGGGTTTTTACATACATACCACTTTATACCTTATATTTTACATATCTAACACCTAAAACTTAAATATTACACTTTAACAACTCAAACACAAACTTCACCTCACATCTACCACTCCGTTTCACTCCGCTCACTCCGTTTCATCTCCCCGCAATTTCCCGCGTTGTGCGTTGAAATTTTGCGCGGAAGCACGTATTTCCCGAAGGCTGGAGACATCCCGAAGGCTGGAGACATCCCTGTTTTGTCCGGCTTCTTCTGTTTTGTCGCACATAACCTTTAGGTTAATCCCTTCTTCCGCATAGCCTTCTCCCTCTTTTACTTTAGGTTGTTCTGCCACTCCGTTTTACTTTCTCCTCTTTTTACTAGCTGCATAGCCTTCTCCCTCTTTTTTACTTTCTCCTCATTCTCTTTACTTTCTCCTCATTCTCTTTTATTTTTACATTTTTTTTTTCTAAAAATGTGGTGTTTAATTTGTCTTATTATTTCAGGTTATAGTTGAAAAAGAAATTGCTAGTGGGTGGCATACTTTGTCTAGAATGAATTGTGATGATTTATGTGGAGAGAATGAAGGGCATTTTTTTGTTACAATTAAATATGGAGGATTTTGGGTTGATACCAATGATAACTTTAGAAAGAGATATAATGGTGGCAAACAAAGGACTGTCAAAATTGAGAAAGGAAATATGAATCTTTTTAAGCTCAAAACAGAGATTCTTAAAATATGTTCATGGCTTAAAGGGTATAAATATAGTATGCATTATCACATTAACAAAACATCGCCGAAGGAATACAAAATTATAAATACTGACATAGACGTGGTAGAGATGGTTAAACATTCAAGTGAAAATTTTCGTGCTGAGTTAGTTATCTCAGTAGAAGAGGTAGATAGAGAGCAATCAAACACAAACCTCATGGGGGTTGTTGGTGCTGAATATATGGCAGAATGTTCTGTGATCCATAATGGTTGTATTTCAAGTGTTCAGACTACAAGTGCTATAGATATAGGTATTGGCACCTTCTTCAATGATGCAAAAAGTTTCAAGAATGCTCTCCGATCAGTTGCCATAAAGGAGAACTTTAGGGTTAAGATAAAAGTCAACGATAAGAAACGTGTGATTGCGACTTGTTCCTATCAAGGTTGTGAATGGAGAATTCGAGCCTCTTTATGTGAAGACACTCAATCTTTCCAAGTTAGGAGACTAGATGGAGTACACACATGTCCTGGAATAAATCGAGCTGGGAATAGGCTGGCAACATCTGCTTGGGTTGCCAACGAGATACAGGAGATGGTAAAGAGGTGCTCAGATATCCCACCAAAAGATATAAATAGTAGTCTAGAAAATGAGTTTGGGTTATCCTTACCTTATATGAAGCTTTGGAGGGCAAGAGAGCAAGCCCGTGATGCTTTATTTGGTTCAGTTGATGACAACTACAAATGGGTTCCAACATTGGCAGCAGAAATCCTTCATAGAAATCCAGGATCACATATAACATATGCATATAATAGTGGAGATCATTCATTCCAAAGGTTTTATGTTATTTTTAAGGTATGTGCTGACGGTTTTCTAGCTGGGTGTAGACCACTTATCAGTTTGGATGCATGTCATCTTAAGTCGAAGTACCTAGGTGTGCTGTTATCGGCTAACGCCCTAGATGGGAATAATGGCTTATTCACTTTAGCATTTGCTGTGATGGAGACTGAGTCCAAAGGAACATGGTCATGGTTTCTCCAAAATTTGGGAGAAACAATTGGTCTTTCTTTATATCCTCTTTGTTTTATTTCAGATATGGAGAAGGGTTTGGGAGAGGCTATAAAAGATGTATATCCTGAAGCTGAACATAGAATTTGTATTCGTCATTTGTGGAAGAACATTAAAAAAAATTTCCACTGTAAAGATGGCCAAAAAGTGCATGGACTTGTCTGGGAGGCCGCTAATGCTTACACAAATACAGAGTTCAATGAGAAGCTAGTAGAACTATGTCATTTGAGCCATGCAGTTTACTCGTATCTTATTTCATTACCATATAAGTGGTCAAGGAGTTAGTTTATGATTGGGATATGTCATTCTGCAAATACCAACAATTTTGCCGAGTCATTTAACTCATGGGTTAATGATGCTAGAACTAAACCTGCCGTGGACCTCATCGATTTGATCTGGGGAAAGCTTATGGTACAAAGAGCTCATCGAAGGATGAGTAGCTTGAGTTGACAACATGAGTTAGTCCCAAATGTGGAGGAATATATTAGAAACATCACAACGCAGAAAGATCATTTTGTTGTTCGGCAATCTAGCCTTTTCAAGGCTGAGGTGGAGGGTCTTCATTCAAGACATATTGTCGATATTGAACAAAGAATCTGCAGTTGCAGAGTGTGGCAGTTAATTTATTTACCTTGCATTCATGCTGTGGCTTTTATTGGAATGAAAGAACACCCGCTGTGGCATACGTATGTTGATGATTACTACCACGTTCACAGGTAAAATATATGCATATGAATAATTATTTGCATGTAATAACCCCTGATTTATCATATTGCCTATCGTGTAGGTACAAACTAGCATATGAAGGAGCAATTTCCACATTACCCGGAAAGGATCTTTGGCAAGTTACATAGAATACTGAAAATGTTGGTGTACAAAGTACTTGTAGACCAAGAGGAAGACCTAGGAAAAAAAGATTGTTAAATTTCTTGGAGCAGGATAAGAGGTCACATAGGTGTGGCAGATGTGGTTTATGGGGGCATCATAGGAGTACTTGCAAAAATCCATTGCAAAATAATAACAACAAGGACAATTTGCGTACAGATGTTGGACGAAGAAGTCGACAAAGTTGCCAAGCAGACGGAATGGAGAGGATCATCATCTTGAAGATTTCGAGTTCTCATATGTGACTGGATTTTAGGATTGAAAGCATTGGCTGTTATGACGTTTTGAGCTAGTAGGAAGCATAATTTTTTTTTGAGCTACTAGAAAGCAGCTGTAACTTTGTTTGAAGATGTCACTGTTATAATTTTTTTGGGCTAGCATTATCAACAACTTGAAATTATTTACTGTTATGACTTTGCCATTTTTTTGATTCAAAGAAATATGAAATCTGCACATTTGCTGCAGGTTTTTTGCTTAAAAAGGTTTTTCCGAGCTGGAATTTTTTTGGGCTAGCACGTTTGCTGCAGTTTTTTCACGTCTATACATTTCTGCAGTTTTTTCACGTTTGCTGCAGTTTTTTCGAGCTGCAATTTTTTTGAGCTAGCACGTTTAATTCTAGCTCTGTCTATACATTTACATTCAGAAATCTGTCTATACTCAAATTTGCACGTTATTTCTTCCAGATATTCAGAACAAAGAGCTGGAATTATTAATTCATATACAGTTGCTGCAGGTTTTTTGAACTCAAATTAGAGCTACTTTAAGCATGAAGATAACAATTCCTTGCTGCACGTTTTTTTTAGCTGAACAATTATTAATTACAAACAGGAGAGAATAATGCCTAAATTTATTCAATAATTCAACATAAATACTTACAATACACTACACCAACACAATAATAAAAGGTTGCAAAACTAAACATAACAAAAACAACCTTTTCTGCAGTCGACACAACACATTACAAACACAAACGGATGGTTACATCAACAACAACAATTACAACGAAGACTTTCATCAAGAACATCATCCATTCAAGCATATTAATAACCTTCGCCTCAAACACTTTGCGCTCATCGTCTAGACCAAAAGATGCATCTTCAACTTCATCTATCCATCTGAAGTATCTGCAGTCGTCATCAGTTCGGTTATTCACGCACCTATAAAATTTTCTTCCATTATTAGGTCCACGGTGGCAAGTGTACAATACACAATTCAGGTGACAGTGACAATAAACTTCAGATCGTTGGCGTCTATCTCTCGTTGCGGACGAATTCGTAGAACTCATCTGAAATAAATGGCGTAGATAAAACAGATAAAACATTTTGTAAAAATAAAATAAAAATTCCAGTAAAACTGATAGAAATTTAATGCCCAAAACAGAGAAAACATTCTGTAAAACAGAGAAAACATTCTGTAAAACAGAAAGCAAAATCAAAGATCTACCCAAAGGAGTAAAACCTGATTTTTATCAAAAGAAGTAGAGAAACGAAATTACAGAAAAATCGAACATAAGCTAATGGGGACGTATTGGAGTGAAGCAGTCCTAATTACACATCAAGATAATCTAAGTTTAAAGATGAACTCAATAAATAAGAGAAAACATCAGAACAACGAATGTAATCTCCAAACATTCACGATCAGCCGAAGCCACAGATTTTCAGAATCGTCACGCCCCCCCATTGCTCCGACAAACCGGATACCCATCTCTGCTCCCCAAACTCACCGATTTGCAGCTCAAGAAGGATTTGGCGATCGGACCTGATCGGATCCAGACGAATCCGTAAGAAGAGCGGCGAGGAGATCTTCCTCTGCTGCCCGAGAGAAAGTTTCGGCGGGTGAAGAATTTTTAGGGCTATTTTTTTTGACGGAGTGAGCCATTTAGTGAAACGGAGTGGTAGATATGAGGTGAAGTTTGTGTTTGAGTTGTTAAAGTGTAATATTTAAGTTTTAGGTGTTAGATATGTAAAATATAAGGTATAAAGTGGTATGTATGTAAAAACCCCTTTTTTTTATTTACGCATCAATGTCATAAATTTATATTTATTTATACAATATATTAACACTTAAATCACATTTAAATATACTTAAAATAAATTAATATAGTGATCTTTTTTATATTATTTAAAAATAAAAATTTTATATAAAAAATTAAATATATATAAATACATTAGAATTATATAATATGTATGTAAATCTCTTTTTTTATTATTATCAAAAGTTGTTGGCTTAATCAAGGTTGTGAAAATTAGACCGGACAACGAATCGAAAAAATGAGAGATTCAGGGTTCGACAGGTTCAAACATAATAAATATAAAAATTAATAAAAATAACATGGTAATATGACAATATAACATTAAAAATTTCATAATTTTAAGAATTTTGAGACTAAAAAATAAATAAAATTCATACGTAAATAATATATTCTATAATTTTAAAATTAAATATAAATAATTATTAATTTTAAATTTAAATATAAATATCTACTGTTTTCAATTTTAATTCATATGTAATAGAAATTTAGTTTATATATAAATTTAATATAAATAATTGCTAATTTATATTATATATTTGGTTATAATTTACATCTATAAATTATGTATAAAATTGACATTATAAAATTATACTACATTATTTATTTTAGATTTTTTTATTTTTGTAATTATCATTTAATTTAATATTTAGAGAGAAGTTTTAGAATTCTAAAAATTATAAATAATCAGTTTTGTTTGAATAATTATAAATACACAAATAGTTATAAATTTAAGAACTTCAAAAATTATTATAATTATTTTTTATTTGAATATTATATAAAAAACTTTTCAAAAATTTTCATGGAAGCAATCCACCATGCAGACATTGTAAATATTTCTATAAGCTGTTTAGTCTCACATCACTTTCGGAGATTTGTATTGTGTTGTTTATATAGCTTTATTGTATTCATGGGTTAAAAGCCTACTTGGGCTGATGGAATCATATAGCTATGCTTTGCTAATGCTTAATACATAACGTTGTAAATTTTTTAATAATATTATTAAATTTAAATTAATTTTATATTTAATAAATATTTTATATTAAATTAATTATTTAAATATATTATGAATTGACCAGTCGATTCTTAAGAATCAGGACCAGTTCAACGATTGGTTGGTTGAACCGGTAGTTCAAACAGGTTATCACCGGTTTGATGCTGGACCAATTTTTCATGAGAACTAAACCGAGCGATCCAATCTGATTTTCAAAACCATGGGCATAATTCGTTAGGTCTTTTGGGATTTTTCTTAATATTTTATTTCATCTCACTTGATCATAGTTCTATTTTTTTCAAAACCTTCTTACTACATTTAAGAAATTTATGTGATAATATTTAGTTTTTCACAAAGATATTAGTAATTATGATAGTCAAAAGAAAATTGGTTTTCTTTTTAATTTTTTTTATACATTGCTTTTTAGATAATTATCACACTTTTGTTTAGCTACAAATCTTTTGATTCTTTTCATAATTTTTTGTTATAGTGAAAAGCAATTTTTTACAAGCATAGTTGTTGAAAAATGGTGGTTGTTTGATTTTCAAAAGGAAAAATATATAATATCAACTATAAATTATATATATAGCTTTCTTATAACAATATTAATTTTACAAATAATTACAATCACCCCAAGTTGGCCCTAAAAAAAAATTTATAATACACCCAACAAACCCCACGGCCCAATCAGCACACCAACCATCCAATAAACCCCCCCCCCCCCCCCCCCCAAACCACCACTGCCTTCTCAGCACACCAATCAGTCATCAGGCCCCCAACAAAGCACACCACCACACAAAACCAAACAAACCCAAAACAAATCCCAGTCCACACAACAACAACCACCCCTTGCACACCCAACGGCCAACAAAACAACCCCCACACCACCAATAAACACAAGAACCAAGCACTAAAGGGAATCCAAATCAAATTACCACTCAAAAGCAAAAAATTATTTTCTCAAATAAGGTAAACCATATTTATCTAATATAATCAAACCTTTTAGTAAAATAGGAATATTAGAATTATCAAAACATGTTAATGAAATCAACTCAGCTCCCATCCAAGCCAAAAAATCAGCACAAACATTACCTTCTCTCCAAATATGGGAAATAGAATAATCAACTTGAGAAAGCATACTTTTAATATCCCTAAGCAGATAAAAAATATATGCATTACCAAGGTTAGAACAATTAAGAAAATGAATAACTAATAAGGCATCTACTTCAATCCAAAGCCTTAAAAATCCCCTAGATAAGGCAATTTTCAAAGCATGATATAGAGCCTTTAATTCAGCATACAAGACAGAATAAAAAGAAAGAGGGCAAGAAAAGCAAATAAGTAAATTACCTTCCTTATCTTTCAAAATACCACCACAACCACACTTACCATTTGCCACTGAGCCATTACTGTTAATTTTAATGAAAATATCCCTCGGCTTTCTCCAATAGACAAACTTAAAACAAATATCAGTCTCAATGTCAATGATCTTAGAACAAAGTTTCTTAGCCACATCCTTAAAGCCACAAAACTAATTATTCTTAAAAAGATCAACATTAAAGAGATTATTAATCTTATCTTTGGCTCTAGCAGTAATTATCTTATGGTTCATAGGAATGTTTCTATACTTGGCATCATTTAGATCTATCCAGATAAACCAAATGAGAGTAACAATCATAACCACTTTAATGTGTCCTCTAGTAGTTTTATGAAATAAAGCCATCCGAAAATGATTAAAATAGAGATGACCCAAAAAATAGCAAGTATTAAAAAAAATCATCATACCAAAGCCAAATTTTAGTAGCAATAGCACCTTAATAAAAAGATGATCAATACTTTCAATATAATAACAACTTAAATATTTCATAGTTGAATCATAGTTCACAAAAGTTCACCTTTTAAAAATCTTTGACATAAGTCTTTGCATGTTTTGAGATTCCACTATGATCCTCCAACTTTATTTATAGCCTTCAATATCATCCCTCATCACAAACAAATTTAAAAATAAAGTTTAGTTATGTAACACTTTACATTATCATTTAAAAACATATGATGCATTATAAAGACAACATTATATCTCCCTCTCACATGACATGTTATAAATGAGATGCAGTGGTGGGAGATTAATTTATTGTTTGTTGCAATCTCCTTTGAGAAATGATTTTTTAGTTAGTAAAAGGAAAGCTTTTGAAAACATCTATGTTGGAAAAGGCCATGGATACCATCACTGAATTCTATGCCACTAATTATACTAACATCAGATAATAAAATGAAGAAGAATAAGCTAAATGGGGCTTCCAGGCTTCCATTGCCTTATTACATTTATGGAGAGTGAATAGAGAGAGAGGAGGAGAATGAAGTTTGGGTAAAGATCATTAATGATCGCCAATGATGGGACACTAATGAGGGGAGGGGGTTAGTACCTGCCTTATAGTCATAAAAAGGGAGTAAATTAAATTGGGGTAATTCTAATATTTTCTCTCAATTTAAGGTTTTTTAATAGAAGGAAGTTTATGGAAAAATCTTATGTGTTGAAGATCAAAATGAGTTTTTTTAATACATGTATGGACCTACATTAAAAGTGATATAAGCCTCACTATCTCATATGACATTTTACATATAGTTATGCACCCATATTCATATGGATTAGGTTGATCAAGTTAACATGATAACTTGAATTGAGTTTAGCAAGTCTTTCATCGTGAACTAGTCATAATCTTATATAACATAATACTAGTCAAGTTTAAAGTCTCCAAAAGGCCATGCTCACCTAAAGCCAAATTTTGGAAACTTGTAAAGTGAATATTTATACTATGCCCTTACTATCTAAATATTAAACTTGCCAAAAGGATTGACGAAGGCACCTCTTCATCTAAGACGCCCTCTTGAAGATCTTGAAAAATTGGTGGCTTGTCAGGTTGGGGTTTTCAAGAGTAAAACTTGTCATGGGTATGAACCCTCTATCTAAAACGCATCCAAAATTATCTCCTAGTGGACAATTGGCAATAAGAATCAATCTCTAGAAGATTGGGTGTATCAATTATCTAATCGGCCAATATATAACAAGAAAAATTGTCTTCAATTCTAATTTATTCCTTTATAATCAATATCCAAAGTCAACTAAAAATATGTAACTACAATAAACATAAATATATACAACATCACTCCATTTATTTCATATCATCAAAAGAATCATGTATATCAATCTAGTATAATTCTTTTCATTCATAACATCTCACATGAAATAATTGGATTGCCAAAATAATATATGTATAACAAAAAACATACATATAATCTAAATTTCAACATTATCAACACTTTTATACTATGTTGGGGCTTACCTTTTCCTAAAATGACATGTAAATATCATAGAATGAGCAATTACTTGTTCTTTAGGTTGCATGAATATGCTGAAGAATTCATATTCAATATTTAAATTAATTGCATAAAAGCCAAATATTTTATAAACATGGAGTTCTTCAATTTCACTTATGTAATATAGTGTTTGCATAAATTTTCATCATTAACTTTATAATAATAGTAAAACTAATGTCAACAGTAGTCCAGTGTCAATAGTATGAACATATCAAGACAATAACATAATCATCGATTGAACTTGTAAATAACAACAACATGAACTTCATTTGAACATCATGATATCATAAACATAATACACAATGAAACATAACATATAACCTATAAACAAAACATGATTCACATTCATATAGCATATTTTTTTAAGCCTCATTATATCTCTACTTGATCATATAGCCCAATTCCCCTTATAACTTTATTTTCACTTATACCTCCATTTGCTCATCTCACATTTGCTCATAACAAATGAAGGAATTATATATAGCATGATTCTTATTATAACTATGCTTCCATTTATATCTCAACTTATTCATCTCACATCTATTCAAGACAAATTGAGGAATTACATGTGTGCATAGGCCCTTATATCTCCACTTGTATTGCACAAAATATAAATCATCTGTCACTTGTACCACCTCATTTTCTCCTGCTTTCCACTCTCACATATCCTTCAACAAATGAACATTATATGTTAATTTCATCATATGAACATGGAGCATCAACGCATTCAACATGTATAAGCAATGTTTAGCATGATACTAAAAATATGTAAATTGCATGTGTACAATAATTTTAGTAGTGTGCATGGGATAAAATTTATATACATCAATAGTAAACAATTGGAAGATCATTCGCGAAGAACATTCATAACATCATTTCAAAGCATTTATGGTATTGTAGTAATTTCTAAAAATAACAACATACTTATAGAAATACTTGAAATAATATACGAATCAAACTATCTAGTCAAATTTATATTTTTCTTATAAACATAACTAGAATGTTCTGTTCTAAAATATACCAAAAGGTACATAGCAAAAAAGTTTTAAATCATCATAAATTTGCACTTATGTCAACTTAAATTAAATAAAATCATATAAATACCCATATAGATGTCAAAATTGAAATCTAAAGCAGGGTATCAATAACCTACCTTGAGTTAAATATTCTTTTCAATTGGGTCCACGGATGAAATCAACTCAAGTCATCTTAGATCATATCTTGCAAGTTATCAGTTAGGTGATTTTCATGACAAAAGTCATCATTTTTTTCCCTTCGTTGTATCATATCATACAATCAGTCTCCTCATACCTCCCTTTTTATATTAATTAGAATTACATTACAAATCTTATTTAAAGAAAACCAGTCAGCCTATTCTCCTATACATGATAACATGTTTCTAGCCAACCTAAATTAGTCAATTATTTTCAATCAGCCTTTCTTACTTTTACACACATTTCATATCATATAAAATATAATATCGAATATCATATACATTCAATACATCTATCATTATATTCATCAATATATATGTAGTATGCAAAAAATGCATGTTAAACTAAATGAATAATAAATATATGTATGTCATGTATTACATGTCTAAATAAAATGCATTGACTACAAATTATTTCATACTAAATATTATACTATCCATTTCATTTAAAATGACACATAAGTAAAGTCCCCAAGTAAAATTCTAATATTAATCAATCAAAATGTTCATGATGATGATATTTATTATAAAAAAATTATACGGTGAAAAATCACTAGAATAAGGGATATTATATTTTAATCAATTTTAAAAGAGATAAAATCTAATAAATCAAAATCACTGAAAATAGAAATATGATTCAGGTTATCTATCACAATAAGAACACTTTTTCCAATTGAAGCGACAAATTCGGAGCAGACTTTCAGTCCCTCTGCTCTCTCCTCCTCTCTCCCCTTTCTCTTATATTTTTCTCTTGGCCAAGGTAATAATGAAGGAGGGATGGTTGGGTGAGGGTTTTAATGAAATGGATTTATATATTTTTATTATTTTAAAAACTACTATTTTGACCTAGCACTCTAACGCTCACTTTCCCACTGCCACCATGCTATCAAGAATTCTTCTATATTCACCCAAAATTTTTCTACCCGAGCTCCTGTGCTCATGCACCACAACACTCACTTAAACCCCATTTTTTTGTCAAAAAATTAGAGAGCTCAGCGCTGGGGCACCACCAACCCTAGTGTTACAGCACTCATAGGGAAATTTTTAAACAAAAAAAAAAGAGCTATTACACATGATGCTGATGGAAATGATTTATACTTACACTCAATGATAAATGAGTTGAAACTTGTATGGGAAAAAGTGTTCTCACATATGATATCTCAAGAAAGTAAAAAAAATTAGATGAAAGCAACACTATTGGGGACAATTGATGATTTTCTAATATATGGTATGTTGACAGATTAAAACACATCAGTAAAGCTAGCTTACTCTTATTACATGTTATTTTTGTGAGCATTCAAAATGAAATATTGTAATAAAGTTTATGATTTAATTGTCATCAAATAATATTATCTTTTAGCCATCTATTTAGAAGAATTGAAAATGTTTTTTTTTTTTAATTAAATTGAAAAATCAACCACCCACCAAGATTGATTGAAGCTCAAATATAATAAAGGTGTAGCTCAAATATGGTAAAGAAATAGCATGACACCAAATTGCACACTCACCTATATTAGCATACATTAGGCTACCATAATATGACTTTAATCATAGTTTAATAGAGAAGAGTGTTTTTTTGGATCTATTTTATTGGAGAGCAAATTTAACACAACATAATTCATATATGATTCATATTGAGAAGAATTTCTTTGACAATAACATTATTATGGACATAAAAAAGAAAAAAAATAAAAGTTAACTTAAGAAAAAAATATATTTAAAAGAGTAATATAGAAGAAGATATTAAGATGTAGAAATCAAACAATAGAAATACACTAGAACCAAAAGCCACTCATAACTTATTAAATCAAAGAAGTGGGGTAGATAAATAGGCCTAATCCTTAAAGATATTTGATGGATATGCCTCATATTTAAGCAGATGCATCACCATTAGGTCTAAAAATTATTTGGAATGAAGAGTTATGACTTTCATAAATTCATGAAGTATTTGTTGCACAATTGAATTTAGTATTCTTTCTAAAATAATTTATAACCGTTTAAAAAAGTTAAGCCATTTTTTAAGAATTTATGCTTCACACATTTAAATGAAGATTCATTAATACTAAATAACTTAAATATTCTAATTATTTTACACAAACTAGAAATAATATTTTCATCATGCTTTATCTACTTAATGGAACACCTATTGATACATCCACCATATGAAGCAAGAGTTAAGAGGGTTAATTCAATGCAGTTGGATGTATTCATTTGATAGGTAACCAACACTAATAAATTATCTTAATTAATTATTAAGAACCTAAATAATTATTACTATTATTATGAGTATTTACACATAATTAAAATGAACTGTGAAAAATAAAGCTCATCCACAATGTTAATTTTGTAATGCATACTTAACTCAAGATACCACTTATTTATGCTTCTATTAATTTGAGCCACATGTGCAATGCTCTCGAATAATAAATGGTCATAATGATATTACTAATGAAGGGGAGCATTGATCTTAATTGTGTATTTTTCAACAAATAGGAAAAGCCTTAGGTAAATGCATATCAAGATGAATGAAAATGAAATATCTTAAACAATATTGTATGCCCTATAAAATGGCTGAGAAGTGAAATCTTTCTTAGAATAAGTTCATATAGCATTACATCCTACATAAATTGTTCAATATAAATTAATTTCCAATAATGTGATATAGAGCTAATTTACTACAGGTTATTTATCAGCTCATTATCGACTAATGGTTATGCTATAATTGATAAGAAGATTGAAGTTTAATTTGCATATTACACATAAGGTTTCAAGAATCTGGAAAAGTATAGGTTAATGAATCAATTTGTTACTTAACATTGTCCTAATATTTCTATATAGATTCATGACCTCCAAAATGATTAAAAACCAAGATTTGTATGACCTTGTATCAAGACTAATGAAAGCAATGAAAACATGGTCATTATTTCTATTTAATGGTTTTAGATTCCATATCAGCATTTAGAGTGGAGGTCTAAAAATAGATAATAGTGGTATACTGGTATATGTGTTAAAAGAGCTACACATACAAAAAAGGGCAACTATTATGGAATTCTTCAAGAATAATAAATGTATAATATCCTAGATAGCATGAAAAAAAGTTTATATTCTTTCCAAATGGGTTGGTTATGACCCTGCCACAATCGAGGCATAAGAGTGCATAAATTTTATGGTATCATAAAAAAAATGGTATAGAAAATATGCTTCATTGATTTAGCACAACAAGCTAATCAATTGTATTATGCAAAATATCCTAGGAGAATAAGAGATAAAATATATTAGTTCTTAATAATCAAAACTAAATTGAGAGGTAGAGTTGAGAAATATAGATATCACTCATAAGAAAAAAAGATGTTGAATTTCAACTAACCTATTAGTGGTGTTAAATCAATAACCAAGTTACATAATGTTGATGATGATTATGAAGAAGTTGATAAAATATCAAGAAAAATACAAATGATGATAAATAAAATGAAGAAGTTTTAGAAACAACTAACAATGATCAGAAAATGAAAATACTTAATATGTATATCATCTCCTTTAATCATATTTTTTATTTATGTATTTTAATTTGTATTTTTTTTAGCAAAATTTATGATATACTTGGCATTTGATGGTGGTGACAAGCCGCCTCATAGTTTTTTTTTTAAGACAAAGAAGAAAAGAAGATAACTCTAGGTCCTTTTAGGAGCATGACATACCCCACCATTTCCATTGCCACCGCCACTACCAATACCACTACCTATTAGTATATTGCAAGCACCTAGTCCAATGTATCTCTCTTTGTATCATTTCTAAATAATTCATTTCTATCTATTTTCCTTGTATCCACCACTGCTATCTTCCCATAATAACCCATAAACATATTCTAGGCCAGTTCATGTTTACACAATGGCATGGATACCATATTACTCCATAAACACCACCACCAACTTATAATGCTAAATCGTCCACCCTTGCCAAGTCCCACCATCTAACATCAAGTATTGAATCCACTACAAATGACAATAGTGTATATATTGAACCTGAAGGGGATACATATGCATTTAATATTATTATGATTTTAATTTTATAGCATATATGTTTTGTCCTACGAATATATATTTGTTATTTTACTTTAACTTTTTAAAACATGCGATGCACAAAATTAGACATATAATAAGCATAAAAAATGGTGTTCCTCATATTTCATGGAGCAAATTCCCCAAGAGGTTCATGATATATAGTTTCAGGAATTTGGGATGGTAAAATTATATACATGTAAACTAAATTTCTTAATATTGCATCATTATAATACTTTTTTTTTAATTTAATTTTGCATATATATGTATACTAGTTACCAAATAATCATGACATGATTCAAAGAAACTTTGAGCAAAGGGGCTCAACACATTTGAGTGATGTATTCACATATATTTGATAATTTGAAAGTTAGACGAGAGGCCTTTATTAACTGGGAAGAGAGTTTGGGATGACTCATAGGTGGCTTAAAATATCTTTGATAATATTCAAATGATATAACATAGTAATCAAATTTGGGAATTTGATTGCTATGACATTGTGTGCTCCGTTCATATTAGTGACATATAGTACCATATACTGAGCATATGAGAAGAATGACACCATGCATGAAGGGTTGGTGTCTATCCTCTTGCTTTCCCTTTTCCACTATAGCAACCCTAGTTATCTTCTGTTTGATGCTAAAACCAATAGGTCTACTTCTTGATGTAGTGTAAATTGCTTCTGCCATGAAACCTTCCAACCTCCTTCTTTGCTGTTCGCAGTCTTTCAGCCTGAGACTTCCACCTCTCATGAACAACAAATCTACCTCCCCTCTCTAAGGTGTATACAAACTACTATAAGAAGTCATCCGCCACTTTTGTTCTGCATTTTAGATGGATTCCTACAAGGTTGAAATTAATTCCAACATTTAGACAAACTGCTTCATTTTAGATTATGTTCCAACCTGCTTCCTTCCAAGGTTGAAATCAATTTCCCAGCCTTCAACCAAACCTTTCTCCAACTATACTCCAGCTGTCCAACCACATGCAATCTCCATTTTTATTTCCATCATATTATTTTAACCACAAGATTCTTTATTCACCTCAAGAAGACTATTTTCCATAATCTATTATCCAAAAATTATTTCTCTCGTATTAAAACCTATCGTCCAGTCATCTATCATCAAAGAAGCTGCAATATACCTTAAACCAATTGCAAAATCCAAGAAGGCCTCGAATTCCTAGTCCAGCAAGCAACAACCTCATCTAGCCTCCATCTACTAGATTCCACCTCCACAACACTCTAGATCTCTCTTCGACAACAACCAAGAAAGCTGTAGTCAGCATATTCTAGCCATCAAGAACCACAAAATTCTGATTCTTGGTCCATAAATCAATAGCTAAATAGAGCAAGATGTGGCCCCGTTGGACTCGACAATGACCACTTCAAGAAGTAGTGATTGAAGATCTTCGATGGGAAATCACCCAACTCCAACAGCGATTGTCAAGGCGTGAATAAAGTAAGAGCTCAGTCCACCTATATCGGGACTTTTCTAGCATTTGACCACCGGGTAAGTATGCTTCCAAGGAAGTTTATAGATCCTCAGTTCAAGCTGAATCCTTACAAATTGATGACGACGAAGAGGGTATCTCAAATGATCAGATCCCTTCTTCCTACAAAGATGTGTTTGAAGGATCAAACCATATGTCATTTTTCGCACCATCAATCGAGTCCAGCTTAAATGGGTTTAAAGGTCTATTTCATAAACCATCATCTTTGCTTATCTATGATAAGCCCGTGTATGATGTGTATGATGACGACATATTCATTTGAATTCATGATATTGATCAGCCCACAAATGATGATGACAAGAGCAATGTGGATGCCCGACCGGAGTTATTCATGCATATATATCGCTCTGATAAGGCAACGAATGCGCTCTCCATCATCAAGAATCGGATTGGTATGACCAAACCAAATACTAGTAATCACCTTTGTACCTTCACGCAGTCTGACACAAAGTTCATGAAGGCGCCTACTGTGGATGATGAAATTTGCATGGTTGATCCATTTGTTATCGAGTTCAATTCTATTCTTGAATGGTGTTGTTTAAAGGTGCTAATAAAGACACATTCTGAGTTTATCAGCTATTCCATTTTTCATCAACTCCAGCTTATGTTAAAGTCTCTCCTAGATTGGGAGAATAACACCCGGTGGACCTACTCGTACTGGTTTAGCCAACTAATCACGCCTCTTTATTTTTGCTAACATGTCATCTCACTACGAGTTTGAAGTTTCTCCTACCCCAGTAGAATGACATGACGTCGGAGCTATTGCTAGGTTATTTTGACATAAACTTCTATCTATGTATTGGCCACATAATTAAATAGTTTGGCTTTTATATTTTCATTAGGCCTATTGCCTTTTAAGTAGCTTACAAATTACTATAAATAAGGGTTGTTATCTTGTAATGTAGGATAATTAATAAGATTTGATTTGAGCTTTACTTTATTTTTGTATCCTGAAGTATATTCAGGTGGTGGTTTCTTTCCAAAAAAGAGTTCTTGGAGTTGTGCTCGGCTACGATCATTGGATGTCGATGAGGAGTTGATGAGCCCGCACTTCTGGTCCAGTGTCAGCTTATCTATAAATATTGTCAAAAGATATGTGTGAACGCTGTTGGTGATGTATATAAATGCTGAGAGATATAGGAAGGTGTTGACATGTACATATTTTTATTTTGTACAAATTTCCAACGGTCAAACTATTGAAAATAACAATACTAAGTTCTAAAAAAAAAGACTACTAAGTAAGCCTTAGTGGTCAAAAACCACCAAATGGTTGCCAAAGAAATTATAAATTGCTTATTGATGGTTAAGTCATTGGAAATTCTGATGGTCTTAGACCCTCAGATTTTTTTCAATAAGCGATTTTCAGTGACTTCAAGATTTATTACATAGGTGGTATAACCATTAGAACGTCCTTGAAAGTTTTTTCCAATGTGTTATATTTTTTCCTACTATAAAGGGTTTTTGATGGGGTTCTTATCGACGAGTACATGAAATTATAAGTCTCATAGAAAATTATTTTATGGCAAAATTTGACTATTTTTCAATAGTTTCATTACCAAACTAATCTATTTTCTTGTAGTCATTTATAAGTTTGCAAGCTCCATAAGCATTTATCCAAAAATCAATTAATGTATTGCACTTCTTTATTTGATCTCTTCACATTAAGTTGAAAGTTTTGTTTTATCATATAGATATATAAAATCCGCTTCAACTCCTTTTTAATCTTTGAAAGTTGCTCAACTTATAATTCAAAAGAGGATAAAACTTAGAGCATGATGCCATTAGATTAGAAACCATTGAATTGAAGATATCGTTAGGTGCTGATTCTTATAGGACGAGATATTCATATGTTCTTTGTATTATTTTTAGCGCCAAACTATATGCTGAATCAAAATAACTTATATGTTTGTTAGTTTCAGGTTAATCACAAACTGGGGTTACCATATCCAATTGACACTTTAGTGTTGAAACACCTATGAAGCCACTATCATTTATGACCTCCACATCCATAACATCACATTTTTCTGAATTTGATATGTCCACATTAGCACCCATGTTAGTATAAGAAATGAACTAACAAATATTGCATTGTCATCATTTGTATAAAAAATTGCAAATGAAATCTTATTGGGAGCATGAAATACATATATGAAAGCTTGATATTAAATGTATAGTAATATCACTTTCAAGCTTAATACACTCAATTGGAGGAGTTGATTGTGTTTTACCAAAGCAATACATCACCTCCACTTTTAGACCACATTAGTTCTTATCAACATCAATTACTTTGTATATAAGCTCTATAATATATATATAGGATATATTTTTATGCACCGTCAATATTTTGCTGTATTTCCTAATAAATATCCATGCAACTTGTAGGTTTTCTTTTAATTATCATTCATATAATATAAGAATGTTAATACTTAATTTACCTGTCAAAAGTAATTTATATGTATACAATTTCACTATCATTCGAGCATGAATCAAACTGTATTCAAATTTAAATTGAACTATATTCAAGCATGAATATAATACGTGGCCATGCCTTATTTAGATCATGTTGTTAAAAAATGTGTATGAATTATGTTCAAATCTTGCTCAAACATTGTTCAAACACAGTTCCAGTAACTATCAAGTAATATAATCTTCGATACTAACGAAACATATTCGGTCATATGACTTACACTGTGTTTGAACATAGTTTGAGCATATGTTTTAACAAGCGTCAAAACTCACTATTTGATATCATATCTAATTCTGCATTAAGATTTTGTTTGGAACGATTTTTTTATTGCTTCTTAAAGCAGCTTTTTAGTACAAAAATTAAAATTTATGTACTAAAAAGCTGCTTTAAGAAGCAGTAAGAAAGCCCTCCCAAACAAAACCTAAGGTTTCGTTTGTGACAACTTTCTTATTGCTTCTTAAAACAACTTTTTAATATATACATTTTAATTTTTATATTAAAAAACGGTTTTAAGAAGTATTAAGAAAGCCGTCCCAAACAAAGCCTAAAGCTCTCATTAAATGACCTAATTTATAATAAACAATATAAACTTCGATAAAAATAGTACATATATATGATGAAATCATTGATGGCTGAAAAAATAACCAACTTCATCAATATGATTCCTCGTGAGTGAATAAATATGGGATGGAGATATGAGGACGACAAAAATTTAAAAAGTATAAGTAATAAATGAGAGATGTAGTTCTTACTATCCAGTTGGATATAAACATAATAGAATATTTGGTTCATAACAGAACTGTCATATATATTTTCTTAAAATGGAGCACATTTCTTCAATTTAGATAATATAGAGCATATAATGTAAAATTTCCTAACTACTAAGTATAAAATAAAATTTCACTCTTATAATTCCTACAACCTTCGGCCATCATTTTATTAACATCGAGGTCTTCTCCATTTCGCCCAGTGCGGGAGGAGTTGCTACAGCTCGCCCTCTCCTCTTCATTTATTCAGATCGCGGGCCTCTCTTCCATCACGTTCAAGCATGGCGCAGCCTCTCGTGAAGAAGGATGACGATCAGGAAGACGAAGGTCGGTCCCATAACCTTCGAAATCTCCATTTCACCTTAACGACCTTTTTCTTCCCCGATTGTTTTCTTACGTGGATCTGCTAGCCTTAAATGTTTACGCGCTTGTTTTCTACGGTTCTGTTCATCGCTGTATTCTCAATTTGAGCGTCAGGTGGTTCTTAACTATTCATTTCGTTGTTGGATCTGCTTTATTTGGATTTGGTTGTAGCGGGTGGATCTAGACTGCGGGCGTTATATGATTCCTTTGCTGGATTTGCTGCCGGACTAGAGTGATTTCATGTTGGAATAACCTATTTTAGGGGGCCGTGTGAGAAATTTTCGTGTAATGTCAGCATTTGGGAATTCAGATCTCGGATGGGATTTTAATATATATAGATATGGCGTCTGATGGATCAGACGCAATTATTGACATCATCTTGATTCCTTCTCTTATGCTGCAGAGTATTCTCCTTTCCTGGGGATCGAGAAAGGTGCAGTGTTACAGGAGGCCAGGGTTTTCAATGACCCTCAACTTGATGCCAGAAGATGTTCTCAGGTTTATCTTTTGGATATGAGTAAAACAGCTTTTTCTGTTTTGATATCAGATTTAATCCTGTGGAATTGCACCTCAAGGGAATAACCTCTCTGACTAGTTGTTTGCTTGCGCAACTTGCAGGTTATCACAAAGCTCTTATACTTACTAAATCAGGGAGAAACCTTTACAAAGGTAACTTCTGTAATTCACAATTTATCCAAACTATGGTTGGCTCAGTTTGTTTAATAGTTTATTGCAACTTCTATTTTTTGTATCTGTACGTTAAAATTTTTCCAGTGTTTATATCTCAGTTGGAACCTATTCGCACTTGTCCTTCTTCTTATTTTATGTTACAAAACTGCAGGTCGAAGCAACGGAAGTGTTCTTTGCAGTGACAAAACTGTTTCAGTCTAAGGATACTGGTTTGAGAAGAATGGTTTATCTGATGATTAAAGAAATTTCACCATCTGCTGATGAGGTTAGGCTAAGGAAAGCTACTTAAAATGTCAGTTTCTTATATTCAAAAACTTATTCTTGACTTATTTTCTTACTTATTGAAGGTTATTATTGTCACTAGTTCGTTGATGAAGGACATGAATAGCAAGACTGACATGTATAGGGCTAATGCAATAAGGGTTCTTTGTAGAATTACTGATGGCACTCTTCTAACTCAAATTGAGAGGTATTTGAAGCAAGCAATTGTTGACAAGAATCCAGTTGTTGCCAGTGCTGCTCTTGTTAGTGGTATCCACTTGCTTCAGGTATTGTCTTGTGTGCACTGTTATCGATGGTAAATCATGCATCTGAACTAACTTATGAATTCCTACTCAATGTGGACAGACAAATCCCGAAATTGTGAAAAGGTGGACAAATGAGGTACAGGAAGCAATTCAATCAAGAGCTGCCCTCGTACAGTTTCATGCATTGGCTCTGCTTCATCAGGTTTGACTAATTTAATGGGTACTTTTTGGTCTTCAGAATTATACTATTATACTATGAAGACCAGTCATGATGATCACTTTACTGAAAATTATTTGACACACGTTTGATTGGAGTAAAACACAACTTCTAGAAACTTAAAAAAAATCTGTAGTTCAAATCGTAAATGCAAATTTAATTAACAAATATATGAGAGAAAATATGAACATTTCTTTAAGTAATGTAAGAACCTTGGAAGTAGACACAATATTGAATGTGGGGATGTGATAGAACATGAAATGGGAATATCCAACCATAGGTTTATGTTTGTTATGTTTGCAGGCACGTGAAAATAAAAATAAAAACATTATGGCACACTCATACATTAGTGTGGATGGTACATGCACTTATGCTTGCAAAGTTAGTAGGCATATACATAACTAGGGTTTTAAATGAATTAAGCCGAACCAAGTACTATGTATGTTCAAGCTCATTCATTTATTTTCTTATTGAGCTAACCAAGTTTTAAAATCTTGTTTAACTTGTTTATGCAATTTTCTATTGAGTTTGAGCGGCACCCAAGCTTTAATTGAACTTGACTATGTATTGGATGCTGATCATTCAAACATATAATCTTATTATTAATAAAAAATATATTCATTATTTTTATCAATATTAAAATTAAGTCGCTCAACATTATTTTTTAATATTTTATGATTAACTAAGTTAATTTATTTGTTCAATGTTTTCATCATTAAATAGAAATTAAATAATAAATCAAATTATAATCCATCAATCTAGTATTTTTCAATAATTATTATCAAATACTAATAAAAAGTAAAACTAGTTTTTAATTTATCTGTCTAATTATTTATTGCCAACCCCTAGATAGTGTGATAAAGGCTTGTTGTTGTTGTCATTGTCTAATTATTTGCTCAACATTTTCATCATATTTATACTTTTAGTAACATAAATTGCTTTTGATGTGTATAAAATATAAGAAATTGATGCAGTACTATATAATAAGTTATTTAAAAATAATTGAATCATCATTAAATGGGCATTTTCATGTTTATAGTGGGTTACTTTTGAAACAATAAACAACAATAATGCCAGATTGATGACATCACTATTATCTTTGGCTGCCACTATTGTCATGATATTATCTCTTCCAGAAGAATTGCCCTCATCCTTCATTTTCTTAGACAAACCTTAACCTCTTTATTGCACTCCAAATTTCCCATTTTAATCCTTCTGGAAGGGTAGCTGCTTGTTAACCTCAAAAGGTGAAGCTTGACTTGCGTTTGAATTTTTGAAGTTTGGTTAAGTGGAGCTTAAGTGTGAGTGAGCTTAGGCTTAACATGGCTCAACAACATACCTAACTGTAAGAAAAATAATACAATGTTTACCCTTTAACCCTTCTCATTCTATATGTATTCCTATAGTTGTCCTTTCTATTACTGGCTGTCATTTGAAGTAACAACTTATTAGAATTGAAGAATTTTGCTGGTTACTTCAGATTCTCAGATGAAGAGCCCACTCATATGGTTATGCTCTAATGCTTTTGATTTAAAAAATAATTAAGCCCGGTTGAATAAATTAATAAGTTTCATTTTAAATTGAGAATTACAAGATTATGCAGCCGCCATTAATATGAACCTGACTTTCGTCACTATCTCTAGGTCTTGCCTCCATCCCAATCTCTTAGCTTGAGCTCCATTACCATCTCTGTGATCATTATCTAACACCGTCTCTAAGTTCATCCTTTATCTCATCTCTAAGTGCACCCCTTATCTTTGTCACTCATTTTGAATATTTGATTTGGAGGTGACATGGTAGATATTAACATTATGTATTTTACACCCATAACAAAGGAATTAGCATATTATTTTGTTTAGTTTTTTACTTTAACATTAAATTTTTTTTTTTGGCTACAAAAGTCTCTAGCTTGGATCCTAATATTATCCTTTTTAGTTGATTGTGTTTAGGACCACTTTCATATTAGATGTTTAAAGCAACAAAATTCTATGGATCGACATAGTTTGATGGATTGCGGGTACATATTACAATTATGCCAATTTATGCTCCATGTAGGCATACTATAATTCCGGTGCAATAATCTGCCTTTCTTGATTAAGATTATGTATTTTGAGAATGGGTGATCTTTCCTCAACTATCGCTCTAAATAGAGGTTCACGTTAATGTTCATAGCATGGTTGCAACTTGCTATTGAGAAGGGTTTGATTTTTTTGTAACTTATAATTGATTTAAGTTATAATATATGCATTTGAATTTTGGTAGTTGTAACACATTTTTTTCTTATGTTGCTTTTTGGTTCAAGTGAAATAGTTAATTTAAGTTGTTGGTTTGTTTTTGGATTTTAATGGGGGCTTCTCCTTTATATGCTTCTCTCAAAGATTGCATTTGGTTTGAATATTTAACAAATATTTTCTCCTTTGTAAACCTTCATAGGGTTCACTCAAGGAAATGGTTTGAATCTTGCTACTAACAACAACAACTATACACTGCTTATGCACACACAAACTAGTTGATAGAAGTTGTTGGCCTAGTTGCTTGTCAGCCATAATGTTTTCTTGAATCTTGCATTTGATTTGGATATTCAATAAGCATATCTACCCTTGAGTTCCCCCATAAGGTGCCACCGAGGGCTATGATTTAAATCAATCCACCGAAAGTCTTGAGTGTTTGGGATTTTATGTATGAGGTACCTAGAGAAAGGTGATCTAAGTCGGACCTTTCAAGATTTCTAATTATGTAGGGATCATGTATGAGAAGTGCATTGTGATGAGGGCAGAAACATTATAAGCCATAACATTTCTTGGGTGCTCATATGGGATGTCCACTTTTTTTTTTTAATATTTGTAGATAGAGCATTAAAAGAGAAGCATAATACTAAGTTAAGTGTTGCAGAGATGAGGATGCTTAGGTGGAGTGGCTTGGCCCTTCGAGATAGGATGCGAAATGAGCATATACGTGAAAAGGTTGGAGTAGCTCCAGTGGAAGCTAAGATTAGAGAGAGGCCTTAGATGGTTTGGTCACATTAAACTGAGGCCTTCCGATGACCTGGTTAGGAAAGTTGAGGTATTAGATTTGACTTATGCTAAGAAAGGTAGAGGTAGACCTAAAAAGACTTGGTTAGAAAATATTAGAGATGATCTTTCTTTTTTAGATTTAAATGAGAATTTGACTTTTAACCGGACACAATGGTGAAAAAAGGATTCATGTAGCCGACCCCACATAGTGAGAAAATGGCTTGATGTTGTTGTTGTTGTTGTATTTGCAGATAGAACATTGCTAAACTTAGCCTCAGTTGTAGCTCAATCTTGATAGTTTCCTCTAAGGGTAGTTTGTATATTGTCCAACATACAACATTGATAGACCTCAGATGCCACAATATTATTCTATCTTTATTTACTACAATTGGGATTTAGATCAGGCCCTTCCTGACAACAACCACATCTTGCATATTGGTGTGAACCTTTGTGAACTTCCTCGTATGTTTTCATGATAAGTTAGTGGATGGAGGGGTACTTTGGCCCTCAAGTCTTCATTATATTAGTTTCAGTTAGAAAACATTTCTTCGTCTTTAAAATTTTGCTAATTTGAGCATCTCTAACTTGACATTAAGAGTGTCAAATTGGGCGGGGTTTGACCAAAGTTGACTTGACTTGAACCTGACTCATTTATTATGAGTCACTCAACCTAATCTTGACCCGCTTAACCCATTTATTATATGGATCATGCAAATTTTGGATAAACACAACTCGTTTAACCCGAGCACGACTGGAACCCTACCCATTTAACTTGAAACTAGATTGCATTTGAGTCAATTTGGGATTTGTGGGCCAACCCAAATCCAACCCAACATTTTATTTGGTCAATATTTCACATTTCAGACTTGAACTAAACCCGAAATTTGATCGAGTCAGTCGGAACCCAATATTTTTTAGTCATGTTCGTGTTGGGCCATTCATTGAGACCACTACTAGAGAGTATTTTTTCACATTATCACTTGAAATCATGACATGACATTAGCACCCGCACCCTGCATGAGGGTGTTTGCCCCACGAATGGTGTTTGACGCTCAGGTCAGTGATGGTATATTAAATGATAATGTAAAAGCTTATTATAAGATTAATATGACAAGCCAACCGATATATTGATATTAAATAATAAGGAAATCAAAATAATGGTGTAAAAACTTATTAAAGGTTTAAAAATCAATCAAACGAATGATGTTAGACTGTGGTAGCTTGGTACACGTTTTAAAGAAAAGGATCTAGTAATTGTGACTAATCCTGCTAGTTTTGGCTATGATGATGATAAGTAATATAGACTATATAATTCTTTACTTAATTGGGTTGCATCATGCATACTTGACATCTTCCTCACGTGATGACAAGCTTTTGGAACTTTGATTAATTTGGTTTGTGGGCTTGAATCAGATTAGAAAGCTAATAGCTATCAGTTGATTGAAATCATATTGAATAGACCATCTTTATTCCTTGGGGCACATATGGTGCCTAATGGGGCTTTGGAGGTGAAACCCATTTGATTTGCATGGATGTAGTTTTAACCCTGAATGAATCTATTTAGGATTGTAGTAGTAGAAGTATCCTAAACCCTAAAACTGTAGCTGTAGAGAGGGGTGTCCCTATATCATTGGTGACAAGTCTTCTTATTAGTGGTGGCGATTGATCATTGTAGAGAAGGTATGCAAATTGAAAAAGGCGTAGAATAGCTCTCTGCGGTTAGATAAAACTACCCATAGATAAATAAGTTCACTAGATTTCAAGATTTTGATTGTTTTAATTCTGAGAATAATAAGAAGCGCTCAAGATCTTAATCATTTCTCTGCCACCCTTTCCTCTTTAAAAGGGAGGAAGGAAGGAGGGAGAAGAATGGCAGCTCTCGGTGGTTGGATATGATGGCTTATAAAGAGAGAGCGAGAGGGATAAGATTGCTTTTGTGTGTGTGTATGAGAGAGAGAAGATTGCTTTTCTGTTTTCATTAACCTATCCTTCTTCTGATGAAGTTTAGAGGGTTGCTTGAGGGTGGTGATACGCCTTGAGCGAGATAGAGTTGAGGGAGAAGGTTCACTTGATGTGGGTCAGTTCTTGGTGGTGAGAAGCACATAGCTTCCTTGCAATGCCAATGTTACATGCTTAAGATCTTCATTGACTTTCATGCTTCGTTCTAGCTATCTCTTCACTCTTCATGCAATCATGAGGGAGAGAAACAACGATAGATGAATGTTGGAAGTTTTTAGAATGAGATTTAGCTAATTTTGCTCTTTTTGTTAATCATTAATCACTCTCTTGTTAATATATATTTAGTTTACATCGCCGCATTTGCACTTGTGTAACTTTTTTGTTTAGTGGTTCTAATTATTTCTAGCTTGTGTAGTTAAATATTCAATTTGTATGGTGCTGATGGTTGTTTACTGCCACCTATCTTCAGTAATGCTTATGTACTGATTGTGGTCTTTTTTAGCTGTGGAGCCCCATATTTCCTTGACTTTTGTAGATTGAATATGCATGATGCAGGTAGAAAAATGATATTTGATATTTCAGATTTGATAACAAATATCAATAATTGCGTTATAATTGGATAAATGCCTGACATTAATTTGGCTTTCTTGTAAACCCTTTAGCACTGTTCCTGATTCTTGACTGAAATGGCTCTATAGATATTATCATTATATCCTTATTAAATGCCAAGGGTTGAAAATTCAATAATGATAGGTTTAATTTGCAGATTAGGCAAAGCGATCGATTGGCTGTAAGCAAACTTGTTACCAGCTTGACGAAAGGGTCAGTTCGCTCACCTTTAGCTCAGTGCCTTCTGATTAGATACACAAGCCAGGTATGCCCTTGAACTCTAATGTTGAGTTTAACTGATAAATGAGATACTAAAGGTCAACTTGTTAGGTGATTCGGGACTCAAGCATGAATAGTCAAACAGGGGAACGACCTTTATCCGATTATCTTGAAGCATGTTTACGGCATAAAGCTGATATGGTTATTGTTGAAGCTGCAAGAGCAATTACAGAGTTTAGTGGTGTCACAAGCAGGGAGCTCACGCCTGCAATTACTGTATTACAATTATTTTTGAGTTCTTCCAAACCAGTTCTCCGTTTTGCAGCTGTTCGTACTCTAAATAAGGTTGTTTCAAGTCCTTGTACCTTAATAATTACTGCCTCTTATCTACAATCAATTGCTTTAGTGGATAACCTGCATTTCTGGGAACAAGGCTTTCCATTAGGATTATTTACTTGCATCTCACTTTTTCTATATCTTTCTCAAAAGAATTGCTTCATTTTGTTTATCTTAAATTTATTTAGGTTGGCTATATTGTAAAATGACAGGCACTTTGGAATCAAGTCTAATAGCATTTTGCCAATTATTGGGTATATAAGGGACATGCTTTAACGATTGAATAATCTTGGTTCCTACTGAAGAAACAGTTATGCACTACTTATGCCTAGCAAAGCTTCAAAACTGGCCATTGCTAGCATAGTTCTTTATTCTGTATGTACGAGTGAATACTATAGTAGTGACTGAGTCAGTTTAATGCGTAGCATGTGATACAAGTAATAATCTGTAGGCTCATAGAAATGTTTATGTTTGCTCGTCTGTGGGCATCTTATCCGTGTTTAGGAATTCATTATTCTATATTTATGTGCTTACATATGTGATAGTTTCCTTCAAGCGGAAATCATTCTGTCATTTTGTCTCTCTAGATGTATTTTCTTTGTATATGGTTGCATTTATGAAGTTCTTCATGTTTGCATGATTTTGGGTTTGTATCATTCTTTGGGATAGTCATGCTTTATTATTGCTCGAAGA
Source organism: Dendrobium huoshanense (assembly GCA_016618105.1). Taxonomy (NCBI): domain Eukaryota; kingdom Viridiplantae; phylum Streptophyta; class Magnoliopsida; order Asparagales; family Orchidaceae; genus Dendrobium; species Dendrobium huoshanense. The sequence goes on along the minus strand of CM028352.1, from coordinate 19,955,800 downwards.
ACTTTAACTTTTTACCCATCTGATCAATTCCAGTTCACAAAGATTTTTTGCTGTTGAATTTCATTATATGTTTGAGAGTTTACCAGAATTAAAGCATGTTTTCCGTTGATCTTATGTTTAGTGGTTTAATTTGTTAAAACAAAGAAAAAGGAAAGCTACAAAACAAGAGACATATGGGAGAATTTATTTAAGTATTAGAATTAAACAAGAAAAAAAACTGAAATACATTATGGGTTATTTAAAAAACCGTAATTGTTTGCCATTAAAAAAATGAATGTGAAAGTATTGATGCTAATATGAATTGTTCTATGATAAATGTAAAGCATTTTCTATTATACGTTTATGGAGATCTAAAGTACAAAGTCAACATTCGGGCTATGATGTGCTCAGCCTGCTGATGTCGTATGTGAATGCCTAAGCCTTAATTGGAGAATGGTAGGTTGTATGATTTTTCAAAAATGTACTTGTTGATAACTTGGTACTTCTTTTGAATACTAAATCTCTAACTGGTGCCCAGCTTTGCATTTTTAATTTGTAGTTTCCTTTTAGATTTCTTTCAGTGGCCATGCATGATCGGGACTCCGTTTTCTTTATTTCCCCTCTTTATTAACCTTTTTTGATCTTTTTTATAGTTGTCTTAATATATGCATTTTAGTACCATTCATGCCTCCTCTTATCCATTTACTAATCTATTGCATACATTTTCTTTAGCGTATATGCTACTATTAGAATAGTATTCTACTAAAACTGACCCTTGTGTGACAAATTATAGGTAGCGATGACCCATCCTTTGGCTGTTACAAATTGCAATATAGATATGGAAAGCTTAATCTCTGATCAGAACAGGAGTATTGCTACTCTTGCTATTACTACGCTCTTGAAGACGGGTAATGAATCTAGCGTAGATCGCTTGATGAAACAAATTTCAAATTTTATGTCAGACATTGCGGATGAGTTCAAAATTGTTGTTGTGGATGCTATACGATCTCTGTGTTTGAAGTTTCCTCTGAAGCATCGGTCGCTGTACGTAATTTCATTATTTTTGCAACATTTTGTGAGATTTTTTTTTTTTAATTTCCTTGTTTTTCACTGAAGTGTTTACCTCTGTTACTGTTTTCAGGATGAACTTCTTAAGCAATATTCTTAGAGAAGAAGGGGGTTTTGAGTACAAAAAAGCTATAATTGATTCAATTGTCATTCTCATTAGAGATATACCAGAAGCTAAAGAAACTGGCCTGTTTCAACTCTGCGAGTTTATTGAAGATTGTGAATTTACTTATCTTTCAACTCAGGTATCTACTACTTACTGAGTTATTTAATTCATTATAACATATACTGATCGGACTGCATGAATTATTATAGTATTGGCAATAATTTATGCATTTGAGTGTTACGAGGATCCAATGTTGGTATGGTTTTACTATGTCAAAATGGTCATATAAGCTGCAATTTCCTATGGACTAATATATTATCTGGGTTTTGTAGACTTTACTCTTCAAGTGTTGGCTAGGTTTTTTTGATTGAGAGGACTCGACTTGAGGTGGTTATGGACAAAAAGAGAGTGGACAAACTACAAACTTGATGTGTGTATGTGTAGGTTGGGGTGGGGTGACAAAATTTAAGGTGGCTAGAACTTAAGTTTCAAAAAAAAGAACGCATCTTTATCAAAAAATTTCCATCATCATAAGTTCAGTTACTACATCATCTGTTTCTTATATGACTTTCTGCAAACAATATGCAGCAGTATTATTATTGTTTCAATAGAAATATTGATGCAGGACTAATTAGATGCTATGGTTATGATTCCATTTGAACATTGCACAACTATTAAATTAGAATAATTTCAGAACCAAATTATAAGCAATCTTCAAACGACGGTTAAGACAAGTGAAGTGATCAATTGCGTAGGCGAAATCACATGCTCCGAATTTGAAACATTCAAGATAATTAAGAAAATAAAACAACACAAAATAGTAGCTTTCAAATTAATCCCTAATCTAACAACGAGACGTAGGATGCATAGAAGACTACACTCAATTCCTATTCAAGACTAAGCTTGGCAAGAGCAATTTGAAGGAGCTTTCGTGATGACAACCACCCAATGAGAATTTAGATTTAGAAGAAATAAGATGCACGTGAGAAAGAGAAAACCTTTGCAGAAAGAAACGTGGCGATCCTCCGCGATAGCAACTACTATGGACGGATATCCAAGGTCGGCGAACTAAGATGTTCTCTTCATCGTGTGCTAGAGCAGTAACCCCAATCCTTCCGAAATCTAAAAAGATTTTCAGATTCTCTGGCCAAAATCTGAGAGGAAAGTTCAGATTTTCTCTAGTGAGAAAATAGAACTTTGGGAGAATGCTTTGCAAGGAATTTCAAGAGCAGATTTTAGGAGAGGGAAAAGAGTTTGGAAATCAGAGAGAGCACGGGTATGGCTTAAGCGGCAGCAATTAAGGTTGGATAGAGAACTTCTTTCCAAAGCCAGGAAGTAGAATAGGCTAGCAATAAAGAGGATTTGATTCTTGGAAAATTCGGCCAAAGAGCAAAGGAAATAATTTGAATTATTTCCTAAATGAGCTTATGGAGTAATTAAGAATTAAATCCCAAATTCACTCATTAAGGCCGGCGGCATGCATGGGCAAGGGAGGTTTGGGATGAGGTGTCATGCTTGCCTAATTGAGATTTGATATAAGGAAAGTAATTAATCACATCCAAGTGAATTTAAAATTTAAATGAAATTGATTTAGAAACTTTCCAAAATTAGAATTGTAATTTAGGAAATTTTCAAATTTCAAATTAATGAATTTGAATTTTGAAAATCTGCCCCAAAATTACTCCATCCAAATTAGGCAAGAGTTTCATTGGAGATGAGGGAGTGGATGGAGGCCGGCGGCTAGGTGATGAGGGCTGACGGTGGGGCTCGGGTTGGGGTGTTAGCCGTGGGGGTTGGAATGAGGGAGAGGTCTCGTGGAGGTGGTAATCCGGCGACGAGGTGAGGGATTGATGTGAGAGGAGAAAGAAGATGGTGATAAAAAAAAAAAAGAGAAACCACGAACCCGACTTATCTAGGTTGGTGGGTATTGCGCCAATTTCCTTCCTCTCCAAGGAAGCTCTCTCCCCTAGAACTCACAAGTTAGCACCATGCTCTAAGCAAGAAAAAAAGAATTCTCCAATAATCATTCATTAGCCATCATAGAATAAAATGGGGCTTTAAATAGCCTCCTACAACATGACTCGAAACAAAAGACACAAACGCCCTTTGGGCTCACATACGAAAACTCTCACAAGAGGGGTACAACGGGAAAGACAACACATAAGCAACGAAATAAAATAAAATAAAAATACGACTCATAAATGCCACATAAGCAAATAACAAACTACATGAAAATGAAATACATCAACGACTCAAAAATATAAAGACTCGATCGTGGCCGTAGATCGACGGCCACGTCTCTGATAAACTCTCCATGACGCTCTGATGTCCCCATCAAATATTGTTCAAATGATGTTTGTTAATCATTCTATTAGCATTTTGGTAATTGATGCATTTTTTAATTTTTGGTGCATTTAGGTACTACACTTTCTCGGAAATGAAGGGCCCAAAACATCAGACCCAAGTAAGTATATACGGTACATTTATAATCGAGTGATTCTTGAGAATGCAACTGTAAGAGCTGCTGCTGTGAGTACCCTGGCGAAATTTGGTTCCATTGTTGAATCATTAAAGGTGATTCAGATGATTAAACTAGAATTTATCTCCAGATGTATTATTCTTCACTTAATTATTTGACTGGTATAATCTTTTGCAGCCTCGCATATTTGTTCTTTTGAGACGATGCCTATTTGATAGTGATGATGAGGTAAGTAGCTTTAGAAATACTTTCTTTCCTTGCGTTTGCATTGAAGCAGCTGATTAATGCTTTGTTGTGACCATTTTCATTCTAAGAAACCAAAAAAAACCATCATTTGAAGATGTGGAGAGAATGTAGTTGGGTGTGGGAGGGGAAGGGGATGCAATAAAGTAAACAAGAAGATTCATGATGCATTAGAGGGGAGTTCAGGGTTGTAGCGATAAAGAATATTCATGTTGTGTAAGCTGTTCAATGTGTTGCACCTGCTGAGGGTGGCCTAAATCTGGGAAATTATGGCTACATTTTACTCTCTTTGATGACAATTGCATCCCTTTGAAACTTCAACATTTGTCCTTGTTTTTGTTTACTGCTCTTGGCAAGGCTACCTTGCAGTCATGTAAATTATTTTCTTCAACTCATGGACAATGGAAGACATATTATTTTCTCCAATTCCTATAATGAAATGATCTATTGATTTATTTATAGGAGTTATTTTGGTAAGGTGAACAACATAACTTTTTTTAGTTGTTGCGTCCATCTTGTCTTACTTTATTGCCTCCAACTACCATCGTTGTGCTGATTAATACCCTCTAGACAAGGAGTACTCGTGGTCACTTGGATTTTTTCTCACTTGACTTTGACACGCATGAAGGACATTTTTTCTCCCTTTTGGGAACTCTTTTTTCTGTGATTATGAGTTCCTTTGCTTTGAATTTCAATACTTGATATTTTAGTTACGTACTGTAGAATTTAGGATGTTACTTTTGACTAATGCATTGCGCTTCTTTCAGGTTCGTGATCGTGCAACACTTTATCTGAATACGCTTGGGTGGGATGGTTCAGTTGGTGAAATTGATAAAGGTGTGAAAGAATTCCTCTTTGGTGCATTGGACGTGCCACTTGTCAACTTGGAAGCAAGTTTGCGAAGCTATGTATGTGCTCTTCTAACCCTGTTTGTCTTGGTTACATCGCTTTGATACTTGTTCAACTTCTTATTATTAATTTAATTTGCAGGAACCTTCTGAAGAGCCCTTCAATCTATCTGCTGTTCCAAAAGAAGTTAAATCGCAGCCACTTACTGAGAAAAAAGCTCCAAGCAAAAAGCCTCCCAGTTTTGGGGTTTCCGCCAATGGACCTACCTCACCTGTTGATGCATATGAAAAGCTGCTTTCATCTATTCCTGAGTTTTCTAGCTTTGGGCAACTGTTTAAGGTTTTGAACCGAGACTACCATATTCTGTTAAAAAAGGTCATAAAAACAAATTTTAATATGGATGCCTTAACATCTTTTCCTTTTTTCTTCCAGTCTTCCGCACCTGTAGAGTTGACAGAAGCTGAAACTGAGTATGCAGTTAATGTTGTTAAACACATCTTCAGTGGGCATATTGTATTCCAATATAACTGCACAAATACAATACCTGAGCAGCTGTTGGAAAATGTATTTGACCATCCTTTTGTGATTTAGAATATAATTTAGTGTTTGAATTTTCTTAATTTCCTTTTTTGGCCGACTTGTCAGGTCGTTGTTATTGTAGATGCTTCTGAAGCAGAAGAATTTGCAGAAGTTACATCAAAGCCATTAAAAACATTACCCTATGATTCACCGGGGCAGACATTTGTTGCATTTAAGAAGCCAGATGGGCTTCCATCCACTGGGAGATTTTCGAACTTGTTGAAATTCATAGTTAAAGAGGTATTAATATTTCTATCTGTTAAAACTTGGAAAATAGAAGAACACATTTTAAGAAAGTCTGTTTTACAATTTTATTTGATACATTTGTTACTTGTTGGTTACCACTTCATGTGCATGTGGCAGCTTGTCAAAGTGTTCATATCTCAACAGAGCTATTTATGAATTTCTTAAAAATCATTGTCTTGCAGAAAATTGGCTTTTATGATCTTGCAAAGCTAAGCCATTCTTCTATTCTTCTGGTTTTTAGAATGGAGTGACTGGATCTATTGTTTTTAAAAAATGGTTTGAAATTGAGCCTTAAAGACATGGACGAAGTTTTTTAGGGAGTATCAAACAGTAGTTGGAACAACCAATTTGGATCTTAATGTACTTTGCTGTTATTTTATATTCCATTAATTTGATTCTAGTTGTGTGGCCCTTAGCAACCAGTGCGTACTGTGCTCACAGTGCAGTAAAATTACAACAACTTGTTTCAGGTAGATCCAGCTACAGGGGAAGCAGAAGAAGAAGGTGTTGAGGACGAATATCAGCTTGAAGATCTTGAAGTTGTTGCGGCAGACTATATTTTGAGGGTATCTGTCTTAAACTTCAAAAATGCTTGGGAAAGTATGGGTCCAGATTTTGAGCGTATTGATGAATATGGACTTGGTGTGCGGGAAAGCTTGGCTGAGGCCGTCACTGCTGTCATCAACATTCTTGGCATGCAGCCTTGTGAAGTATGCTCACTTTTTCCTAACCAATTCTACATAAATATCTTAACTTCGCATTGTAGTTTGATTATTAGTTATTAGTTGATTACCTTGTTCAAGCCCTGCTAGACAAGTTCCTTTCTTGTTTTACGGATTCATTCGTAATTTCTTGAAGAACTTGTTCTAACCAGTGAGTTCTTTCACTTATGTATCGTCTTTTCCATAGATTTGACATGCAGTTTTAGAACTTCTATTCATGATTTGGAGAAATTATTAGATGCGGAGACCGGACGTAGAGATACATCCGAACATCCACTTAAAATTTGACACGTGGAGTATACTTTGGTTGCACTTTTTTGTGCGTTTTAGTTGCGCTTTGACTGTTGTTTTGTTGTGTTTTTTGACTACGCTTTACTTGAGCTTTATCAGTGCTTCGGCTGCGCTTTTAGTGCGATTGACTTAAAGTTCTGCGGACACATTAAATATATAAATTGAAAAATAAATCCAATTGAATATCCACGTGTCCACTCCACGTGTCAACATTTTATTGACGTCCGGACGCAGCACAACGTTCGACATCTACACCTAATAATTTTCCCATGGTTTGTTTTATCCAAATAGAATTTGGGCTATATCTGAATGTTCCTCAACCCTTTCCAAAAGTTTTGAAACAAGGATTTAGTTTTTAAAGAACCTTATATGTAGTTTCCACAACTTGTATGCAAGATCACTGGTGACCAAGCTTTTAAAAACCTAGTTTAATCCTTCATTTCGGTACCTTTTTCAAGGAGTAAATAAGATCTAACCTAAACTTTGCATAACAGGGAACTGATGTCGTCCCTAATAACGCAAGATCGCACACATGTCTGCTCTCTGGTGTATTCATCGGCAACGTAAAAGTACTTGTTAGATTATCATTCGGGATTGATGGACCCAAACAAGTTGCCATGAAACTTGCCGTCAGATCTGAAGATGAAGCAATCAGTGACGCTATTCATGAAATTGTGGCCAATGGCTAAGAACATGCAATAAAACTATCTTATTTTTTGTGTGGAAGATTCTAGAAAGGCATCAGTTATAAAATTCCAGAGTGGAAGGAGAAAGGAGTTGCAGTATCAGGTACTAAATGAGGTTTGTGGATATTATTCTTGAGGTTTAAGAGTTGTTTCCTCTTTTAATTTACATTAGATCTCCGTTATTGTGCTTTTATGTAGAATATAAAGATACACATTTTCTAGCTTGATTTCTCTTTCCGAACTTTTAAACCTACAGCAGTAATAATTTCTGTTTCAGGTCTAGTCTTTAGCTGCTATTCATCCAACTTGTCTTCCTCAAATATAAACAATTTTTGTTAGTCCAATATGGAAATTTTACTTCATTTTTTTTTTAATGTTAGTCTAATATTCTTTCTATTATCATGTTAACTTTAACGGTTCTATGGATCTGTATTAGTTCATATAAAAATTCCTTTCAATTTTTCAAACGGTAATCCTGTTGAAGAAACTTAAAAGCGGTTGGGCCAAAGTCTTGAGAACTATTTGATAAGCTACTAATATTCTATTTAGACTTGTAGGAGGTTATTGATGATATAAATATTGGCTTATTGGCTTAGAAGCAGACCTTGATCTAGATATTAGAAAGAGGAGAAATCCTTGCAGTGATGCTGCGTTGATTGAACTGTTACTCATTAGATTGATCGAAGTGTAATGATAATATATTAATGTCTATAGTGTGTTGTATGGCCACCATTTGACCAGCCCAGCCTACTTGGCTGCAAACACACTGCCCGTAAATTGATGATTATTTCAAGCAAAGGGTCTAAAATGAGACAACATGACCATAATTTGGAGCATGGAGCCCTTTTAAGCCTCATTTGAAAAAAAAAAAAAAAATCTGTGCATACCCTGGACGGCGATATCAGTGCTTGGTACCGGGTGATGTGGTGCGTACTGATTGGTCTCCAGATCGTTCAATGTCTGCACACAAAATAATCTCTCACTTGGGACGGTTTTTTTATTGTTTTTAAAAATAGTTTTTAGTATAAAAAATTTAATTTTGTATTAAAAAATTGCTATAGAAAGTATTAAGAAGATTGTTCCAAATGAAATCTTGACGTGGATATTTTGAATTTTGAGCATCGTTGAATTAGTTAGGTGGAAGAGTTAGGGGCAGATACTTTCTCATTCGTTGACAATTTTTTATAATTTTATTATTTAAGCGTCCTGTTCATTCTTAATTTTATTTCTATACTGAGGGCTGTAGGAGGATCGATAAAACTTTTAGTTTCCTTAATTTGTATTGATTATTTTTATCAAAATTCAAAACCCTCCATAAAAGTTCATAGAAAGATGTCTTGGTCATTTGATTTTTTTTTTTTTTTTTTTTTTGAGTGTCTTAATATCATCATAATTAAGATGTAGAATCATGATGGAAAATATTCTCTTCTAAAGCATCTTTTAACTTTGCTGTTCTACTATTCTCATCTACTTAAATATCTTATTATGTCAATAAATTTGTGGAAATATTATATTTAACTTATAGCAATTCAAATTTAAATATTTAAAATAGAAATATAACCTCATCAAACAACCAACTCTTGCACTTAAAAGAAATAGTTATAACCAACTTCAAATCATAATGATTTAATCTTAGATCACTCTTAGCATTGATGATTTTAATTTTAAACATGATTGGCTGATGCTTAGCTTGGTTGGTGGGCGAGTACAGTTGAGAACTCCCAATCCATGCTTGATTTCTCTCAAGCGTCAGCGCCTTCTAAGTGTGGCCCAATCAAGTACGGGCCAGGCGGTTTTTGGGTTGGGTGCCTCTTTTGATTCAGCCGAGGATTAGTGATGCCGTCACAAGCCGTTTTGGGGGTGAAAGCAGGTAGATAACTCATTCCAAAAAAAAAATAAAAAATTATAACATGTCTAAAGATACACTTATAGACCCAAACACTATTATTTCAAATAATCAATCCATTCTTTCACTTTTTAGATCAAACCTCTTGATTATTGATCTTTTAGATAAAAAATGGATCCTATCAAAAACAAATATTGAGTATTTGAATTTAAGATTTTAAAACGGGCTTTGAGACTACATATCTGAATTTTGTTATCGACAAACTTACAATCAAATTGGAATATAGCAAACTTATTATTCCCAATTCTCACATCTTAATAACCAAATCCCATCATAATTTTCACTTTTCTTGTAACGACATTGGTTTTGTTGATCCTTCTCCAGCGAGCTCTTCCCAAGACCATCAGCTTTTTTACTTCTGTCAATCTTTCTCTAGCGAGCTCTCATTGCGATTCTTTTTCTTCTCTGATCACTTTAGTAAACAATCCAAACTCGAGCTTTTGAATAAGCAGGCGAACCGAGCTCAAGCTCAATGTATGAACTAAACATGTTCGAATTTGAATTCATTCCAAGGTTTTGATTGATGAGCCGAGCTCAAGTTAGCTACTACTCGAGTCGATCATTACACCTGCGGTGGATGCCCAATGTTCACATAATATGTGGTAATTTTAATTTGTGGGTGGATTAAATAGAAAATCTTCAATAGAATTTGTTTCCTGTTTAACAAAAAAATAATTAATTAAATATACTTGTAATATCAAAATTTTAAAAATAGACTTTTCTGATTACTTTGCCCGCTTTTCTATTTAACAAAAAAAATAACTTACAACAATATAATTGAACAAAAAATTAAACTCTTGCTATTTTTCTTTTCATAATAATCTCTTGTAACTATTTACCAATTATTTTTTTAATATTTTTTTGTTGAAATTACATTCATGCCATCACAAACTTATACAGTTGTTCATGCAAAAATAAATCATTGAGAATTTGCTGAAAACAAAAAAAATATATAAATTAAAATTTAAAATCACAATAGTAGCTAAATTAAAAGATTCCTCTACTATGAGAGCACACTGCGGTGATACATACAATTTCTGCAGAAACATACAAAAATAGCACAAGCAATTAGATAAAATAAATTCAAACTGGAAAACAGCTAAAAGTTACCTGAAAGCATAAATGGTACAAATTTTACACCAACTGGAACATTTGGGTCGAATACTTTTCATAATTGCAACTTTGAATTTCATTGCAGTCCTCTCTAAGCACAGGGAAGGGAAGGCTAACTAAACAATAGGCCATTATTAGCTGGAAAATACAACCGTAGATCAGATCACTTCTCTGTGTCCTCCAAAGGCCCATATCTGTCAAGGAAAGAAAAACAATTGCAGATAATAAAGAATTTGAAGCCTGGTTTGCAATTTGAAGATGAAAGACTCGCCTATATGTCCAATATCTCTTATAAAAAAGGTTTTGAAATAGTGTTTGGAGAATAATAGTGAAGAAAATAAACAAAAATGCAAGAATTTGATTGTGATAAGGATCTTTAACTAGGTATGTCAATTTGACTTGAGCGACGCTAAAAATCAGATTAATTTAATAATTTTTAGCTCTGATCAAATATGACATCATTTCCACAAAATCTTAATTGCAGGGATAATGGAGAGCTAACAAAAGCTTGAGAAATCTAATACATTCAAATGGAAAAAATAAACCTCAGGCATAATATAATTACAACAAGTCTTTGACAACATTCATAGAGACGATCTAAATGAGTATATGCATGAAAATATTAGAGTAGCCCCAGTGGAAAACAAAATTAGAGAGAGCCCCCTTAGATGGTTTGGAACGTTGGCCTTCCAATCACCCGGTTAGGAGAGTAGATGTATTAGATTTGGCCCATAGTAAAAAATGTAGAGGTAAACCAAAAAGATTTGGGTAAAAAATATTATAAATGATATTTTTTTTAGATTTAAATGAGAATTTGAGACTCTTAACAGGGAGAAATTATTCTGTGTGGAGGCCGGACGTAGCTCTACGTTCGGAGGCGAATTAGATGCAGCCACGTCCGCAAAACCGAGCCACGGTACACAACAAAGGAGTGACGTGATGCATTTTAGTTGGTCTCCATATGGCGTTCGACGTCCGCACAGAATAATTAATCCTTAATAGGACACAATAGATAAAAAAGATTCCTGTAGCCGATTGCACGTAGTGGAATAAAAAATTGATGTTGTTGCCATCATCGTCATAATCTTTGACAGCATTCTCACATTAAATTTCTAATTGGGAGTATCACAGCTCGAAGATGGTGAACAAAATAAAAATTTTAATTTTTTTGAAAATATCTATAATGACAAGGGCATATCCATGGGTCATGGGATATCGTGGAGATGAAAATTGAGAACAGGAAATAGTTTTACAGTACAATAAGCCTGTGTTTATTGATAAGCATCTTTTGCAACTAAATACACCATACCAATCTAAGCAGCATACAACAATATCATATATGTTTGAAGATATTGGGGGAAAATAAGTCTTATTGCAAGATAACAAAGTAAGAACTGACCTTCAGTTTTTTGTCATAGCTTCCTGTGCACAAGGCACTGCCATCGGAAGACAAACCTAGGCAACTTATAGTACCCTCATGTGAGTTCTGCAGAGAACCCAAGTTAAGAACTACCTGCGCAAACAAATAAAAAAATATTGGTCAGATCCAGCCTTCTGTTCAAATATTATTTTCTTCATAAAACATCAAACGGACAAGAATCTATGCAAAAAAAAGGTCCATGCAAATAGTGTATATAGGTGAAAAACAAGCTGATGGATCAGAGCTCTTGATGTACTGGTCAATGTAACAAAAGAATGACTTTAAAGGCGGAGAGAAGAAACTCAAAGCCTTCTAAAAGTTGATGGTACTACCTATAAAACAAAAATAGATTTCATTCTAAAGTCTTTCTTAAACAGCCACTAGTTACTAAATGCAGAAAACATCAAAAAGCAAGTTGATTGACTACGTGGAGACACGAAAATTATGAAAGAGCATTAGATATAGGACAGGTTATTTCAAAAAGATTTGAAGCATATGTGACGAAGTTCCCAGCACTCAGATGCCCATCCACTAAACCACCCATTAGGGTGAGCAATCAAGAAGCTTCCAAAGGAGTAAACCTTCAGACTTATTAGAGGGAGGAAAATCAAGCTTAAGAAACTAAGAATATTATGAATTTTATTCAATAAACCGTACAGCTGGTTATGATTTGGTTATGATTTATATAATAAAAAATTTGCGTATCTGAAGTTTTTCCCATTCAAAAGTGGTGCACTTGTGCAATTAGGTTTCATTTGGGTCAGCTTTCTTCCTGCTTTTTAAAGCAGCTTTCTAGTACAAAAATTTAAATTTATGTACTAAAAAGATGATTCATGAAGCAATAAAAAAATCATCCCAAACGAAGCCTAAGATTTATAATCCGAAAAGAAAAACTATTCCGTCAAAATCCCAATAGCCTTGCTCCATTCACATGTGTTTCCTTAATACCAAGATATCTATTTTTGCATTTTCTTATTGAATGTGCTCAGAAAATACCTCAGCCATCAGCGTATCCCAAACAAAACAATCACCATTAGAGTAACCAGCAAAGAGCAGTCTTCCTGATATGGAGAAAGCAATGGACTTCACTGAAGGGACTTCATCATTTTCACCAGGTTGCTGGCTATAAATTTGAAGCTGATGCCCTGTCCGCATATCAAAAAGCCTACATGTGCCGTCATCAGAACCAGTGCCAAACCGTTGCCCATCTGGGAAAAACTTAACTGTATTAACATCCCCTGAATGACCATAGTATGTTCTAACTGCCCGACTCGCAATTCGGGTATCCCATAGTCTAGCAGTTGCATCACATGAACCAGATACAAACATTCTTGAATTGGACGTGTTGACTGAGACACTGGGGAATTCAAGAAAAAAGCCACTGATCTAAATATATTGAACTTAAAAGGTATCATTAGAAAATTAATAGAAATTATTTTTTCAAACAGGATGATGAAAATATTCAAAAACTAAATAATAATATTGCAATAAGTAATGCATTCTCTGAAATAACATGTTGAATGAAAAAACATATAGTATGCAAGTACCTTATAACCAGAGGGATAAAATAACATTAATGTCAATCATTACAAAGCTGCATCATTGATATAGCAAATTGTATTGCATTGCCAGTGATGGCTATTTCCACCATTAGCCATCAATAACAACAACAACAACATCAAGCCTTTGTACCACTATGTGGGGTCGGCTACATGAATCCTTTTTCACCATTGCATTATGTTAAAAGTCAAATTGTCATTTAAATATAATAAAGAAATATCATTTCTAATATTTTATAATCAATTCTTTTTAAGTCTACCTCTACCTTTCTAAACATAAGACAAATTTAAAACCCAAACTTTCCTAATTGGGTCATCGGAAGGCCTCTGTTTAATGTAACCAAATCATCTAAGACGATTCTCTCTAATTTTATCTTCCACTGGAGCTACTCCAAACTTTTCACATATATGCTCATTTCGTATCCTATCTCTAAGGGTAAAGCCACTCATCCACCTAAGCATCCTCATCTCTGCATCGCTTAACTTAGTATTACACCATTAGCCATAAAGGTAAATAAAAAAACACATGCAAATTTATATGGTTTAATAAAAAAACTTGTAGCCATCCACGAAAACAAAATAAGCAAATTCAGAATTAAATGGTATAGTGCAAAGTATCATGAGTAATCTATATAGCAGGTTTAAAATATATGAGTTTCTGGTAATAATCAATTTGATCCTTGCATGTTTGCGTTATAACACTGCTGTCCATCTACAAATACGCCATGTTGGCATTTGCTTTTGTTCATTATGACATACCATTAGATTTTTCTATCAGAATACGTTTAAAGTTCTGCATGCAGCCGCAAATGACCTGTCACAACTCACATGATCATTAAAAGATCATTTAATAAATTTTAGGGAAAGAATTACCTTTAACTATTTCTTTCTCTAATGATTTTATATTGTTTCTCAATCCGATGCGATCTCTCTTTTAATAGGCCCCACTTGTTGATGCCCTTAGTGACAAAGCAGCACCTTGCTGTACCAACGATGTGAGGAGCTCTTCTGCTTATCCAGATACCCCTACCCTTTTGACCGGAATGTGGATTTGCCCAAAACGTCATGAAGTTATTAGAATGCCTGGATTGCATTCCTGTAGGTTATTATCTTGTACAGCTAACTCCAACCGTTAAGCCCAAGGAGGCCACTTCACTTGTATATGCTTGTTCTGCCCTCCTAGCTCCCACAGTTTCTCACACCATCTCTTAGAGACAGTATACAAAATGAGCATATAAGTGAAAAAGTTGGAGTAGCTCCAATGGAAGATAAGATTAGAGAGAGTCATCTTAGATGGTTTGGTCACATAAAACGGAGGTCTTCTAATGACCTTGTTAGAAGAGTAGATGTACGTGATTTTGCTTATGTTGAGAAAGGTAGAGGTAGATCTAAAAAAACTTGGTTAGAATATATTATAAATGGCTTTTCTTTATTAGATTTAAATGAGAATTTGACTCTTAACACGACACAATGGAGAAAAAGGATTCATGTAGCCGACCCCATGTAGTGGGATAAAGGCTTGATGTTGTTGTTGTTTTATAAATTTCAATTTGATTTTTTATTGCATTTGATCCTTCCTTTTCTTGAATTTTCCCCTAAAATTGCTTGCTATTTTCTCTTAAGTTTTTCGTAAATAGTAAATAATTGAACTTCTCTTAGCACAATGATAGGGAAAAGAATAGTTGGTAATCAACCCCACTCTAGATGTTGAAGTTGGCTGTTCTACGGCACCAAAAAAATCAATAACAGAGAGAGAGTGAGGGAGAGGAAGGGAGATGGGGATTGGCGTCCTTTGAGTATAAAAGGTTGACTAGTATTGGAAGAAAAGAGGACAAGGAATGATAAAAAAGGTTAGAGATTAACATCATGAGGTTAGAGATTAACATCATGAATTTTTATTTAATCAATTTTCAAGCTTAAGTACACACTATACTTATAACCATCTAATTCTGTAATATATATATATATATATATATATATATATATATATATATATATATATATATATATATATATTGATGTGAAACTACGATGAGTTACTTGAGAAATTAAAAGAGACAATTGATTAAAAACTTGCTAATAAAATTATTGCTTGCAAATAAAGAGAAGTTAGGAATCCTAAGTATTCAACTTGCTTAGGCAAAGAAACGCTTTGAGATTAACCAAACAATCCAATCAAAGTTCAAAGACAGTAGTAAATGTCACATGTACATAACATAATCCACCACTTAATAATGAGAGGTTCCCCTTGAGTGCCTTCTCACTCAATCACTCCTAGGCTTTAGCGGAGAAAGACAAACCATACGAGGAAGGATATTACCACTAGGAAGACGGCGCCGAAGACCTTCGTTGATGGAGAAGTAGCCGGCAGTGGAGGAGGCGGTGGGTGACCGATGATTATCCAATGATCCGGTTGAAGGTGCTTTTCAATCAATAATGTTAGTTGGTATAAGATACGGTCGATGTATCCTTCAACAGTCTTGTCGTTGCCAAAGAACACGTCAAAGAACGGGGATCTAAGAATATCCGTCCTTCCTTGCTCGTCGAAGACAAATCTGGTCTGTTATCCATACTTGCCTTGATTGGTGTGAGCAAACTAGTAGGAAAGAGGGAAGAAAAGGTGGCGGTTAGAGGAGGCCGGCGACTTTGGTAGAGAGGGAAACGGGTGGGACGGCTTGGTGATGAGTGGGCCAGCTAGGGTTTGGGTTAAAGAGAAGTTGGAATTTTGATAATCTGAATTTAATTTCAGGTTAAGTGAAATTGGAGGAAAACATTTTGAAATTAAATTCAAATTCAAAGAGGGCTTAGGATTCAAAATAGAAAACAATTAATTGCCCATTAGGGGGGGGGATCAAGAGGGAAGAGGGAATTTGGGGAGCATTTAATTGTGATTGGGAGTTGACTAGAAGGGAGAAGGAAGGGGGGGGGGGGGGGGGGGGGGGGGGGGGGGGGGGCCACATGAGGGAGGAGCAATATGTCTAGGTTCATTGTATGTGGGCAAAATATGAAATTAATAATCAGATTTGATTGAATTGAGGGAGGTTTCCAAAATGAAATTAATTAGGGAGGGAATTATTTGAATTTCAAATATCAACTTGAATTCAAATAAATAACCCTTCCTAATTGGGAAGGTAATTTTAGGAAAGCGTTTATATGATTTGAGATTTGAATTTCAAATTTTTGGATGGGATTTGGGATGGCCGGCGGTATGAGGGAAGCTAAGGAGGGTGGCGGAATTATGGGAGAAATTGGGTGGAGGGGAAAAGCAATCGGTGGTGGAGGGGCAAGAAGGGGCCGATAGGTGGAGTGGGGGGAAAGGAAGAAAAGAAAACACAAATAAAATAAAATAACCACGAGCCGTGGACCCTTCCAACGACCGGTGGATATTGCGCTTGCTCACTTTGAGCTCTCTCCCTTCTCTCCAGTGCTCACACAAGAAGAAGAAGAAGAAACACAAGAAAATTTTCATTAATCAATCATCATTCTCTTACAACACTTAAGACCACTATATATAGGTCTCAAACATAAAAAAAAAAAACGCAATTGCCCTCCGAGTTACAATAACAAGATACTTACCCAAAGAGGTAAATTCGGAAAACAACAAAACTTCATAAATCATAACATAAAGAAATGCATCAAAAGTAGAGTCGCTGAATCGTAGCCGTCGATCTACGATTTCGTCGCCGGTACACGTGTCTGAATCGCAAAATTATATATATATATACACTTAAAAATAGGAAAGATGAGATAAGCACTATCTATTTAGATAAGCTATTTGATAAGACAAGTCCCTATTTAAATGATCTCAATTATTTGAAAATATCTAAGAGAATATTACATGAATTTATTCTCTACTTGATTTGGGTAGCTAGAGAGAGAGAGTTTGATAAAGTAGGTTACATAGTTTTCTTGATTCCCTTAAATTCTTTGGAGCTAATTAGAACCATTTTTTCTCCTCTTCTCATGGTCGAAGCCTCCTTATATGGCTTGCTTCACGGAGTGAGTTTTGATTTACCCAAAACCTCCATGAATGGTAGTCACAATTTCTATTTGTATGGCTTGAATTATGGAGTTAATTTTGAATGGTTTAAAACATGAAATAAATTTTAATTTGTGCCCTCTTTGTCGTTTCCGATAAAAGTTATGTCTAAACTCTAAACTTCTATTTTTAACTCATTTAGCATGAATTGAGGTTTTGCTTTGGTACCATAGGTCAATTGCATGTTTTAAGCTTGTATGGAACCTATTGGACTTAGTTTGATATGATTAAACTCCAATATTACTTGCTAACTTCATTCAATTCCAATTGGGCTAAATTAGGATTTTGAGAACCTCCAGAATCAGTGGCCATGTTTTCAACATATTAAAAAGTCAATTAGGGTCATATCATCAAATCTCCAACAAAGCTCTAAACACCACACATGGAGTTTCGAAGTTTATTTAATACATCCTTCATCACTAAGACCAAATCATAGAGAAAAATATCGGTCCAGGCATGTAACATTTTGCGTCCACCTTCTTTGCACCTCTTTCCTATAGACATACCAGTATGATGGAACCCGTAAGTTGGTTGCTTTGTTGCATCATATCCAAATGTAGAACAAAAACCTCTTTTACTAAGATTTAACATCCACAAAAAGAGATTATATAAGAAAACCTAGGATATAACTACCCTAATAGTTGAGCATATTATACTTGAACCTTAAAGAATGAAGAACTACGAATCTATCAAAACTAGGAAATAACAAACATATTAGTTGAGCATATTGAAATCTAAAGGATGAATGACTACAAATCTATCCTTTCCTTTCTAGCATAAATTACAGAATATATCAAGTCATTGGGACGACCAATGATAAAGTTTACACAAATAAAAATATGGTGCAAGAGATGAGATGTATTTTTTTATGTTAATTTCAATGAGATTCGTCCATAAAATATAGATAAAACCTTTTAGAAAGCATAAACATAAATTAAAACACTGGCCCACTACTTTATATGCTAATATAACCCTCATTGCAAAGCACTTGTGATAGGAATTTGTCCTCCACACAACAAAAACAGCAAGAACAAGATATAGCATATTAAAAATCAGCGAGAAAGATATTTATTTGATGGAATAAAAAATTTGGAAATTTAGGATTGCAAAACAAACAAGCGTCTTCCTTTTAAAAATAAGAAAATACACACTAAATAGGACACAACAACACTTAATTTTTAAAACATAGCACGACACAACTTAAATCTTATAGAAGTTGTAGAAGAAAGATACAAATGAGGTGGACACTTGCGGAGAGAATAAATAGATAAGAAGTCTAAGACGAAGTCAAAGAGAGGAGAAGAAGTAGTGGATAAAGCTCGCAAACTATCCAAGAAAAAACCCTTAGGTTTTAGTTCCAAAAATCATCACTAAATTCTCCCTCAAACAGCCACAAAACAACCCCTATTTATAGGAGAAGAAAGGGATCCCAACAACCAACAGCCGCCCACTCAAACCAATCAAAAAAGGGGAGGCAAAAGGCCAACAGGCAGCCGGCTGGAGCAGCACATGAAGGGGAAGCAGGACACAGCCACCGAACGGACAGCACCAGGGGAAAGGAACCGGGTAGGCAGAGAAAACGAGGGCCAAAACAGGGGGATGAACCCGGCCAGCAGCCATAATGAGCTGAAAAAGACAACATAACTCAGCAACTAACATAACTAGGCAGCAAATCAACCCCCCTGCCTACATCAATTTTCCTTTGGTTGAAAGATCTCATCTCCTGATGAGATGACTTTAGAACATTCCTGACGATTTGAAGGTGCCACATCCAATTCTTGAATCAATGTTGCATACTTTCTCTGAATCCTTTCTCTTTATTGGTTAAATTGGGCTTAAAGAAGTTTCTTTCTCTTCTCGTATTTTCTGTACACAAATACATTTAATTTTGAATTTTGTACAATTCATTCTGGATGGGATTGGTATAACTTTCTTGCGGCGGGATCCATCGACTCTTAGGAATAGCTTCTTCAAGATTATCTAGCTTACTTTCTCCAACTTCAGACTCAATTACATTATGATTTTCCATTGTTTCTTCAAGACTAAAAAAAAGGAAGACTCAACAAAAAACCTAAGCTTTGATACCAAATTGATGCAATTAAAAATTTGGAAATCTAGGATTGCAAAACAAACAAGTGTCTTTCTTTTAAAAATAAGAAAATACACAGTAAATAAGACACAACAACACTTAATCTTTAAAACATCGCACGACACAACTTAAATCTTATACAAGTTGTAGAAGAAATATACACAAATGGGGTGGACACCTACGGAGAGAAGAAATAGATAAGAAGTCCGAGACAAAGTCAAAGAGAGGAGAAGAAGTGGATAAAGCTCGCAAGATGTTCAAGAAAAAATCCCCAAGTTTAGTTCCAAAAATCATCACTAAATTCTCCCTCAAACAATCACAAAACAACCCCTATTTATAGGAGAAGAAAGGGATCCCAACAGCCAACAGCCGCCCACTCAAACTAATCAGAAAAGGGGAGGCAAAAGGCCAACAGGCAGCAAATTGGAGCAGCACATGAAGGGGCAGCGAGACACATCCACCGAACCGACAGCGCTGGGGGAAAGGAACCGGGTAGGCAAAGGAAACGAAGGGCCAAAACAGGGGATGAACCCGGCTAGCAGCCATAATGAGCTTAACTAGGCAACATAACTCAATAGCTAACATAACTAGGCAACAAATCAACCCCCCCCTGCTTACATCATTATTTTAGCACAACAAACCAATATACAAATTGATATACCATTCGAGAAATAGATCGGCTGTCCACAAACTTTAGGCGTCGCTAGGAACAACTCCAAAGAAAACTACAATAAATACACGTAACATGATAAAATAAACCAACCCTACTAAACCTCATATAAAGCTTCCTACTTCCCTCATTTTGAATACAAATCAACCCAAATCCCTTAATAAATGCCCCATACATCTTTTCCACAGAGCTCCCCCCAAAGCCTCTTCTCCTATAGGTGATAAAGGAGGTCCTGGGTTCCACAGGAGAGCTAAAAGGTTATTGATCTGTTGAAAAGTTTCTAGGCCCCACATCAATATTCCCCTTCCAAAAAGTAACATTTGTCCTTAAGGTGGAAAGAGGGAAAATGCTTCTGAATGGTACTGTAGAGCTCTCATGTCACATCATACTCTAGTAAATCCTTCTACTTCAACAAAACCTCCCTGATACCCTTATCTCTTTGGCGCACCCCTTTCACCTCCAATAGTTCTATTATCACCTCCATATCCTCTGACAATGTAGCTGGTAGTGCGGGCGAGAGTTTGTGGGCTCCAATGGCTTGTCTCAATTGCGATAGATGAAATATGGGATAGATGGCAGATGTTGTTGGCAACCGTAGGTGATATGATACTGCGCCAATGCGCTCCATTACCTCGTAGGGCCCAAAGAAGGGGTGGGGGGGAGAACTTCTCATTCCTTCGTCGAGCCAATGTCTTTTGTCTATAAGGTAGGATATTCAGATAAACCCTATCCTCAACCTCAAACTACATGTCTCTCCTATGTGCATCCGCTTGCTTCAAGATTTGTTGTGCTCTCTATAGATGTTCCTTTAATTCTGCCAAAATCCGGTTTCTTTCTCCCAAGTACTGCTCCACCAATGACACTAGTGTATTGCCATGCCCATAATGTATTAGATGAGGTTGATCCCTTCTATATAGGATTTTAAATGGCGTTGTCTGGGTTTTTGTATGATATGAAGTGTTGTACCAATATTCCGCCCAAGCTAACCACTTGGCCCACATCTTTGGTGTATCTGATACAAAGAAACAAAGATAAGTCTCTACACTGTGATTCATCACCTCCATCTGGCCATTTGCCTGGGGGTGGTAAGCTGTACTTCGCTTCAGAATAGTCTCCTGCATCTTGAATAACTCCCTCCAAAAGTTGCTCAGAAAGACCATGTCCTGATCAGACACAATGGCCTTAGGTATGATATGCAAACAGACCACCTCTTTAATGAATGAGGCTGCCATCGACACCATGGTGTATGGGTGGCGCAAGGGAATAAAATAAGCGTATTTGCTCATTCTGTCCACCACCACTTGAATTACATTGAACCCTTCTAATCTAGGTAGTCTTTCGATGAAGTCCATAGTAACCCCTTTCCACACCTTCTCGAGTAATGCTAAAGGTGTAGAAGACCACCTGGAGCCATAGCTAGGTATTTGTGTCCATGGCACATATCATAACTGGCCACCAACTACTCTACATCCTTTCGCATGCCCACCCAATATAGCTCTGCAGCCAATCTATGATATGTTTTATGAACTCCTGAATGTCCTCAATAGCGGTGCCATGAAACTTATGCAATAAGTGAAAGATGTGTGGTGATGTACTCAACAGCACAAACCGTCCACAGTATAGCAGCTTTTGACCCATCAAGGAGTAACCAGCATGGCTATCATTGTCCTGCGATAAGCCTCCTCTGATCTTACTCAGCTCCTCATCCTGCTCGTTCTCATTCTTCAAGGCCTTCCAATCTAACACCATGGGAACAGATAGAACCATAACCTGAGGGTCTTCATTAAGCTTGGAGAGAGCATCTACATCTTCATTTTTCAGCCCGAGCTTGTACTGGATCTCGAAATCATAACCTAACAACTTGGAAAACCACCGTTGATGCGCTTCTGTCACTACGCTCTATTCTAACAGGAACTTCAAACTCCTCTGGTCGGTCCTGACTATGAACTGTTGCTCCAATATATAAGGTCTCCACTTCTGTATTGCCAACACTATCGCCATCAGCTCCATTTCATACACTGATTTTAGCCTGGCCCTCGCGGTCAACATCTAGCTGAAATAAGCTATGGGTCTTTGACTCTGCATGAGAACTGCTTCCAAACAATAGCCTGATGCATCAGTCTCCACTACAAACGGCTGGCTGAAATCTGGTAATGCTAACACAGGGACACTCATCATGACTTTCTTCAGCCGCTCAAATACCTGGGTGGCTACCTCCTCTTATTTAAAACTATACTTCTTCAATTGCTCTGTCAGCGACCATGCTATAGAGTTGTATTCCCTCACAAACTTTCTAAAATACCCGGTGAGTCCTAAGAACCCCATACTCCTTCAGGGTTTTAGGTAAGGGCCACTCTAGCATAGCCTCTATCTTGAAAAAATTTGCAACTACTCCTGATTTAGACATCACATGTCCAAAATACTCCACCCTTTGTTGTGCAAAAGAATACTTCTTCAAATTGTCATATAACTGATTCTCCTTCAATGTTACTAACACAACCCTCAAGTGCTCCAAATGCTCTACCTCAAACCGACTATACACCAAAATGTCATCAAAGAAAACCAATACAAACTTTTGGTGGTAGGGTTGAAATACTTTGTTCATAAGCGACTGCAAGGTAGCTAGGGCATTGGTAAGCCCCAAAGGCACACTAAAAAATCGTAGTGACCTTCATGAATCCTGAAAGCAATCATGTGGATGTCAACGGGCTGCATTATGATTTGATGGTATCTTGATTTCAGGTCAATCTTGGAGAATATCACCGCTCCATATAAGTCATCTAGCAACTTAACAATGACTGGTATAGGAAACTTATCCAACACCGTCTTATTATTCAAAATCCGATAATCTACACAAAATCTCCAACTATCATCCTTCTTCTTCACCAGTAACACAAAACTGGAGAAGGGACTAACACTGGGACGAATGATCTGGGCATCCAGCATCTCCTTGATTACTCTCAATTTCATCCTTCTGAACCTGTGGCTATCGATAGGGTCAAACACTGATAGGGGATACCCTTGGGGTAGAAAGACCCTGAGGCAACTAGACCACCTTACTGAATTGTTGCAAGAGTGGATGGACTATCTCTGGAACTTCCCCCTCTCTCTCTCTATGCTTCCCTCTCCCTCGAGGCTCTGGAGCTCCATCAAGAATTCCATCTCTGCTCCCTGGATCGCCCTAACCATGGTCTTAAGAGAAACCCTAGTTTTAGACAAACTAGAATCCTCCAGGATCCTCACCTTACTCCCTCCGATCATGAATTCCATAATCAATGCTTTCTAGTCCACCTTGATTCAACCACTTCATGCCCAAAATTACATCTATGCTCCCTAACTCCAAGGGAAGAAAATCCTCATTTACCTGGATTTCCTACACTGTCACCATCAACACGGGCAAATGTCTATACTCTTCTCCATTTTCCCCGTTCTCATCATCATCCCAAAATAGCTCGTGTCGACTAGCCTCAGCCCCAATCGATCCACAACTTGGTTAGAGATGAAGTTGCGGGTCGCCTCACAGTCCACCAGAACTATCACTAATTCTCCTCCTATCTATCCCCTCACCTTCATGGTGTGATTTGAGGTAAAGCCCACCACTAAGTTTAGGGAGACCTCCACCACATCTAGGCATAAATGCTCCTCCTCAACCACCTCTTCTTCTAGAGTCTCCTCCTCATCACAGAATGTAAGTATCTATAGCAAAAGGTCCTTGCAGCGGTGGCTCGGTGCAAACTTCTCATCACAACTGAAATACAATCCCCTAGCCCGCTTCTCCTGAACCTATGCCTTAGTCAATCGCTTGAAATTTCCCCCTAGTCGGGCTCCCAATCCCCTATCCTTGGGTACTTCTCTTTGAATGGGCACAGGCTGCACCTTTGTTACCAAAAAAGTAGTCGTCATCCGGTATGAAGCTCCCACACCACTGCTCTTGTTGCTTCTCTCAAGTGAGTTTTTGTCCTCCACAACCGAGCTAGCTCCATAGTCTCCCCAAATCCTCGTGGCCTCAATAACCAAACAGCAGCCCTGATCTCTAGCTTGAGTCGCTTCATAAAATTCCCCTCCAAAACTATCTCAAATAACCTCCCCAATCGACTAAAAATGTACTTAAACCTCTCCAAATAATCTATCATTGTCGCTTCCTGAACCAGAGCAAAGAATTGCTAGTAAAAGTCTCCTTCTCGACTGGTTCGGAAACGTTCTAATAAACTATCTTTGAACTCTCTCCACGATCGTATTGGATCTCTCATTTCTCTCCATTGATACCAAGATAAGGTCTTTCCCTCCAAGCATAAAGCCGCCGCCGTGAGTCTCACCTTCTCCATCAGCCCATTCACCACAACGTATCTCTCCACCCAATGGATCCACTCATGAGCATCTTCCCCCTCAAAAATGGACATCTTCAGCTTTCTCACTCTTGGAACCCCTCCACCCCAACTTCCTCTTCCACCTCCAGCTCTTCCATATAACGATTGTTGTGATCTCTCCATTGTTCCCCTCCTTTCATAGATATCATCTTTCTCAAAATCAGACATCCTTGTGTCTTTCCCCTAATTTTTCCTCATATTATATCCTTCACATATTTTCCTCCTGGTTATCAAATCAAGAGGTGTCAAATTTTTCCTGTCGCCCAAGATTTCTACCTCTTGATCATCCCTCATTGTGTCGATATTGGGGTTTCTCACACTTCCTTGGCCACCCGCTAATGCCTGCCTCCAATGTTGTCAGTTGGGTGTAAAGCTCTAATAATTTCTTCATCATGTCTTCTAAGTTAGAAAAACTTTCTTCCATGGATAAAATCCTTTCCTCAACTTCATATTTAAATTGACCAACTTCCTTCTAGTTTCTCTTCCAAAGAATCCACTTTCTTCGGCGTCATAGGTCCTGAATCATGCTCTAATATCAATTTAATAGGAATTTGTCCTCAACACAACAAAAGCAGTAACAACAAGATAAAACACAGCAAAAATTAGCAAGAAAGATATTCATTTTAGCTCAAAAAATCAAGATACAAGTTGATCTACTATTCAAGAGATAGATAAGCTCTCCACAAACCCTAGGCGCCACTAGGAACAACTCCAAAGAAAATTACAACAAACACACATAACATGATAAAATAAAACAATCCTATTAACCCTTATATAAACCCTCCTACTTCCCCGCTTATTTTGAATTCAAATTACCCCAAATTCCTTAATAAATGTCCCTTACATTTTTCCTAAAGAGCCCCCCCTAAAGCCTCTTCTCCTATAGGTGATACAGGAGGTCTTGGGCCCCACATGAGAGCTGAAAGATTCTTGGTCTGCTAAAAAACTTTATGGGCCCCACATTAACTTATTAGATTAATTATTTTGAGAATGACGTAAATAATTGAATATTAAATAAACTTTAACATACTTGAGAGCTCATAAGAAAATAAACTGCGGAAAAAACTAAATAAAATAATAAATCATTCTAAACATATGCAAGATTCAGAATATGGCAAGCAATAACAATACTGCAAATAAGATGCTTTTTTTAAAGTGTGAATGAAACAAAATATTGAACCATCAAAGGAGCTGAAGGTCCAAAAGCGCTTCTTAATAATTTAGGTATCTATTATATAGTTTTGCAATCTTAAATGATCTAAGTTATATAAAACATTAGGAAAATGTTAAATGAATTTAAAACCATACCTACAAAGATGAATGCACGCTTTGATAGAGATACACTCATCCCAATTTTGGTACTAAATATTTGGATTGTTGGGGCTTTTTTCTTTAGGATATTCTCTAGGAGTAGAGCAATGAGAATTAAAAACATCAATGATAAGAAGTAATAACATCCTTAATGATGTATGCAAGGGGGGGGGGGGGTCAACACAAGTTGAGTTTTTCTTTTAATTTCTTGTCCCTTCCCCTTCCCCTTTTCTTCTGGTCTCTTGGGATTCCGTGGCTTGTCTTTAATGGTGGCTGAATTCTATACATTATCTTGAAATTTCGTGGCTTGTATTTAATGGTGGCTGAATTCTATGCATTGAATTCATTGGGAAGTTATTGTTTTTAATGCTTTTCCTTTGGGAATTCAGCCAGCCTTGTTTTCCCAAGCTGTGCTGAAACCGTGGGCATTAATTCCCTGTTGCTGTGCTGAAACCGTGGCTTTTCCTCCTTGGATTTGCTGTGACGTTTGGGCTTTGCTGTGCTGGAATCAGTGGCATTAAAAGCTGAGGTGCTGTTTGGATTTTCCATGCTGAAACCGTGACTTTTTGCTTTGCTGTTTGGAATTCCTGTGCAAGAATTTTAAGGCTTTTTTTATGGGAATATGAACAGTTTTTGGGCTGTTTTGGACAGTTTTTTGGGCTGTATTGGACTGTTTCTGGACAGGTTTTTGAACAGTTTTTGAAACAAAATTTGAAGGTTTTAATGGCTGTTTTGGACAGATTTCTATGCAGAAATCTGGACTGTTTGTATCCTTCTTTGGTGCTATAAATAGAGTTGTTTGTCGGCTGTTTAAGAAGAGTGTTATGATGTGATTTTTGGAAAGAAACCTGAGGGTTTTCTTGGATAGCTTGCGAGCTATGCCACTTCTTCCTCTCCTCTTCTAGGAAAGCTTGCGAGCTTCTCCTCTTCTTCTCGGGCTTCTAATCTCTTTGCTCTCCGCAAGTGCCATTCCATATGTATCCTTCTTCTCAAAGTAAGCAAGTTTAGGGTGTCATTTTGTTTGTGTCAAAGTTTGAAAGCGTCCAAATTGTAAGTGTCTGAAAGAGTCGTTTGTAAGTCTTGTCTAAGTTGTAATAGTTTTTATATTATAAAGTAAAGATGTTGTTTTAGTTTATTTGTCTTTTTATACGTCTATTTTGTTCCTTAGAAAGAGTAGTTGTCTAGTTTTCTTGTGATCAAAAATTTGGTTCCCTCTCCAAATTTTTGATTGCATCAATTTGGTATCAGAGCAAGTTTAGAAAGTCCTAGGTTTTGGTTTGAGTTTGTCAAGTCTTGTTTTTGTCAAAGTCAATTCTGTCAAAGTTTTGTAGTCAAGTCAAGTTGTGAGTCTAAGTCTAGGTGATTTTTTGTTGTGTCTTTTTTAAGTAAAAAATGAAAAAACAAAAGCCAACTCATCGGGAGATGAGTTCTTCAAGTAGGGGAGTTTGATGTATGCAAGGGGGGGGGGGGGGGGGGGGGGTGGGTCAGACAAAGTTGAGGTTTTTTTAATTTCTTGTCCCTTCCCTTCCCCTTTCTTCTGGTCTCTTGGGATTCCGTGGCTTGTCTTTAATGGTGGCTGAATTCTATACATTATCTTGAAATTTCGTGGCTTGTATTTTAATGGTGGCTGAATTCTATGCATGAATTCATTGGGAAGTTATTGTTTTTAATGCTTTTCCTTTGGGAATTCAGCCAGCCTTGTTTTCCCAAGCTGTGCTGAAACCGTGGGGCATTATTCCCTGTTGCTGTGCTGAAACCGTGGCTTTTCCTCCTTGGATTGCTGTGACGTTTGGGCTTTGCTGTGCTGGAATCAGTGGCATTAAAAGCTGAGGTGCTGTTTGGATTTTCCATGCTGAAACCTGACTTTTGCTTTGCTGTTTGGAATTCCTGTGCAAGAATTTTAAGGCTTTTTTTATGGGAATATGAACAGTTTTTTGGGCTGTTTTGGACAGTTTTGGGCTGTATTGGGACTGTTTCTGGACAGGTTTTTGGAACAGTTTTGAACAAAATTTGAAGTTTTAATGGGCTGTTTTGGGACAGATTCTATGCAGAAATCGGACTGTTGTATTCCTTCTTTGGTGCCTATAATAGAGTTGTTGTGGCTGTTTAGAAGAGTGTTATGATGTGATTTTGGAAAGACACCTGAGGGTTTTCTTGGATAGCTTGCGAGCTATGCCACTTCTTCCTCTCCTCTTCTAGGAAAGCTTGCGAGCTTCTCCTCTTTCTTCTCGGCTTCTAATCTCTTTCGTCTCTCCGCAAGTGCCATTCCATATGTATCCTCTTCTCAAAGTAAGCAAGTTAGGGTGTCATTTTGTTTGTGTCAAAGTTTGAAGCGTCCAAATTGTAAGTGTCTTGCAAGAGTCGTGTAAGTCTTGTCTAAGTTGTAATAGTTTTTATATTATAAAGTAATAGATGTTGTTTTAGTTTATTTGTCTTTTTATACGTCTTTATTTTGTTCTTAGAAAGAAGTAGTTGCTAGTTTTTTGTGATCAAAATTTGGGTCCTCTCCCAAATTTTGATTGCATCAATTTGGTATCAGAGCAAGTTTAGAAAGTCCTAGGTTTTGGTTTGAGTTGTCAAGTCTTGTTTTTGTAAAGTCAAGTCTTGTCAAAGTTTTGTAGTCAAGTCAAGTTGTGAGTCTAAGTCTAGGTTGATTTTTTGTTGTGTCTTTTTTTAAGTAAAAAATTAAAAAACAAAAGCCAACTCATCGGGAGATGAGTTCTTCAGTAGGGGAGTTGATGTATGCAAGGGGGGGGGGGGGGGGGGGGGGGGGGGGGGGTCAACACAAGTTGAGTTTTTCTTTTAATTTCTTGTCCCTTCCCCTTCCCCTTTTCTTCTGGTCTCTTGGGATTCCGTGGCTTGTCTTTAATGGTGGCTGAATTCTATACATTATCTTGAAATTTCGTGGCTTGTATTTAATGGTGGCTGAATTCTATGCATTGAATTCATTGGGAAGTTATTGTTTTTAATGCTTTTCCTTTGGGAATTCAGCCAGCCTTGTTTTCCCAAGCTGTGCTGAAACCGTGGGCATTAATTCCCTGTTGCTGTGCTGAAACCGTGGCTTTTCTCCTTGGATTTGCTGTGACGTTTGGGCTTTGCTGTGCTGGAATCAGTGGCATTAAAAGCTGAGGTGCTGTTTGGATTTTCCATGCTGAAACCGTGACTTTTTGCTTTGCTGTTTGGAATTCCTGTGCAAGAATTTTAAGGCTTTTTTTATGGGAATATGAACAGTTTTTGGGCTGTTTTTGGACAGTTTTTTGGGCTGTATTGGGACTGTTTCTGGACAGTTTTTGGAACAGTTTTTGAACAAAATTTGAAGGTTTTAATGGGCTGTTTTGGGACAGATTTCTATGCAGAAATCTGGACTGTTTGTATTCCTTCTTTGGTGCCTATAAATAGAGTTGTTTTGTGGCTGTTTAAGAAGAGTGTTATGATGTGATTTTTGGAAAGAAACCTGAGGGTTTTCTTGGATAGCTTGCGAGCTATGCCACTTCTTCCTCTCCTCTTCTAGGAAAGCTTGCGAGCTTCTCCTCTTTCTTCTCGGGCTTCTAATCTCTTTCGTCTCTCCGCAAGTGCCATTCCATATGTATCCTTCTTCTCAAAGTAAGCAAGTTTAGGGTGTCATTTTGTTTTGTGTCAAAGTTTGAAGCGTCCAAATTGTAAGTGTCTTGCAAGAGTCGTTTGTAAGTCTTGTCTAAGTTGTAATAGTTTTTATATTATAAAGTAAAGATGTTGTTTTTAGTTTATTTGTCTTTTTATACGTCTTTATTTTGTTCTTAGAAAGAGTAGTTGTCTAGTTTCTTTTGTGATCAAAAATTTGGGTCCCTCTCCCAAATTTTTGATTGCATCACTTACTAAGGAAAAAAAATAATAACCCAAACTTCAGCTAAGTAAAGGTTCACCTATTCATCTTAAAGAAGATTAAGCTTTTGATCCATTGGCATGAAAGCAGGATGTGGTAGTTTCCAAGTTTGGAGGTAACTATTAAGAATTATAGAGAGCGTCACATAATTGAAGCAAACTAATTAATATAGTCACCGAAAAAACAAGTACTTGCAATAGTAAAATTTTAAACTTTCAACGAGAATACACAAAATGAAGCATCAATTGTACCATAATAATTTTTTACAAGTCCTATAAAAACGTGAAATAAAAAAACATTTTATATGAGGATATACCACATTTAAATGAAAAAAACAATGAATGGTGGGTAAAGCATAAGGACATTTCACAAACTTATTCCTGTTTTCCTCCTTTCGGAAAAAAAATAACATAAATTCAAACAAATTTGAGAGGTTAAGGCTTCGTTTTGGACGTTTTTTTTACCGCTTCTTAAAGCAGTTTTTTAGTATAAAAATTTAAAATTTTTAATTAAAAAGTTGTTTTAAGAAGCAGTAAGAAAGCCGTCCCAAACAAAGCCTAAATTATGTTCGTATAAGCACTTCAAGAAACTTCATAGCTGTTTCATTGTCTTGTGTACCCCAAGATTCTTATGCTAACACCACAACGGGACAAAATGTAACAAATGCAAGAACTAAATCTGGAATCTTGTGAATCATGTGCTCAATTCAGAAGCATATATAACTTTTCACGGTGAAACATGAAAATACCTTAAGACATCTGATGTGTGACCGGATGGAAATTCACCTCCAAATACAGAAATTCTCTGGCCAGTGGTAACATCCCACAAGCCACAGGTCTGGTCACCTGAGCTAGTGATCAGGTGAGATTCTTCATCAGGAATGTACTGACAACAAGATACATATCCCTTGTGACCAGTTAGCATTCTTGATGCAGGGATATTCCCATCCCTATCAACTTGAGAATTAAGATTAAATATAGAGCATGCACTATCAAGGCCACCACAAGCAACGGACTGGCCATTAGGAGAAAAGGCACAGGTCATGACATATGCACAAGGAAGCTTGGTTGCATGTGTCTTTTGACTTGTCAAAGCATTCCAAACAATAAACCTCCCATCTTGAGATGCACTAACTATCCGGTTCCTTTCCTGGGTCCAATCTAATGAATAAACCTGAAAAAAATTTAAGAATACACAGTAGATCAGCAATTTTTCCAAGCTTATTTGAAATTCCAGTTATAATCAGCTACACAAAATACATAAATCTTGTATGCAGCAAAAAAAGCTTCATTAGTTTAAAGTCAAAATGCATTCCTTTTGAATTTGTGAAGGTTTACTTCTTCACTTATAAAGCAGTTATTCAGACTGTATTATAAATGTGTAGTTATCTTTGAGCAAAGAAAAAAATCCAATACAAATCCTATTCAACGTAATTAATACAATATAGCTATAAAGATTGACATAATTTAAAAGCACTCCAATTCAAAACAATCATATTACTTTTTTATTATCCGTAATCATTTGCATCATGGTGGCATAATGGAGTTCATCTGATGTGAAACGTACATGCAAAGATGATATACTTAATGAATTTGCACGCTTAATTTTAGAAGCCACAATAATTATATCTTTTATATTTGATTTTAAACGACAAAATAAAACACACAGAGCGGTAAGACAAGCTTAGGCTAACCACATGCATAGGAGTTAAGATTGCAAACTAGTCAATTAATGTGACGTGCATACATGATTGGTTTTCAACCATAAATCCCTAAACTAACAATGAAAATAGTCACTATGAAGGCAAGTCCCTCTCTCATTTCTTAAGATACTAAGCTTTAGCGGGGAGGATGACGATGAACTCAATGAATTAATTAGTTCCACAACTGAGAATGACTAGGAAAATAAGAAATAAGGGGAAGAGTTCACCCAAAATTTTGGTCTTGGAACTTTGTGACAGCACTTGGAAAGATCTCCCAAATTGGATAGTCACTTTCTTTGGTTGAATCTTCTCTGGACAGTAGTTTGGATCTTGTTTGGAGAGTTGGGACAACACTTGGGGAATTCCTGAGCAGCAGGACAGCAGTTTTTGCTGATGAAAACCTTCTGGGCAGCAACTAGAGGGCTCATGGCAGCAATACGGCTGATCTCCCCTTGCTGGAATGGATGGACAGCAGGTTGTTCCTCTTGAAACAGCAGTTTGAGAGGGTCTTGTTGACGGGAGAGGCTTGGAAAGGTTCAGGAATTCTGGACAGCAACCTTCTGAGAGCTAGGGGAGGGAGGTGGACGGGTAGAAAGAGGGGAGGCGGGAGCATGCTGGCGGCATTAGGAGGGAGGGAGGAAACAATGAAGGTTTTGGATGGCTTGCCTAATCAGCAACTGTCAATTTGGAATAGATTAAATCAATTCCAATTTGAATTTGAATGGGGTTTAATTTGGGGAGTTACTAAGGGAGTAATAATGGCTAGAATTAATGAGAGAGAGGGATGAGTGGGCCGGCCTATAGGGGGGGAGGAGGGGGATTGTGTTTCATTTCAAATAAATGGGCCCCAATTAATTAAGTGAATTAATCCTTAAATATGAATTTAAATTTCAGATTTAAAGCTGCGATTAATTCCTTAATGAACGGAAAAAATTAAGGAGGCATTTAACTCCTAATTCAAATTTGAATTTTAGATTTGAAACTCCCTCCAAGTGATCTCTCCAAATTAGGAAACTAATCAAATGTAATGAGGGAAAATGGAGGGGATGGAGGAGGGTTTATTTCGGGTGGGTGGTGGCAAAGGGGAAGGCCGACGTCAGGAGGCCGGCGGCTGGAGATTAGCAGCTGGAGCTGGGGGCCGGCGGCTGGAGGCCGGAGGTGAGTGGAGGTGGCCGGTGGCCTTGGGGCCAAGTGTGCCGACGGGTGGGTGGGGGAAACGGTAGAGGAGAAGAAAAGATATGGGTTAGAAAACCAAGAGCTCCACCAAGGGGCTGTTGGGTGTTGCTTGGAGCCTCTCCTAGGCTTTCCTCACTTGAGAACTCACACAGAGAACTCTAGAACTCACAAAGAGATCCAAAATCAAAATTTTCATATCAATATTCATCATCCCTTTCCAAGAGGAAGGGGAGGGCTTAAATAGCCAAATACATGAAGGAAAATAAAAAGACACAATTTCCCCTAGGGCAAACATAAAACAAAGCCCTCAAGTGAGGGTAGAAATGGAAAAGTACAAATAACAAATAAAATACATCAAAATAAATAGACACGATCGTAGCCGTTGATCTTCGATGTCCTCATCATCATCATAGGGGTGTTCAAGCTGTCTCTCATCACCATCGCTATCCCATGCACTATCAGATTTGCTTGAGCTCTACTAATGCATGATTTAGGTAACATCCCAGTGCGTTCTCATGTCTTTTAGTTATTTATATCATTTGTGTCATGTTTGTGCTAGTTTGTTTGTTTTTTTTTTTTTTAAACTTAATTTGGTTCAATTATAAAAGAGCCATTGAAGGGGAAGTTTTTCTTTAAGCAATCCAGGTATTAAAATAAATAGCTGTTGCATGTCACTAGGAAGCAATCAAAGAATGAAAATTATATTTCTCCCTGCTTGGTAATTATGATGATGCCTCCTTCCTGGATTTGGTTGTGAGATGAAATCCCAGCCCTTCAAGCGTGTAAAGAGCTGTTTAAATAGTTAGAAGCTCCTTATACCTGGTTCTCATGCCCCCTCTTCACAAACCCATCCCCAATCCTTCTATAGCATCCCAAAAACTCTCTCCCTCTCCACTATTAGACATGTACTCCTAAAACCTACATTTACTGGAAAGCCTACACCCCTTGCTGTAAACTCTAGCATTACTGTTAGAATTTTTTTTAAGTGCTAAACCAACATATGCGAGGTGAAACAGATAATAATGACAAGGTTCTTAAAATGGGTAAAAGTTGTCCCTCAAAATTATGACCAACTATTTCTTTGGTAGCTAGCAGAGTGCTACCAACAAGTCATTTTGATGTTTATATTTAAATGAAACTACCTTCAAATTTAACCTGCTCTCTCAACAAATTTCCGTCCAAAAGTTCAGGCCAAAAGATTCTTCTTTGGACAACTACAATATACATTAGGATTGGCCTTTCTTACATGCCAGCATAAGAACTCAAACAATTCATTCCATCATTCCAAAGATAGAAAATGGATATTGTAATAAATGTTATTGAATGGGACTGAAATTGAACATATGACCAAAAAACCGCATTCAAAATACCAAAGAACTTCAAACCAAAATAGTGGATTCTTTACAAGAAAATTATATCCAACCAAACAAGATGAACTGAACTTGAACTACAACATTCTACAATTTAAGCTATAAAAAGCAACAGTTTCCATCAGCATGACAATAAACGAGCCTTAATAAACTTAAAATAAGTCACAATTCAAATGCTTAGAGCTAGATTAACTTTCCTAATTGAAAAAAGATTAATGACAACTTCCAACTTTCACATAAAGACTATCATCCTTCATTTGCTATCTACTCAGCAACTTCCAAATAAAGACAATCATCCTTCATTTTCTATCTACTCAATGACTATGAAATAACCGTTAAAATGATAAATATCATATCATCTCTAGTAAACTTATAAAGAGTGTTTGCTTTATGCACCTCAACTTAGCCTAGTGCTCCACCACACAGATTAGGGATTTGACGCATTGTGTATTTGATGTGTTCATGAATTTATGATTAAAAATAGTATCCTCGGACCTTTTCACTTCTACATAAGATTGAAATTTGTAGGAGATTTCTTTCTACTTAAGAAGTGATGGACCAGCTATAAGTCTGACTAATTCAAACAACTAATTGGAACTACTCCCACATCCATCTTATAAACTATTTCGATTACAAGCTAAACATCTATATCATGAACAAACAAGGAATGCTTGTCTGTGCCAGTATAAAGGAAGCCTCCAATTTCACATTGTTGGGCTGTCAATGATCGCCTAAGTTGTTAATCTAAGCTCATTGTGCAGTATTAAAAAGTCTATAAACCCATTACAGTGATTTCCAATATTGATTTTTGAGGCAAGCAATCTAACAAGGACAAGCAAATTTAAAATTTTCAAAAGTAAGAGAGCATATTAAAAAATATAAACAAACTATGTAAGTTTTTCAAACCCATGTTATCTCCTTCAGCGCTCAAATCCTCATCAGGCTCTCCTCCAAAATACGCCATAAATAGCTCCGCTGACATACTTCCACAAAAAGCTCATAATCACAAATCCCCTACCCACAAAGCCGCTAAATTTAAACCAACCAAGACTAAATTCTAATTACTAAAAATGCACCAATTCCTCTATCCAGAAATGAAAACCCTAAAGACCAGTTGAATCTACCTTCCCCGTGTGGCCCTGCAAGGTTCTGCAGCAAACCAGATCCGTAGGGCTGAAGCTAATGGCCGTCTTCCCATGGCTCCTCGCGTAGGTCGCCACTGCAATCCCATCATATAAACATGAGGCCCAGAAAAAATTGCATTAAAAAAAAAACACCAAAAAGGAAATACAATAGGCAAGTTATTCACCATCAGTGTCAAGCAGAAGCTGCCTCTTCTGCTTAAGCCGCTCCCGAAGCGCATTGACCGTTGCCGTCGCCGCAACATGCCGCTCCTTCAGCTCCGCGACCGACATTTACAAACAGTATCCCTAAACCTAAACCACCTGCGGAGTATCAGCAGCCTCCGATCATCCCAAAAGGTACCCTTTGAGCAAAAATTAAGCCCTAACTTTCCATCCCTCTGCCGCCAATCTAGTGAAGGAAGGGAATTCCTAGACCAAGCAGTGCGGAAAGGCGGCGATCTGGGACTTCCGGATCTTTGGGTAGCGATCAGAGGAAGAGAAAAAGGGCGGAGAGAGAGAGGGAGAGACCTCAGTGCTTGCTGACCTGGGGTGTGAACGGTATTGAAACGGAGGCTAACGGACACCACGAGTAACGTATCGTGAAATAATTGTAAGTTTTGGGAAGAGAAGTGGGTCCTACTCCCACCTTGATGGTCGCATCTCACGCCGTCGAATCTGACCCCGTAGTATCATCATGAGTTTGATAGGCAGATGGAGTTTGTAAAATTTTAAAAATAAATAATGTTTTAAAAATAATTGAGATGAATTTATTTAGTTCAAATGAGAGAATTATTGGCTCATTCTTTAGAACAATTATTACGCCCTCTGATCGGACGTAGACCTATGTCCGGTCGGAGCTAAAATCACGTCAAAAATCGAGAAATACCGAGCAATACCAAACAATAACGAAGAATATCATCACGTGAAGACCCAATACCGAGTTATACCGAGCTATACCGAGCAATACCGAGTTGTTTGAAAAAATACCGAGTAGTTTTTACTCGGTATTGAGTCTTCACATGATGGTATTTCTCGTTATTACCAAATAATACCTAGCAATACCGAGCAAATACCGAATTTTTTGGCGAGATTTTAGTGCCGACCGGACGTTCCTCTACGTACTTTCACCGTACCAAATAAAAGTTCCATTCTTTAAAGAGAATATTATTTTCTAAGATCATAAATTTAAATTGTATATTTTATAGTTTTTTATCAATTGAATTCAATTAATTATTAATACTTTTTATTTTATTTTTTTGATATTTTTTAAATATATGTATTTTTTAGTAAAAAATATTTATGATGGAAAATCTATCATCTTAGTTTCATATGAAGATGAGATCATAGTTTTATATGAAAAACTCAGAAGTTTTATATGAGATCATAGTTGAAATAATTTTACTTGTATTTGCCATTTATTATTATGAATGACATGTTTCTTTATAATTGACAAAGGAATTGATATAATATACGACATATACTTTTTTTTTAATATATACCGACATAAACTAAACATAACACATTATGTGGTGTAGGTTAGAATAGTCTCATGACATCTGAGTTATTTTTAAGAGAATTGATATGTCACAAAAAACCGCCTTAGTTGAGTAAGAATCTTAAGGCACTTATATGTCACCAAAAACCGCCCTGGTCGATTAAAAATCTTAAGGCATATTCAAGTTGACAACTTCCAAAATTAAAATCAGGATCATCCGAACTCTAATTTCAACAAACTTATAGTCAATTTGAACATTTTAGTGAGACAAGCCTAACGAGACTGAAATCAGTCCAATCAGAGTCCAAATGGGTCCAAATCAGTGGCTTGAAACGTATTTGTAAACTCTAAAGCATTAATTTGATGACTAAATGATATATAAATATGGCATGCTTATAGCCGAGTCGAGTGGCTCTATGACACTAATCCAACAAGGTCAAGATCATTTAATTATGATATCATTAAGGAACTTAAATGCTAAACAAATACTCCATTATCAAGGGAATTAGTATGGGTCATTCAATTGAGCACTCTGAATTTATTTTAGATCTACTTCATATTTACAGGGTATGTCATTCTCAAAATCTATAAATATGTCACCTCTTCTAACACAGAGGGGGGCTTGAACGTTTGGAAACTTAAACAATGGGCTAGAAACTTAAGATAGCTATAAGGCTTGAAGAATCCCAGA
Source organism: Dendrobium huoshanense (assembly GCA_016618105.1). Taxonomy (NCBI): domain Eukaryota; kingdom Viridiplantae; phylum Streptophyta; class Magnoliopsida; order Asparagales; family Orchidaceae; genus Dendrobium; species Dendrobium huoshanense. The sequence continues at coordinate 19,918,658 of CM028352.1, read as the reverse complement.
GCTTAACTCTGGCACCACCACCGGCGAACCCTCACAATTAGGCCGCCACTGTTGGACCTTTGTTTAACCATCACAGACCTCCCTCCAAAAGCCACATCCGAGCCTTCGTCCAACCTCCATCGCCCGCAAACTAAGGTCCCTTCGACCTTTGTTACCTGCCGACTATAGTCCCTTCGACCATAACCGTCAACTAATTACTATCCCTCTAACCTCTATCACCCGACAACAATCCCCTGCTAGCTTAGTCGTCCGACTATGGTCCCTCCAACATCTATCGCCCGACAACAGTCTCCTCTATCTCAATCGACTTACTACGATCCCTCTGACCTTCATCATGTGACTATGATCCTACCGACAGAACGAACAAACTAACATTCCATTGAGAACAACTCTTATGTCATGGATTCTTCTAAATCCAACAATGAAATGTGCTCTATATTATGTATATTTACTACATTTAGCCAATGTTTTCTATTGAGGAAGAGCATCATTTATAATAAACAACAAACATCAATATAATTATTTTAACTAGGCAATGCATTATTGGTTTTTTTCCTTTTCAGAGTTTACACATAAAAATATTGATATTTCGTAAGTCTCTCGCACCATTCTCTCTTATTTGCCTGTGTTTTGAATATTCGTACAAAGTTGGAATGTAAAACTCTATCTCTCTACCATCTCGAATGTTTTGACACACAACACTTTGGTGTTGTCTATATATATATAATTTTTATACTATTATTAATATTTTATTGAAAAAGAATTATAATTAATTATCATTATTATTTTATTCATCCTCTTATAAGTCTTCTTTTTATATAAAAAGAAATTACAATCACAAATATATATGAAAAAAATTAAAAGAACATGTAAAAATTTTAATGTGCCCCACTGATTTCATTTTTGCTCCACCAATGCTATTCATCTGGGGTCATCCATTATTAAACATAATCTTGCAATCTTTGAAACTTCTGGGTACAGCATTTGAGGATGTGAAAGGCCAAATGGACTAATAGATATCATCTGTGTGCCTATCAACACATAAGCACTGCTAGTAATTTAGAATAATAGTTGTTTAATTTCAGAACAATTGCCCTGCTTTGTTTAGGCTTTATTTGAGATGACTTTTTAATGCTTCTAAAATTAACTTTTTAGTACATAATTTTTATACTAAAAAAATTATTTTAAAAAACAATAAAAAATCATCCCAAATGAAACAGCTTTACTGCTTCTTGAAGCAGCTTTCTAGTACAAAAATTTTAATTTTTATGCTAAGAAGCTGTTTCTACTATAGAAATTGTGTCAGTGTTTTTAAAACTTGATCAAAAGCACTGAAAGCCAGCCGAAATCACATAAATTTAATTGCTCATCAAAAAAGAAAAATTACTCTATTCGGACGCCCCATCCAGAATGCGCCACGTCACTTTTTGCTCAGTACCGATACTCAGTACTTTCGTGTCCCAGGTGACGAAAGCATTATTATTGATCTCCAGACCATCCGATATCCGCACAGAATAATTTCACATTATATTTATGATTTTAGAAAATATCAAAAAAGCTTCCTCGCCAGCACTGAAATTAGCGCAATGGAAATTTGATGATGGGACCAAAACTGAAATTGAAGTCTCAGTTTAAAATAACTTATATAGCAATCACACAGGCAATTTATACACAAAGTTTGCCACTGAAAACCTTTTCTTCCTTCATCACTTCAACAGCATTCAAAAAGAGCCTAAAGTGGGAAAACAGATCCATACAATACACACTTGTTCATAAACACACGAAATAATCTACTTAATAGCACCAAGAAGCAGATCTTCCTTTCCACAATAGCGAATAGACCTTTATACAAGAGAAATTTATATAGTAGGCCAGCAATTTGATTTTGACCATGCGATTTCCTTCTCTTGAGAGAAGACCAAGCTGTTATCTGGAACCTGACTGACAAAGGTTTCGTTTGGGACAGCTTTCTTACTATTTCTTAAAGCGATTTTTTAGTTCAAAAATTAAAATTTTAATATTAAAAAGCTGCTTTAAGAAGCAGTGAGAAAGCCGTCCCAAATGAAGCCAAAATCAATCGCTTCGAGAGAAAAATAAGAACAGAGGAAACAACAGGTTGTGCCACGATGATCAGTGATCAGAGAAGTCTCTTGAAGTTCTTACTGGTGGCTTGGTATGAGCGAATTAACAAACCAACACCAACTCCAACACCAAGGCAAATGCCAAGGCTAATTCCAACGCCAACTCTAACACCAGCATTGAACCATGAGAGGTCTCCATCCTCCTCTTCAGTATATTCTGCTCTGGGATATAAACTGCTATAATCAATATTGGTATCACTGTCCATCTTGTAGTCTTCATAATCAGATAGCTGCAAAAAAGAGGTCCGCACATAAAGTTGCTTAATATGTCCTTTTTGAAGATCTTTTGATGATAGAAGAAAGTATGAATTAGGGATACAACATTTTGAATCTGTCAGGAGAACCGATCTTAGGAGACTCATCTAAAAGTGTTAGAATTAGACATGGATTTAGAAAAAAATTAAACTCTACCTTCATTTCAATGACTGAACCCACCAACAAGCTCTTGTTTACAGGAGGCAAACAAATGCCACCCCACTAAGATTTGAATTAGGAAATTAATATATTAACTAGTATGAGTTGTTTAGGGTTAGGGTTATGCATGTTTTGTTAATGATTTTGGGAGTTCTTGTCTTGGAGTCTTGGGCCCTAGATGAAGTCATCTAGGGATTGGGAGAGAAGATCCTCCTCTCGAATTGAGGATCAATTGTATATTATTTTGTTTCTTCGTTTAGTTGATTTCCTTCAAGCAAAGATGTTATTTTGCTGAAATTTTCCATCCGAATCTTGTTCGTTTGCTGTTTTCATCTCTCTTGTTAGGGATTCCTTGGATTTCTCAAGTATTTTCTAACAGAAACATAGTATCTTAACTACAAAGAGACTAGAAAAATGTTCATGTAAAGAGAGAAAAAATATCAGTCAGTAACTCAAAAACTTACTATCTCGTGCATTGCACAAAATTTCCATTTGTACCATGGGAATATCATAATTAAAAGAGAGCAGTAAGTTTGGAAGATTTTAAGAATGCTTTTGGTATGCATCAGTCGGGAATTAAACTTTCTAACTAATACAACAATTACGAAAGAAGAAATCATCCATGCACAATTCTCTTTAATGTCCACCAAATTAATCCTTGTGGCAGTTGTATCCAATACAAGAAGCAACCCCGAATGCAGGATTTGGGGCAGGGTTGATGTACAAAAAATAATGTTCATAAGCTACAAAAAATAATGTTCCTCACTTTGTTAGCCGCATCAAACAAGCATGTTGGATTTTTTTTGCTTTTCTCAACGACATACATGTTTTTGTGATTGATATGAGCCAATGTCATAATATATATATATATATATATATATATATATATATATATATATATATATATATATATATATATATATATATATATATATATATATATATATATATATATATATATATGTGCCCATGTCATATCCAAGGCATGTTTGCATCCAACACTAGTTAGAATACATTGCATCTAAAGTTGAATGTTTGTGCCTCCTACCTCATAAGTTTGATCCTCATATAATTACCACACTCAGACATCTTCTTTGATCTTAATTATAGGTATCAAACAACAATTCTAGCAACCATATCTCTCACCATATTTGTGGGATAGTTGGGATAAAGTTGAACATATAACAAGGGGTGATAAAAAGCCTTAAAGCTTCAACTGGCCAGTTACTTCTACAAGAAAGGAAATTACATAATATTCCATGCTTTTATTGCCTCATATGATCATATATTGCAACCCCACTCACATGCATATAGCAGTCAATGGCTAGTCCGTTTAGCCCGATTAACCTTTACAAAATAAACATCTACAAATATAATGCAATGATTGTGGATTGATCAATAGGTATGCGGGGTATTATTAGCTCAAAGCTACTTCAAGATAGCTTAATGCATCCTTCCACAACCAAACATTTCAGCTGTAAAACATTTTGATAGGAACTACATGAGTTCGCAAGTAACCTGGGAAATACTTGAGTTCGCAAGCAAACCTAACAATAATCGGTAAAACAACGAGAAAACCGAATAAAATATGGTGGAAGAACAATCAAACGATAGATAATCTTATAGAAAGCAAAGTGAAACAAGAACGAAGCAAAGATATAAGAGATTCTCAATTCAAGAGGAGGATCGTCTCTCCCAAATCTCTAGACAAGAGAGCCTAGAGCCCAAGCTGCCAAGAAACCCTAATTGAAAACAAATCAAAACATAATCCTTCCCTAAAAATCTCTTGCTCTTTAATACAAAAACTTTCCTAATCTAATTTCCCTTCCAAGCCCAAGCCGTCCCCTCCTTTTCAATTTGAATTCACTTGGACTAGTGGGGCCCTCAATGTTAACACCACTGATAAGTCTTACAACTTATATAAGCCAATACGCTTATAACCACTGCTCAACCTTCTCCTGCAGAGCATCATTACATGAAATGGCTCGCTGCTACAGCCGCCCATCTGCTCTGCTCTTCCTGCTATCTCAACGAACTTGATACCTTTCTCATACTATATATCTGAATGTACACAGTATGAAATTACTTGAGAAAGATGAGATAGTTTAGCTGCAACCCTTACTTCCATCTTCTTCTTCTTGCTCTGTTTTATCTAACAACTTTTCTGCAGATTTCTTCATGGTATCAGAGCTACCGGATTAATATTGATGTGAAACAACATGCGATGAAAACAAGAACTGCTTGGGGATTTTAATATAGAGTTTAAAGCTTTGCTAGTTATAGAATTAATGCTTACCCAAGTTAGGTTTTCAGAATTATCAATTCGAAATTAAGTAAGGCATGCAATTATAACTAGATTAACGGGCCAATATCAAATTGACAACATAGAATTAAAGAGTAATGCTATGGGGAGAAACAATAATCCACAATTAACAAATAGAACTTTTCACCTTGGGTCTCTCACTCACTCTCTTGTTGGTGGCACTTTTAATGGAGGAAGATTGAGAGCAACCGAGCGATGCCACTAGGAGACAAATGGCGCACAAAAGTGTAGTCCGTTGGAGTGGTAGCCGGTGGCGGGTAGTCCATGGGATGACTAGTGAGCATCCAACGTCTTATCCATTCTTCCTTGATCTTCAAAGACGAAGCCGTGGTCGAAGTCGGGATCGGCCGTCCATGGATGTGGAGAACTCTCTTCTTGAGCCCCTTGAGCCGACCACTTGTTGAAGCAAAAGAGGAGAAGATGGGGGGAGTCGGCTATGGTGGGGGCTACGAGGCAAATGCAAGAAATCTGAAATAAAATTCAGATTTTAGTGGTTTAGGAGAGGGATTTAATTTGAATTTCAAATTAATCCAAGGAGGGAGAGGGATGGAAATGGGGAGAAGAATTGGGCTGAATTTGTGGAGTTATTAAGATGATTAGGAGAGAAGTAAGTTTGGGATCTTAATTAATTGGATCCATAATGAGATATCAATTAATGAAGATTGGTGAGGTGGATAAAGGGACTTAATGGGGGAGAGAGAGGAGAGAGGGGCTGGCCATGTATAGTGGTGAGAATGCTTGAGAATTTAAATGAGTGGGGACCACAAGGAGTTAATTAAGCATAATAAAACTGACATTTAATTTCAGAATTAATTATATCATAAGTAACTCCCAAATTCAAATGAAAATAAGAGGGAATTTGAATTTGAGTTTCAAACATGTGTAACTCCTCTTAATTAATTATCATAACTCCCAAATTCAAATGAAAGTAAGAGGGAATTTGAATTTGAATTTCAAATGTGTGTAACTCCTCTTAATTAATTTTTCAAATTAATATGGCTTAATTAGGAAAGTCATTAAGAGAGGGGAATTCAAAATTCAAAAGGGGGAGCTAGAGGGGGCCGGCGGCATGGGGGTCCAAGGGGTGGCCGGCTGCTGGCCGGCGGGTGGCCGGCAGGAGGGTGGCCGGCGCCGACTGAGCTGGCCGGCGGAAGATGGAGGCAGGGTGGCCGGCGGCTTGAGTTGCTTGGCGTGGGCGGCGGGAAGAGCAAGGGGAAAAGGAAGAAATGGATATTTCAAGGCTTCGACGACTACGGATTTACTAACCTCGATTGTCTCCAAGTTGATTTTCCACAAGATGAGATAATTCGAAAACTAGAACTCACAAAGAGATCTAGTCTTCTCCGGCGAACTAGAACTCACAAAGAGATCTAGTCTTTTCCGGCGAACTCACTAAGAGATCTTGGAGGGAGGAACTCACAAAGAGAACAAGTAGTAAATTTCATTTCATCCAAAACTAAACTATTACATAAGAAAAGAGCCATATAAATAGGCCTCAAAATGACAAGAAAGCAAAAGACTAAAATGCCCCTCGGGCTACAATAACAACTAAATACCCATAAGGGCAAAAACGGAAAAACATAAAAAACAAATAAACTACTACATAAAATGACTCAAAATGAAACTCATGATCGTGGCCGTTGATCTCCGACGTCTCCTGATGGTACATGTGTCAAAATATCTGACGATGTCCTCATCATTCTCCCCAGGTGGGAGAAAACTCGACCCCGTCGAGTAAGCACCTATAGAGCTCTCGTACCACTCTAGTAAGTCGGGGTCCACTCGCTGCAGCTCGTCACGATCGACCCATGTGTTCTCCGTCTCCGGTTTCCCTGCCCACTGAACTAGATGCCTTTGTTGACCATCATCTCTAGTGGAGATTTGAGTTCATCACTCAGTATTGTCTCAATCTTCTATGTATTGGGTAAATTAGGCAATTTTGGGGGTGGAGTTAGGCTGGGGATCTCACCAGGTGGGTTCACACAAGGCTCATTATTTTGTAGAATAGAAGGGTTACACTCTGGACCTTCGAAGGTTACAAGATCTTCGATGTTAATATAGGATTAATGTTAAAACCTTCAAGAAGGTCTAACACATAAGCAATACTATTTAAATCTTTTTGCTGTTTATTTGCACGGTCCAACGAATATAGCATATAACTTTATAACGGTCCCTTGTGGGAACCGCTCCGGACTAATCCGAACCAATACAAAATCTCTAATATCAAATTCTTTGAACCGTCTCTTGAGATCGGCAGTAAGTTTATAACTGGCATTGCTTTGGTTATTCTTTGTATTAATATCCTTACGCAGTTCTTAAAGATGAGATGCAAATGTGGATGCAAGAGACTCGATGTGCATGATGAATGACAAGAATCATGAGCTTACAAAATTAAAACATCAACAATTTAGAAAGACAACAAACTACAACACACACACATAACATACTAACTCACACGAACACGGTTAGAAATAAACGTGGAAGAGTCTCTAAATGAGGGGATCTAAAGTGTTCTGGTCTAAGGGAACTGGTTTAGGGGGAGCAATGAAGACATCCTTAGCTACCACGACACTTCGATAGGGAGTTTCAGTTAAGGTCGTAGGTTGTCTCCTATGGTTAATTGTGTCATCTTGTAAATTCATCCCACTAGGAGAGAGATTGTCCTTAACAGGGGGGGACAAGAACATATTAGGCAAAACAAATGAATCAGGAACAAGATAAGATGATGGCTCCTGACTTACAACCATAATGGAATAGCCAAACGAGTCACCAGCAGGTATGAGGCTTAAGAAATTGGGTATGGTATCCATTACATAAGAGGGCACAACAGCTAGATTGGTGATATGAAAGTGCGGGTTAAGATTATCTCTAACATTAAAGTCGGTACGAGGAGTGGTGAGATAAGCCCAATCACGAAAGTCACACTCTTTAAAATGTAAATCTAGATGAGTGATTCCTAAAATAGACTCCAATAAAATAAGATGAGACCCATTATTCAAGTCAGGCTCAGAAACTTTCAGAATCAAATCATTGTCTTCCGAACTCATATTTCTATCATCAATAGAATCAGATTTGGGCATAACCTTAAGATTGACAGGCTCGGAGTTGGTTAAATTGGGACTCACATCAGGTAGTAAATTCAATTTAACCACTTCTGACTCGAGATCGTTATCATCAAGATTATCTAAATTCAACTTAGTAGGGGTTACAACTAAGTCAGGATCTTCCAAATTTAAATTCAATGTGTTCAAAGTCAGATTGGCTTCTTTCAAGATCACATTACTATCATCCAGGCACACTTTATTCAAGGAGTTATCCTCGAGGAGACTAGGATCGGGGTGGGCTAAGGTGTCGACGTTTAAAGTTTCTAATTTTCCTAGCTCAGGATTTAAGTCATGCTGGTAGTCTGATTCATTCACTTTTGTTTCCTCCTCAAAGAAGTCTTCGTTATCCTTAATATCATTAGCATCCACGAAATGGATGCACTCCGTTTTAGGTTTAGAGGACGTTTTCTTGTTGATGCGTTTCTCTATCAAAAGTACACTTTCAGGGTCAAGGACTGGGGAGGCTAAAGGTTGACTTAGCTGGTTAGAAGTCAATCCAAGTGGTGAGTCATATGGGCTCGAATCAACAGAAGACCCGCGAAAGGGTCGGTCACCCAGATTGAATGAAGACCTACAGGGTGGGGCAGCAACCCTGTCATTACTAAAGGGTGGGTGGTCTCGACCACAGTAAGGTCCACGGGTTGTCCCAACAAACGAGGTCTGGTGATGCTCTAGATGGTGGTCACTAGTAGAGGATCGGTATTTCAACTTAAGTTCTTGTTTCATGTCTCTCCAAGTAAGGTACTCACCGCGAAACTCTCTATGATCTTCCAATTTCATCCAAAATTGAAGAGCTCGACCTTTAAGGTGAGACTTAGCGATCCTAATCTGGTGGGACTCAGGGATATAACAAGATTCAAAATAATCCTCTAGTTGCCTAACCCAATCCCTAAGGTAGTAAGGGTCCGAGGAACCATTAAAGGTGGGTAGACGGTAAGGTGGCTCAAAGTGAGGTCGTTGTGGCTTAAACTCGGGTCTAGGTTGAAAAGCAGAGTGGGACACATAATTCGAGTGTGGATAGTCAACGGGTTTCTCCGTTATCATTCTAGTCATATTGCCCACTAGGTTAACGATGTCATCTAAACTCTTTTGGAGTCTTATCGGGTCCATAGAAAAGTGTCAAGTGAAACTCAAAGATGATTGGGTGTAAGGGACGTCATTTAGACTCTAAGTTAGGCTCACTTAGACTCACTACAGGGTGCAGAAAAGTTTGGACAGCAAACCACAACAGTTGGTGAAGAAGCCTAGGTGTTTAGGATGGGTTTTGGGGTGGAGGAAAGCACCTAGATGCTAAGGTAGGATGCTCCTAATACCTCTATATACTGCTGGAATCCTAAGGACAGCAACCTAATACAATGAAACAGGTTGGCTAAGTGTTGGGGACAGGTTTAGAAGGTTGGACAGCAACTTGTTAAAGGTTTAGGGTCACCTAAATGTCCCTAAATATTGCAGGAAAAGATCTGGACAGCAAGTATTTCAAGCGTAGCAAGTGACCTAAACACTTAGATGAAGTGGCAAGACTAAGACTTCACTTAGGTGATGAACTAAACTTGCGTATTATGATAACAACATGCATAAAATATTCTGGACAGCAAAATAAAACAGGAAATTCTTATGAAATTAGCAATGGTATGCATGCAAATGAGCCACACAAATGGTAACTAACTTCCTAGGAACTTCTAGCACAAGTAAAGCATGCTAGCCATGCTCTGATACCAAGATGATGTGAAACAACATGCGATGAAAACAAGAACTGCTTGGGGATTTTAATATAGAGTTTAAAGCTTTGCTAGTTATAGAATTAATGCTTACCCAAGTTAGATTTTCAGAATTATCAATTCGAAATTAAGTAAGGCATGCAGTTATAACTAGATTAACGGGCCAATATCAAATTGACAACATAGAATTAAAGAGTAATGCTATGGGGAGAAACAATAATCCACAATTAACAAATAGAACTTTTCACCTTGGGTCTCTCACTCACTCTCTTGTTGGTGGCACTTTTAATGGAGGAAGATTGAGAGCAACCGAGCGATGCCACTAGGAGACAAATGGCGCACAAAAGTGTAGTCCGTTGGAGTGGTAGCCGGTGGCGGGTAGTCCATGGGATGACTAGTGAGCATCCAACGTCTTATCCATTCTTCCTTGATCTTCAAAGACGAAGCCGTGGTCGAAGTCGGGATCGGCCGTCCATGGATGTGGAGAACTCTCTTCTTGAGCCCCTTGAGCCGACCACTTGTTGAAGCAAAAGAGGAGAAGATGGGGGGAGTCGGCTATGGTGGGGGCTACGAGGCAAATGCAAGAAATCTGAAATAAAATTCAGATTTTAGTGGTTTAGGAGAGGGATTTAATTTGAATTTCAAATTAATCCAAGGAGGGAGAGGGATGGAAATGGGGAGAAGAATTGGGCTGAATTTGTGGAGTTATTAAGATGATTAGGAGAGAAGTAAGTTTGGGATCTTAATTAATTGGATCCATAATGAGATATCAATTAATGAAGATTGGTGAGGTGGATAAAGGGACTTAATGGGGGAGAGAGAGGAGAGAGGGGCTGGCCATGTATAGTGGTGAGAATGCTTGAGAATTTAAATGAGTGGGGACCACAAGGAGTTAATTAAGCATAATAAAACTGACATTTAATTTCAGAATTAATTATATCATAAGTAACTCCCAAATTCAAATGAAAATAAGAGGGAATTTGAATTTGAGTTTCAAACATGTGTAACTCCTCTTAATTAATTATCATAACTCCCAAATTCAAATGAAAGTAAGAGGGAATTTGAATTTGAATTTCAAATGTGTGTAACTCCTCTTAATTAATTTTTCAAATTAATATGGCTTAATTAGGAAAGTCATTAAGAGAGGGGAATTCAAAATTCAAAAGGGGGAGCTAGAGGGGGCCGGCGGCATGGGGGTCCAAGGGGTGGCCGGCTGCTGGCCGGCGGGTGGCCGGCAGGAGGGTGGCCGGCGCCGACTGAGCTGGCCGGCGGAAGATGGAGGCAGGGTGGCCGGCGGCTTGAGTTGCTTGGCGTGGGCGGCGGGAAGAGCAAGGGGAAAAGGAAGAAATGGATATTTCAAGGCTTCGACGACTACGGATTTACTAACCTCGATTGTCTCCAAGTTGATTTTCCACAAGATGAGATAATTCGAAAACTAGAACTCACAAAGAGATCTAGTCTTCTCCGGCGAACTAGAACTCACAAAGAGATCTAGTCTTTTCCGGCGAACTCACTAAGAGATCTTGGAGGGAGGAACTCACAAAGAGAACAAGTAGTAAATTTCATTTCATCCAAAACTAAACTATTACATAAGAAAAGAGCCATATAAATAGGCCTCAAAATGACAAGAAAGCAAAAGACTAAAATGCCCCTCGGGCTACAATAACAACTAAATACCCATAAGGGCAAAAACGGAAAAACATAAAAAACAAATAAACTACTACATAAAATGACTCAAAATGAAACTCATGATCGTGGCCGTTGATCTCCGACGTCTCCTGATGGTACATGTGTCAAAATATCTGACGATGTCCTCATCAAATATCCTCTTCGATCGTTTCTTTTTATTCCGCTTCCTATGGTCGACAGCCAGATCTCTTCCACTCCTCAAGTCGCCTCTACAGCACCTACAGTGGACATCACCATTCCAGCTCCGTTGAAGTTTATTATCTCCAACATCAAGCACATAGTGAACATCCAGCTCAATAGCGATAATCACGCTATCTGGAAGTTACAGGTTCTGAAAATTTTTTCTGCAAACGGATTTGATGGCTTTCTCACTGGTCTCGATGTATGCCCACCAAAACATATCTCCTCTTCCACTGGAAGCATCACGTTGAACCCACTTTACCAAATCTGGCAGTTAACTGATCAAAAACTCTCCGCGGCGCTGTTCTCTACAATTTCTCCAAGCATCCTTCCGTATGTGCTTACCTTGCAAACAACTCATGAGATCTGTGTCCTTAGAGAAGCGACTGTAACCAACTAATCGTTCGAGAGTTATACAACTCAAGAACGAGTTATACCGCATCAAGATGAAGGATCTCACTGTGAATGCATACCTAACTCACGTGAAAACTTTAGTAGACAATATTGCAGCTGTTGGATCCAATGTGGAACCAGAAAATATAATCCTCCATATACTGAATGGCCTACCTTCGTCTTATAATGCCTTTAAGACCGCCATTCGCACTCGTCCCTCCAACATTCCACTCGACGAACTCTACTCCTTGCTACTCAGTGAAGAGATTAACATTCATAATGATCAGTCTAAGGATGCAACAGCCGCTGCAGATTTGGTTGCACTCGCAGCTTTCAAAACAGCAAGTCCTCGGAATGCTTCAGTCGACCAGCTCAAATCACCTCGAGGTCGTTTCAATTCAAACAGGGGATCTGCACAAAAAAACTTCAACTCTACCAATCGACCTCCCAGAAATACCTCCACTCCTCGCGTCATTTGCCAAATCTGCAACAAACCTGGTCATATAGCGGCACAATGCTGGCACCGAACCAATCTTCAATACACGCCTGCAACGCCAAATAAGCAGCGCAGTTTCTTTACAAACCAGCAGACTGCACCTCAATCAGATTGGTACTTGGACACAAGAGCATCCACCCACCTCACTTCTGACCCTCTTCAACTGCAATACCCTGAACCTTACACTGGCAGTGATAGTATCTCTATCGCCAACGGTACATCTCTTCCCATTCAATCCACAGGCCAAGGCTTACTTCCACTGCCCAACACCTCCCGTAAGTTATTTCTTCAGAAAATTCTACACGTCCCTGCCATTACACACAATCTCTTATCTATACAAAAACTCACAACTGATAACGATTGTTCTATTTGTTTTGATGCTCTCGGCTTCACTATAAAGGACAATCGGACTCATCAAACTATCCTTAGAGGTCACAGCCGTGATGGCCTCTATGTCATTCCCTCCACATCCACTTCGGCTCTACACAGTCAGCACCAATCTACCACTACTTGGCACGCTCGATTGGGACATCCTCACCTACAGCTTCTACAACACTTAGCTAGACATGTTTCAACTATTTGTATTTCCAGTAACTCTAATTTTCAATGCGACTCATGTAATGTGGCCAAAAGCCACAAACTACCCTTTACTTCCAATGTAATGACAATTTCTACTCCTTTTGCACTTATTCACTCAGACGTTTGGGGCCCTGCTCCCCTTCCCTCATTAAATGGTTATACATACTATGTCTTGTTTATAGATGATTATTCCCGCTTCTCGTGGCTCTATCCAATGCGCACAAAAGCTGAAACAATTCTTAAATTTCAACATTTCTTCAATCTAATAAAAACCCAATTCAATGCCACCATTAAAATTTTCAGATCTGATGGAGGCGGCGAATATCAATCTAAAAATTTTCAAGCATTTCTCTCTAATCATGGAATCCAACATCAAATGAGCTGTCCATACACTCCCGAGCAAAATGGACTTGCTGAACGCAAACACCGACATCTAATTGAAACAACTCGTACTCTCCTTCATGCAGCTCTCCTACCACTTAAATTCTGGATGGAAGCTCTACACACTGCTAATTACCTTATCAATCGGCTTCCCTCAACTGCTATACAGCTCAACACTCCTTACTTCCTTCTCCACAATCACCAACCATCCTACAATCACCTTAAAACCTTCGGATGCCTATGCTATCCATGGCTCAAACCTCTATCTCCCAACAAACTTCATCCTAGATCTACAGCTTGTCTCTTCTTAGGTTATTCATCCTCCCATAAAGGCTATAGATGTTTGAATCTTCTAAATGGAAAACTTCACATCTCACGGCATGTAGTCTTCCATGAAGACATCTTCCCCTATCCCATACAAGACACCGTCCACTCTCCAACCCATACGCAATCCTCTCCTTGCCCCTTAACTCTATTACCAACATCCACCACCTCCACCTCACAGAACCTCTACCACTCATCTAACTCTACTTCTACCAATCCTCCCGTTCCAGATCGTCCTTCCTCCCCTCCAACCAACTCCAACTCTATCACTTCACCCATCAACACCTCTCCCTCTTCCATAAATTCCACCAACCAACCACAATCTGCTATTACGCTCACTAAACCAATTCAACATCCAATGCTCACCCGATCAAAATCTGGTCACCTAAAACCCAAACACCACTTTGATCTCCTTGCCACCCAACAACCACATTCCACACCAACTTGCTTCTCCCAAGCTACCAAATCTGCTCATTGGAGGCTTGCAATGTCTGAAGAATTTACTGCGCTTCAAAAGCAAGGAACCTAGTCTTTAGTTCCACCTGCTCCCGCTCGCACAGTTCTTGGCAATCGGTGGACCTTTCGTACCAAACTCAACCCAGACGGTACATTAGATAAATACAAAGCCCGTCTTGTTACACAAGGTTTCAATAAAAAATTTGGCATTGATTATAAGGAGACATTTAGTCCAGTAGCTAAAATGCCCACCATCCGCATTATGCTCACCATTGCCCTTCATCGTGGCTGGCATGTATTCCAACTCGACATCTCCAACGCCTTCCTACATGGACACCTAAAGTAGGAAGTTTACATGCAGCAACCTCAGGGCTTTATTGATACCAAATTACCAATCATCACAACTATGTATGTAAACTACATAAAACTCTCTATGGACTCAAACAAGCTCCTAGAGAGTGGTTTCATACATTCACGACCTTTCTCCATACACTTGGCTTCAAATTCAGCAAGGCTGATCCGTCCTTGTTATTTTACAAAGCCAATAACATTCAAATGTACATCCTCTTGTATGTAGATGACATATTGATCTCGGGCAGCAATTCAAATTTCATATCCAGTCTCATCAATCAGCTGCAACAGCGGTTTTCCCTAAAAGAGCTTGGTCCAATTTCTTTCTTGGAATTCAGGTTATTCATACACCAACAGGTTATTTCCTGCATCAAGGGCAATACGCTGAAGAAATTTTGAACTCAGCCGATTTTTTGGAATGCAAGCCCTCTCAAACACCGATTGCAACCAAACTACCCACTGGATGCAGCAATTTCCTGAACTCCGATCCAAATTTATACAGAAAACTCACAGGTTCTCTGCAGTATTTAACAATTACCAGGCCCGATATTTCCTACACCACAAATTTGATTTGTCAACATATGCATGATCCCAATCAGCACGACTTCAACATACTCAAAAGGCTCTTACGCTACATAAGAGGAACCACTCATTTTGGGCTACCAATCTCTAAAGGTAACCTTCAACTCACCTCATTCTCTGACTCGGACTGGGCTTCCGATCCAGGCGATCGTAAATCAATCTCTGGTTTTTGCACTTACCTTGGAAATACCTTAGTCTCCTGGTATGTCAAAAAGCAAGCTACTGTCGCAAAATCCTCAACCGAAGCCGAATATAGATCGCTTGCTTCTGCCACCTCAGACATCATATGGCTTCGGCGTCTACTTACTGATTTTTAAGTGCCTTCACTTCTACCCACAACTCTCTCCTGTGACAATACATCGGCGATTGCTTTAGCAAATAATCTTGTCTTCCATGCCAGAACGAAGCACATCGAAATTGATCAACATTTCATTCGAGAGCGTATTCTCTCCAATGAAATCACCGTGCAACACATCAACTCAGTTGATCAATCTGCCGACATCCTCACAAAGCCCCTCCCTCTTGCTAGATTCAAAATGCTGCGAGACAAACTCACAATTCGATCACTCGAATCATAAGTTTGCGGGGAGCTGTTAACACCACTGATAAGTCTTACAACTTATATAAGCCAATACGCTTATAACCACTGCTCCACCTTCTCTTGCAGAGCATCATTACATGAAATGGCTCGCTGCTACAGCCGCCCATCTGCTCTGCTCTTCCTGCTATCTCAACGAACTTGATACCTTTCTCATACTATATATCTGAATGTACACAATATGAAATTACTTGAGAAAGATGAGATAGTTTAGCTGCAACCCTTACTTCCATCTTCTTCTTCTTGCTCTGTTTTATCTAACAGCTTTTCTGCAGATTTCTTCACTCAATATGGGCGGGCAACATCCATGTCTTGTTCGCTTCCTGTAATAGAGCTGAGCCGGCTATGATGCACGGACACGGACACTGTGACACAGACACGACACGACACGGACACGGGACACGACTTTTTTAAAAAATATAGGACACGGGTACGGCGCGGACACGGCAATACATTTTTTTATATAGTGTATATATATTAATGTAATATCATATTAAAAATGACAAACAATAATAAATGAAAGACATGATAATTTGTCTAGCTTATAATATAAAATATTTAGTACAAAATATATAATACAACCACAAAAATATAAGCAAATAATCACCCATATGATTTGGTGTTGTAGATAAAAAAATAAGAAATTTAATTTAAATATCGCCAAACATAAGAAATTATATTTAAAAAAATTATAAAATATTTAAGATACGTGTCGGACACGCGTGTCCAATTAGTTTTTAATATTTTTTTAATCGGGCACGTTTTCGGCGTGTCCGACACGTGTCGGACGAGTGTCGTGTCGGACACGGTGTCGGACACTGCACGCCTCTTTGAGGAGAAGTGTCGGTGCATCATAGTGAGCAGGCCAGCTGGGCCGGTTCACCCTAACACATTTATCATCAATCAAAATCATGTCACACTAATTTAAGTCCATTTACACTTTAAATAATAATAATAAAAAAATGAAGTCAATATGACAAACATAAAACTGTAGAAAGAATAAAATCAAAACATGGCTATCGACTTGAACAGAAACGAAACATGTTCGCAAAATGGAAACTAAAAGTAAACTTCTTTCCAGAACTGCACAAATAGTTTCTGCTTACTTCTGGCCTATCAAAATGGAGAATGATCAGAAATAAAAGCAGTCCATTCATTCACCAAGTGTCATCTACATTATAAAAAATATGGATCTAGAAACCAAAGGGGGCAGTGATACCTGTAACGCATCATTCTTCAGCTCAACCGTATCATGTTCAGGAATCGAGTCCAGAACTGACTTCTGGTTTCTCTTCTGCAAACCAGCTTTAAGCGTTTTAGTGAGGATAATAGGAGTACCAGAGAAGCAACCAGCAATATAAACTTCTATTGTTGGCAAAGGCATTTCAGGACTCTTATATTGCTTTCCCTTCAAGAAGCTAACAGCACTTGACACCAAGGACTGGCACTTTATACTCCATTTCTTTTGACGCCCTTTTGATTCCCCTTCATCATCCTTATCATCACACAACTCCAGGACTCCAGTAAGTAAGAGATCATCTCCATCAAACACCTCAAATCTAACACTTCCAGTAATCCTAATATTATCGGTACTCACGAAAGTGGTTTCTTCAGATTTTTTATCAAATCTGTCCCTCCTGAGATAAGAGGAGACACAATCTGAATAGATGCTACTTCTCCGACCATTCACTTCAAGAACAGTATCAGGGTGTAATGGAATGTGATTAACAGTAAGATGGCCCGGAGTTGATTCATCAACCTCATAGTTGCAGATTCTTATGTAAAAAACCTTCAGATCTAACCAAGGTGGTAACTTGGGAAGGTAAAGAGGGTGCATGATGATCATCCGGCCAGAATCAGACGTCTCTTCCTTGTAAACAGGATCACAATTTTGCCCCATCATCAAAATAAAACTCCCTTCAAAATAACTTTCACATCAACCTTGGCAATCTGAGTAGAGAGTAAACCAGAAACATCAATTGGTGTTCTCTACCTGTAAAGTGAGGCAATCATTATTCTAGTCAAAGCCGAATCAAAGCAACATTCGAAGTACAGGTAAGCAGGAAAATTGGAAACAAGATCCTTCCCTACCAATAAACTAGTCCATACAAAACGAATGAAAAAGTAAGCAAAAAGACACCACTCAGCAAATCGAGACGAACTATGAGAACGAACACCAAACAAAAATGATTCCCCAAAACAAGTTGAATGAAATAAGAACAAAAAACTGAAAAATTCTATTCCTTCTCCCCAACAAGAAGTTCTATTTTCTCATCAATGGCTGATTGACATAAGCTATGTTTGGATGGAAGGAATTTGAGCGAAACAAAATGAAAAGAAGTTTGAAAATCTCAAATCAATGGCCACATATTCATACTTAATCCAAAAATTACTGGAATTGAATTTCATATCATTTCCTTCAATCCAGCCGAAGCCATATAAATTGCCATTTTGCATAAGCCGAAACTATATCCATTGAAAATCATAAGAAATTATAGTAAGCAAGTAAATAAATAAGATTGAAAGACGCGACCTTCCAACCAAATTCTCAACAAAAAAAGCTGTATTACTACCAATAGATACAGTGAAACAGAAAATTCTAAAATGAGATCCAGCAACACGAATAATCCCTATACCTCAAAACCCCGAAAAACCCCCAAATCGAAGCCAACAAAAGCTTGACAAGAGACGGATGAAACTACCGCTCTCATCAAACAGTCACCGCAATAAATCAAATCGTATCTCACAGATCGAACACCCATGCGACACGAAAAAATCATCCACCCAAAACTCCGATGAAATCGACGGCAGTGATTACGACACAGGTTGATAAAAATTTAAAAAATAAAACAAAGAAAAAATTCACGGAAGGGAGAAGAAGGGATGGGTCCTAGCTCGCGATTGTACAGATTACAACGATGGATTCGGTGGCCCTCTTCCTTATCTGAAGACGAAGAGGCTGACGGCATTCGGTCCTTCTCCCTTGCTTGAGCATCTACTGATTATAAAATTAAATTATTTTTTTCTTAAGTAGCCCATAAAATGTTCAGTGTGAACAGTACCATTGTCATGTTGTAAGATAAGGTGATTTTATTTTTAAAATTATGAAATTAAATAAATATTTTAAATTTATCGTTTGTTATTTTAAGAGAAAATTTATTTTGTACAATATATTTTTATAATAATTTATCATTTCATTTATAGACAAAGGAAAAACAATTTTGGTCACGTCGTTTTCAAAAGTACATGCCTATCCAAAATAAATTACCCACCATGGGTTGTCTTGGTGGTGAAGAGCTGGCTGGCCTTAGGCCAGGTACCGAGTTCAAATCCCATGGCAATTCGTGCAAAGTCTTAAGTGTTGGCCCGGATGAATATGGGGTGGGTTGTCCGCTAGGTCAACCGGGGAGATTAGTGGCCGAAGGCTGATACTCCATGTCCCAAAAAATAAAAATAAATTAAAGCTGTTAATATTGGGGTTCATTTATTCTTACTTTTTTATATAAATATGTAAAATATATTTTTAAAGAAAATAAAAAAATTATACCAAATAAAATCTGTAGGCTTAAATTTTATTATTTAATGAACTCACAAGTTGAACTTATTTAGTCAATGAGTTTAAGCTTGAGTTTATACCACTTGTTAAATTCAAGCTTAGCATGGCTCAGTTCATTACCTTGTAAAGTACTTGTTTAAATTAAAATATATTTCAAAATAATATAATTAAATATAAACTAATTATTTTTAATTATTTCTCAAGTCAAGATCGAGATATCCAAACGAGCTCGTCTAATAATTTTCAAATAAGTTGAGTTTGAGCTCGATAAAAATTAAATAAGCTTAACTCGATTTGACGGATATTCGACTCATTTATGCCATTTAGTATAATTGAAGCTTGGTAGATAGGAAGATAATTAGTGGTAATAGAGTCGGGTTAGGAGTATCAATTTTATATGATGGGACTTGTTGCGGGCTAGAATATACGGGGCGATAGAGTTAGAATTTTTCGTCATAGTGTTGTACGGATATCCATCACACAAACAATGAATTCAGAAATACAATATTTTTTTACGTGGAAAACCCTGAAAAATGAAAAAATCACAGGGCCACGCCCAATTGAAATGATTATATTAGTGTTTGAATATATCACAAGTGACCGAAAAGTCATCGTTCAACCGTTGGATTGAAATCTCGTGACGAATGGACATCGAACGAAAATCCAGTGATGTTTGATGATCGGGCAGAAATCCTGCATCAGTTTGTGGCCGGGAGGAAGTCTCGCTTCAATTGGTGGCCGAACAAAAGTCCGTCGAAGGTTAGTGTTCGGGCAGAAGTCTAGTGTCAGTCAGTGACCGGGCAGAAGTCCGGTAGTGGTCAAGGAGGACTATAGTGGCAAGAGAACTCTAGTTTCTCTCTCTTCCTTATTTTAGTCCATTCCATAAGAAATAATGGATCTATTTATAATTTTCTAAGAGTGACATGACCATTAAATAGGAGGAAGATCAAGAGTAAGTTGAGAGTGGTTTGAATAGATGGTCGATGTTGATCCCCTTGTTCGTGTACCGTTTATTGCACATTTGATTGTCTTAATGATATCAGGATTCTGCAATCTTGGGCTCATTGGATTCATCTCGTCGACCCGCTCGATTCAACTATAAGCATGTCACATTTGAAAATCATTTGGCCATCCAATTTACGGTTTGAACTTTTCAAATGAGCTTCGAGTCTGCGATTAGGACCCATTTGGGCTAGGTTTGAGTCGAATTTGATTTTGCTGGGTTCATATTTTCTAGACGTTTAATTCGACTATAAGTTTGATGAAAAACGGAGTTATACAAGCTGTAATTAGAAATGACTTAAAAAATAACCCGACATGAGCCAAATTTGACTCAACCTGACCTGAACACAATACAACACACATCAACCTGATCTGAAATGAATTCATTAACTTGTTTTGTACACCATAACTCAGGAACAAGGATTACTTAATTAATCCTGAACTTTAATTTGCATTAATTTTATTTTTAATATTTGCACCTTCATGCTCATTATTCCTTAAAAAATAATAAAATTGTACAATAAATAGTTTAAGAAAATAAAAAATGACATCATTTGTATTTATTTATTTAAAATTTTAATATTTTATGACACGTATGAAATGGTATATTTTAATTTAAAAAAATTAATTTAATAAAGTTTTTGATGTAATTTGAAAATTAAATGTTATATAAATGAATATTACGATTTAAATATTAGGTATGCAAATAGATAAATATTCTGTGGCCTGCATTTAATGTCCCCTCAAAATATGTCTAAGAAATTAAATAGTAATGAAGAATTACAAATTAATTTATCAAATGAAAATAGAAGATAAAAACTAAAGGGGGAAACTAAAAGAACACAGGGATAGCGACTAGTCAAAATGACCTATAATGTAATTATCTTATTTTGACTAACGCTTAAGCTTAATCAAACACCATTGATCATGCTCTCATACTCTTCTTCCCTGCTGCTTCTTAAGTCCCGGGGGCCACAGGCTTGGTGGAGAAGTCGTCGGAGCTAAGGAAACTAGTAAACAAACCTTCCCTTATTTATTTAGAAAAAAGAGAGAAGAGAAGAAGAAGACGAAGAAACTCTCCGTAGATTCTGCTGCTTTATAAGTCCTTAATCCATTTGTCTCCATCCCCTTAGCTCCTCTCCCCCGACCAAAAGCTTCCTCTTTTTTTCTTTTCTTTTCTTTTTAAGCTTCCCTCCTCTGGAAAGAAATCGGATTTTTTCAATTTTAACGATTGAAAGATTAGTTTTTGATCGGAGATGGTGAAGAAGAAGCAGAGGAAGCGATCGACTTTGTTTATTGGCAAAGAGCAGACACAGTTTGATTCACAGCAGGCACCGAGAAAGCGAGGCCGACCAAGGAAGCTTCCGCTTGTAGATGAGAAGATTAAGGAAGAAGAAGACAGAAAGGAATCTGAAGATGAAGATGAACAGAAGAAGAAGAAATTGAAGACCGACGACGACGACGACGACGACGAAGAAGAAGAAAAAGAAGAGGGGAAAGGGGCGGCAGACGAATGGGACAGAAGTCCAGGAAGCAGCAAAAGAAGAAACAGAAGGAAAAGCATAAGACCTCATAAGAGTATCTAACTACTTGCACTTCTTCACTACTTTTTAATCCATGCTCAGGTTTATTTCTTCTTCTTTTTGTGTCTGTGCTGAGAAATTGTGAATTCAGGACAGTGGGGGAATTATATCATTAATTAATCTCTAGTATTAGTGCGGAAAAATGTAATTTTTATGTGTTGTGGGGGTGAAATGGTAAAAGAAGAGAGACAGATAGGTTGATTGCCTAGGAAAAACTATTGCTTGAGGTGGTATCTTTGGATTTGTGGGAAGAAACTAACGGCTGTGATTTTTTTAATTAATATATTTATCCAAAATGTTTGCTTTCTCTCTATTTAGACAAATGGCACTTGTTTCTGTCTCAGATTAACTACTAAAATGAAATAAAAATTATTATTAAGGTTAGTCAATAGGCGATGAACCATTTGACCCAACTCTTCAGCTACTGCAGCTCATATGATGCTTTTTTATAAGAAATAGAACCAAAAGAAGCCTAAGAACATTTCACAATCATAATGATATTGAGGTTTTTAACAATTGAAGAAACAAGTTGGATAAACAGTGATAATATTGTTTAAATTGTATGATTGAAAGACAAAATCGCATGATTATTAAGAAACAGATGACTAATGATATTAAGGCTTCATTTGAGACGGCTTTTTTATTGCTTCTTGAAACAGTTTTTTTATATAAAAATTAAAAATTTTGTATAAAAAACTGTTTTAAGAAACAGTAAAAAGAAAGCCGTCCAAAATGAAGCCTAAAACATGAGATGTTTTTTCCCTGTTGAAATCACTAAGAGAATTGGTTTATAGTATTTCTCCAACTGTAAGCATTAGAAAACAATTACTTTCAATTGAAAATAAGACTCTATGCAAGATCAGAAGCTTTAAAGAATTAGATAAACAGATTAGAAAGAGCATATGAAGAAGGCTTTCAAAGAACAGATATATTTGCCTTTAGGTAAGGAAACAATCAATAAACAAACCAAGTCTTCAGATTTCTACTTGAACCGTGAGAGTTTTGTTAAGGGTTCTATAATACAGAGCTGTTTGTGAAAAACTGCAGCTTCGTGGTATTGCTTCTTTTAGAATTAGTGCTAGTTTGGATCAATACATGGTTCAATGAGGTGTGCAAAAGTCCTCCAATCGTTAGATTCAACGGGGTTTTAGAAATTTTCCAATCAACCAGAAATTTTCAAAGGAGATAATATAATAACTTATTACATGAGGAAATTCTTGTAAATAAAAAATAAATTATGTGGTTGTTAATAGCTTTTGTCTGTGTTGGCAGTGTTGCACATAAAAATTATTTGGATGCTAGTAAAGATGATTCGCTACATCTTTAAATATCCTCAAACTCTGTAGGGGTTGTTTTGTTTAGGATTTAATTCAAATTAAAGATCTTGATAAACAAAAAAAATCTCATAATTTAACACTTCAAATTCATCAAATTTGAATTTATAGGAATCACTAAAGTCAATTTTAGTTCAATCTTTCTCCTACCAAAAAGCCCTAGATTTGAGAACATTTGCAATAAGAAATAATATGGATATGCTTAACTGTGAAGCAACTGCATAGAAAACCTTGCTTCTGAATTCTGATTGCCCAAGTTCCATAGAAAGGAATGGAGAAACCTCTGCGTAACAAAGATACAGTGGTTAGAGTATTTGAAGGAAAAGTAAGCTGATCAATGAGAGATTATTACATGTGGAGTTCAGACATAGAGATACGTCCGGACATCCACTTAAAATTTGACATTTGGAGTGCACTTTGGTTGCATTTTTTTTGTATGCTTACCTTCACTTTAGTTGCGATTTGACTGCTCTTTTGTTGCTCTTTTTTATTGCTCTTTAACTGCGCTTTACCTGCACTTAACATGCGCTTTAGCTACGCGTTTGATGCGCTTGGCTTAAAATTCTGCGAACACATTAAAGATATAAAGTAAAAAATAAATCCAATTGAATATCCAGGTGCCACTCCACATGTCAACATTTTTTTGGAGTCCGGACGTATCTCTATGTGCGGATTCCGCACGAAATAATTTCTCCTGATCCAGGAGTCACACACAACAACACCCTTCATTACACTTCAATCTATCTCCATGAACGAGCATGTTTATCCATCTATATTTTCCGCATTCCAACACTCAGCAATATCCATCACGTAAGTTTCAAGTGAAGTTTATGATCATTATAGAAATTAAATTATTGAGAGTAATGTTTCTAAATCTGCAGAAGATAGAACTACAGAAACTGAAACAAACCGACATAAAAAAAAATATATATATATATATCAAAGAGTAGTTTACAAAGAATGCAGATTAATAAATACTAAAAACTTGACATAGTATTAGACTATTAGCCATTCCATTAAAAAGGACGTGGCATTCAAAATATTCATTCAGATAGTACATAATTTAAGAAGTGCATGAACAAATCTCAGAACAGAACTCCCATAAACTACTAAAAAATCATCCTATCAATCAAATTTTAGCTATTTTATAATCATCAGAAGAGACTGGCAGGCACATATAGCTGCAATTTGGGAAAATAAGAAATTCATGTAGCAAATAATCATTCAGATATACTTTTAGAATGAAAGATATTGTTTTCTAACTTCTAAGGTAGATAAACCAATGTAATCTGCTCAGTAACTTTATTCTGTCAAAAATAAAACATTCAAGTTGTGAATGCCATCCATACCATAGCTTGGCAACCATAGCCCTTTCATTTGTATGATAAGTTCTTAACCAAAGGAGGATCTGTCACATAATAAACCCATCTTCCTTATGGATTATGGAGGTTGATATAAATATAGGATTATGAAGACAGCTTGAAATACAAATGCCTCTTCTACCAATAATCTCTGCAGGAACAAAACCCGTCTTTGAAACAATGGAACCGGTTTCGATCACGCACTATAATCTCTCGTTTGGCTATCTCTGATATCAATTTCAGAGCTGCATGGCAGTCGTTGCACACCCTAAGGTTTTTCATAATTCTAATCACTTTCCCAGGTGGTGTACTCATCAACCCAAATACAACAGCCAGTTTCTCGCTATGTCGGTACAAGACAGACTCCTTCTCGCTTTCTTCCATGTCAAGTAGCACCACTGAAGTATCTGGGACATAACCTCTAACTCTTAATTCCACCAACAAGTCATCCCATTTCCTGTATATCTCTAGAATCTGAGCATGATCACTCTCCCCAGCAACAAATTCATGGATCACACCATCCACTGCTATTGTGCTCCACCCTGGGGTCTTCTTCACTCCTTTATTCCTCATCAAGCGACGAACTTTAGCTGCATCATCGAATCTTCCAGCATCAGCATAAATGTTTGATAAAACGACGTAATAACCATCATTTGAAGGGTCCAGATCAGTAAGTTGCCGAATAGCCTCCTCGCCCATGTCAACCCTCTTGTAAACTCTAGCCCCACCAAGCAAAGCCCCCCAAACAACACCATTGGGCTTGATTTGCATTTTCCTTATGAAGTCCAGGGCTTCATCAAGCAGGCCAGCTCGACTCAAAAGGTCCACCATGCAACCATAATGCTCGATCTCTGGGACAATGTTGTAATCACAAATCATGCTTTGGAAGAATTTCCGACCTTGTTCCAACAAACCCATATGGCTGCAAGCATGGAGTAATCCAACAAATGTTACTGGGTTGGGTCGAATACCGGCCTTCCTCATCTCCGCAAATAGCTCCAGAGCATCATCTCCTTGTCCATGAATTGCATACCCATGAATCATAGCAGACCACGATACCACGGTCCTCTCTGCCATTTCATCAAACACTTTTCGTGCAATTTGCACGCAACCACATTTGATGTACATATCAATCAGAGTATTACAAACTCTAACATTTTTTAAAAACCCAAACCGGTTTCCATACTGATGAACTCTCTTCCCCAAATCAAGCGCCCCAAGATCAGCACAAGCCGCGAGTACAGCCACCACAGTAACCTCATTAGGCCTCACACCCACCTCCTCCATTTCAACAAAAAGCCGCACCGCCTCGCTCGGATTCTTCCACTGCACATACCCAGCAATCAGAGAAGTCCATGACCTAACACTACGCTCAGGCATAACATCAAACATCTCACGTGCGAGTTCCATCTCCCCATCCTTCGTCAAGCGGGCAATCATAATGTTATAACTCACCGCATCTCTCGTCGGCATTTTCTCAAACATGAGACGTGCGTCGGCTGTCGCGCCAAAAGATGAGTACATGTGAACCAAAGTGTTGTGTAAGAAAACATCGGGATCGAAACCCAACTTCAAGATCAAGGCATGGATGGTTTTTCCGGTGAGAAGGCAATGAGATAACTGGGTGCAAGCTTTGAGGGCAAATGAGCAGGAGAAGGTGTTGGGGAGGAGATTCGAAGAGAGCAGACGATTAAAGAGGAGGAGCGCGTCCGAAGGGGAAGAGGAGGAGAGGGTATTAAGGTGGGAGTTCCAGAGGAAGATCTCCGGCGAGTCGGCGGAGCGGTGGAAGAGGTGGCGAGCGTAAGAGAAGGCGGAGGGGGAGGAGAGGGCGCAGACGGAGGCGATTTGGGGGAAGGAGAGGGAGGAGATGGGGGCGCCGGATTTGATGAGAAGGGAGTGCAGTTGTTGGAGGTGGGAGGGAGAGGAAAAGGCAATATTTGAATTTGGCAGGGAAAGGGGAGAGTATTGGCTGCAGTGTGGAGTGAGGCAGGAAGAAGCCATTTGATGAAGCTGGCTCCCTCCTTCGAATATGATGCAGACCACGGGGTTAAGGGTTCCTTTGGGACGGCTTTTTTATTTTAAAACAGAATTTTAGTATAAATTTTTTTATTTTTTAACTAAAACTCTGTTTTAGAAATCAATAAAAAAAGCCGTCTCAAACGAAGCCTAAGGCAACGAAGCCTAAGGCTTCATTTGGGACGGCTTTTTTATTGCTTTCTAAAATAGAGTTTTAGTACAAAAATAAAAAATTTTGTACTAAAACTCCGTTTTAGAAAGCAGTAAAAAAGCCGTCCCAAACGAAGCCTAAGTCTCATTGAGGAAACCGTATAGGAATTTGGATATTCTATAAATATTTGTATAATTTTTTAGTTAAGCACCAAAAGATATATATATATATATATATATATATATATATATATATATATATATATATATATATATATATATATATGAGGCAGCTCAATTTTTTGAAGAAATTATTCTGTGCGGTTAAGTTCGGAGGTGAATAAGGTGTAGTCACATCAGTAGTAACGAGTCATACTATTGAGCGAATGGGTGATTTGACACATTTTGATTGATTTTCAGACAGTATTCAGGACAGTGTTCGACGTTAGCACAGAATAATTTTTTCATTATTTGATCTTGAATTTAAAGCTAATTTATATGTATGAATTTATTTGAATGATTTAAATGTTTTAAAAAAAAATCATATGAAAAAAATATATATTTATTTTCGAAAATTTAATATTAATAGTATTTCAATATTATTTAAAATTATAATTTATATGTAAAATCCCTCTTAATGTTATTGCTCAATTTATTGAAGGCGTTTTTTAATCATGAATTAAGTTTCTAATCAATAGATTTATTTTAAAATCAATAAAATATACAAATTAATTAAAGTTCATTTATACTTATATGGAAGCGTGGTGATCAAATTTATGTGGATATATATTTTACCAAACAAATTTCCCATTTTTTTAATTTTCAAGAATTAGAAGCTTTAATATTTGCTAAATTGCTTCCATTTTTCAAATTATATGCACGCATCTCAGAACAATTAAAAAGGGGTCGAGTTCATAATACGCTATTGCTCTAGCCACACGCACAATTTATCTATCATATCATCGCGCCTCTTGAGAACAATAACAATATCAATTATTTATCCACTACATGGAGACACCTACATGAATTTTTTTCTTCCAATGTGGCGAATCCAAAAAAAAACTATTCTGTGAGGTAATCAAACGACATCCAGAGACGAATGAAAATGAACCATATCATTTATTTTTTTGTTTACTTCTCATTACCGGATGACATTACAAGTTTTGATTAGCCTTTAGACCGATCGATGACCACATAGAATAATTTCTTCAAATCTCATTATTCTCCAAATCCTAACATGTGAGAGACTAAAAAGACTTAGGCTTCGTTTGGGATGGCCTTTTTATTGCTTTCTAAAACGGAGTTTTAGTACAAAATTAAAAAATTTTGTACTAAAACTCCGTTTTAAAAAGCAATAAAAAAGCCGTCCCAAACAAAACCTTAGTTGTAAATTATTAGAAATGACTTATTAGACTAAAATGAGAATTTGATTATTGACCTTAATAAATAATTTTACAACACATAAAATATTAAATAAAAACAACAGATCTGTTACTGTAATTGAACTATGGCTAGATTTTTTCTGCCGCTATAAAATAGCCAACTAGTTTTTAAGGGCTGCAGGTCCATGGCGACGCTCTTTTTTGTAGCGGAACTGTTTTGGATCAAATCCACCTTCCTCTGCACCATAGACAGCCCAAGATGGTGTGACAGCCATGTAGTCTTCAGTTCTGAAGGGCTTTCCAGAAGCCACCTACATCCCATTAAAAAATATCAGTTTATGATTAAAATTTTGGATTCATTCGGGACGGCTTCCTTACTGCTTTTTAAAGCAGCTTTTTGATAAAAAATTAAAATTTTGTTTAGAAAGCTGCTTTGAAGAAGCAGCAAGAAATATGTCCCGAACGAAACCTTGTTTGGGACAATTTTCTTGCTGCTTTTTAAAATAGTTTTTTAATGATAATTTTTTATACTAAAAAACAGTTTTAGAAAGAAGTAAGAAAGCTATTCTAAAAGAAACCTAAAGTTGACTAAGGCATGAAGGCTTCGTTTGTTCTTACTGCTTCTTAAAGCAGCTATCTAGTTTAAAAATTAATTTTTTTTACTAAAATGCTGTTTTAAGAAGCAGTAAGAAAGCCGTCCCAAACGAAACCTAAATTATGCTTAACAATTCTTCAATACATCAAATTTATCAGCCATTTACTCTACTTCAATACTATTTACAACATCCTTCACAAAATATGTTATCATCTTCCATCTTATTTTGCATTAAACTTAGTAACAAATTTTTTTTAACATAATATATAATTTAAGAGATTTATTGTAAATTTACATAGCCCCACCTCTTAATTCCACCACTGCTTTCAAGCCTAAAAAGCTGATCTCACTACACATCTAAACGATTGTGAGTTTCAAAAACAAAATTTGCTTTCTACGAAACAAATGCTTACACTAAAAATTTCACAAATGAGCTCCAAATTACTTACTAGTTTTAATGAAAAAGAACTTGAAAGAGCAGCAGAGTAAAGACTTACTAGATCATGAAACCTTTCATAGTCTATCCAAGTGTGCCACTGGCCATTGATTTTGAACTTGTCAACTTTTGCCAGAAGAACACAGCAAGAATGGACATGCTCACAAGCTACTTCATACAGGCCATTGCTTTTGATGGCCAAAGTTTCAGAGAACTCTTTAACATCAGAATGCCAGGGGACATTCTCCATTGTCAACTTTGATGTGGCAGTTCTGTAAAAGAAACAATGGTGAAACCTTTCATAACAGGGCCATGGCTAACAAGAATGGCCTAAAGGAAAGAAAATAAGAAACTTACGAGCCACAGTACGTGACACCCTTGATCTCAATGAAATCTGGTTCTCCAAGGCCTAGCAAGTTAGCATATGCGTCTACTTCTTCTGCATTCCATCCTTTAACAAGAGTTAGACGGTAAACCGTCCTCTGTTGTTTGTCATGCAAAGCTTTCAGAGAATCCTGTCAAAATAGATAAATGATTCAGAAAAATCAATATTAGGAGAGAAGATGAGAATGCCTTTCTAGGATAAATGATTAAGAAATGAGAATGAATGTGTATCCAAATTTGTACAACAACAACAAAAAGAAACATCAAGCCTTTGTCCCACTACATGGGGTCGGTTACAAAAATCCTTTTTCGCCATTGCGTCATGTTAAAAGTCAATTTCTTATTTAAATCTAATAAAGAAAGATCATTTATAATATTTTCTAACCAAGTCTTTTTTAGGTTTACCTATATCTTTCTTAACATAAGTCAAACCTAATACCTCAACTTTCCTAACAGGGTCATCGGAAGGCCTCCGTTTGTGTATCCAAATTTGTAGATGAAAGAAAATCTATGACACCCTAAGGTACATTATCAATTTCTGGGACAAATGTCAGATTATCATTTGAAACTAAACATCCATAATGTAGATTTATTTTTGGAAAAAAATAATCAACACGCACTTGACAACCAATATAACGGACTCTTAAGAATAAAACTCACAACAAAGCGCTCCCAAAAGTCTCCAAAAAGTGGTCTATCAACTGCCTTCAAGCTCTCCTTTGTTGCTGCATCAACACTCACATATAACTGCGAATGTTTCAAATATGTAAATTCGTTAGTTATCTGGGCATAATAGAATGCATTGCATCTATTTGGCTGTACAAACCTGGGTAATAGGTTTTAACATCTTTATTCTGTCTGGAAATTGGGCATTTGTAACAAGAAAAGTAGAAATGTGCCTGCGGTGCAGTTCCTCGATTAGTCTATTTATCTCCGGATACATGATTGGTTCACCGACAAGAGACAAAGCACAGTGTCGGGGAGATAGACCTTCAAGAAACTGCTGTTCCTTCACCCCTGTAGTAAACAGAAAAGAAAGGTATGAACATGGAGAAAATGCTTGTTAAGGTTATCGCTAGATGATTGCTAACCAGATTTTTTTCTTCCAGTATATGTTTTAAAAAAATAGTCAGGTATTGATAACAATTGGTGGAGGATTTTTTTTTTTAAGTTCTATCAAAATTGATCATGGCTACTCAGGGAAGTCGCAAATCTTGACAGAAAAACGATTTCATTTAAAAAAATTGTCTACAGCTCAAATAAGGGTGTGACAGGTTGATTATAGAAAGTCTGAAAACTACCATATAAGTAACAAATCTCTCTTACCAAAAGCATTAGGGCATCTCCAACCGAAAATCTCATTTTTCACTCAAAAATGCCGCGAAACTAAAAAATGCCGTGATTCATCTCCAATCGAACTCCATTTTGTCCCGTAACGGTCGTTCTCTTCTTTCGTGCGTTTCTTCGGCAAGTTCGGTAGAGACAAAAAAATGGCGAAGATAAACAGTACAACGTCAATATTGATGTCGCACTGTTCATCCGCGATGAAATGACGTAAGAATTGCCGCTCGGTTGGAGCGACGGAAGAATGGCAAACAGTTGTTTGCCGTTCCATTGGAGATGCTCTTAGTCGATCTCCAAGTATCAATTATTAAATGAAAATATACATGAATTCATTTAACCTTGCTTGCGTTAGGATGTATAATGACCACGCCATCATACAGGAGAATTTTGCATACTACTCGAGAGTGGAAGAATCATAAAATACAAACACACCTGGGACACCCTTCATTTGCTTTATCATTTTAGTATGCTGGTCGATGGCAGCATCCACAATAACAAGAGGATCATCCATCTTCCACCGCCATTCTTTTCCCACAGGATTAGTATGATGCCTCCAACAAAAAACACACTTATTTGCACATGCTAAGCTTGGGGTTGCTTCCATGCACCTTGAGACAGAAAGAAAAAAATAATGAAAGCGGGAAGAATACTTCAACCAAACATACAACTCCTAGCTAGATCCTATATTATAATCTCTATTACAGGTTTCTAGAGCTATGACAAAAAAATATTCATTAAGGCGTGAAAGTACAAAATCAAAACCAATGTGCCTTTGTCACAGAATCAAAATATTTGGAAAATTCAACAGCAATAAACATTAGATGGTGCTCCAATCAACAGCATTGTTATCAGGTTATGCAATCATTACCTATGACTCTCAATCCCATAAAATGAGTGCTTGTAGCAGCCCCCACGTCCTCGGAGTTGTGCCTTTGTCCATCTACAAATTTTAACACCACTATGTGAACCAATAATCTTGTATCCCTGCATTGATGAAGAGGTGCAAGTCACAAAAATGTTGGCCTCTTCAATGAGAACTCATGTAACGAGACTCTGGACAAAAATAAATAATAGGCGGAATATGAAAAAATTTATACAAAAACAAATAACGACTAGAAAAATCAATAAGATTTGCTAAACTAGAAATATGTGACAAGTAACTTTCCAACAATCAAATGCATTCATTACTTGCTAAATCAAGCATGAAAAAGAATGAGTACATATCTAGTTTCAGATCAAATACTGGTAAGTTTAATCAAAGAAAAGTCCCTAAGTTGATGTCCCTGAAATCCACATTGTGATAGACGTATTATGATTTCTCAGTTACATTGATAGGATTACTTTGATTGCTAAGCCTTTCATGATGATGATGGTGACCTTTCAGTGAGAATAATGGATAGAAAATGCTATAGATCTTTGGTTTAATATTTAAGAAAGTGCTTTGGAGTTTGCGGTGGAATAGTGAGAAATTTGGAGGCGTATAATGGTGGGAATGCCAAGGCTAATTTAAATTGGGCTAGTTTAAGCTGATTTTAAAGATTACATAGAGGATTTTACAAATGGCTGAAAATGCTTGGAAAAAATGAGCTTAGGATGCGGACTAATAATTTAGGATGTTAAAATAAAATTTGGTGGAGTTTAAATAGGTGTCGAGGAGTAGAAACAAAACAAGGTTCTAGTCTTGCTTTGTTTGTCTTGAGCTACTAGCGAGGTTTCATGTGATTGCATGGTTTGAGTTGTGTAGTGGTTGGTCTTGTAAGAGGCTTAGGATGTGGGAGAAGATGTTATGATGATTTAGCTCACTTGTTTGAAAAAAAAAGGCAACTAATCATAAAATAAAAAAAGATAATTATACAATCTCATTAAAAAAAGAAATATTAAAACCACCGAAACACAAGCAAACGAGAATTTATATTATTCAGCCAAATGATTTCATTCAATATTAGAAATTTTATGACATAACAACTTCTATTTACCAGCAACAAAAGAAACCTTAAGTTTTCATCTTTTATAAGGGAGGGATGGAATGGACACTTAATAAAAGAGGAGAGTTCTAATATTTTCATTAAAACATTTCATTTTTCATGCTCCTTCATTAAGGTAGCCAATCTTACATGGTTTCAATGGCATTTGAAAATATAAAAAATAAAAATTAAGTTAAATTTATAAAATTCCAATATTGGTCCTTAACATGGGCTTTAAAATATACTCTTTTTTTTACCAGCTTGGGTCTTGATCTTGCTCTTGTAATGGGTCTAACGGCTGATTTGAATTATCTAATGGGCTTAGTTAAACAATGCTCTATAGAATAAAAATCCAAAAAGTCTTCTACCGATCATGTGGCCAAGGTCTCTGATAAGAAACACTTGGATTCAAAGTGTTTCTATCCAAAATCAGCCAATCGCAGCAGTGTTCTTGCTGTCCACAGCAGAAAACAGCCCAAAAACACAGAAAAATAGGAGATTTACACTAGAAATCTGAGAGAAAACCAAACGTGACTCTTGTATTCCAATAGTAGAAGCCAAATAGCAAAAAAAGATACAATTTCCTTCAATCCGAGAGGAAAGAATTACTCTCCACAATCTCCGGCAACGCCAAGAGCCCAAGAACCAAGACCTAGATCTCAAATCTCATTCAAATTCAAGATGATCTAATTTCCCCCCAAATCTCCTAATTAAAGCAAAGCGACTAATTAAAATACCCTAAATACCCCTTAAATTCAAAATTTCCCTCCTAATGTTTAATACAATCAATGCTTGGGCCCACAAGGGCTGCCGCCCCCCCCCCCCCCCCCCCCCCCTCTCTCCCTGGAGTAGACCTGGACCAGGCCGGACCGGTGCCACCGGCTGTGCCGGCGGCATATCAATACTCCCCTCCCAAAAACTCACCTTGTCCTCAAGGTGAAAGGAAGGGAATTGCTCCTTCATTCTCTCCATTGGCTCCCAAGTAGCGTCAAAATCTGGAAGACCTATCCACTTGATTAGCACTTCTTTGTTGCCGTCTTTATCTGATCTCACTCCTGCTAGCTCAAGAGGCTCTAATATCACTTCCAATTCCTCAGTCAGTGTCACTGGTAGCTCTGTACTAACTGCATGTTCTCCAATCGCTCTCCTCAACTGGGACACATGGAACCACTAGATGTATAGAAGCTGATGGGGGCAACTTCAACTGATAGGCCACTGCTCCGTTCTTGTCCAACACTTCGTAGGGGCCAAAGTACCTTGGCGCCAATTTCTCATTCCTTCTTCTTGCTACTGTCTTTTGCCTGTAAGGTCATAGTTTTAGGAATACCTTCTCCCCTACTTCAAACTGCAAGTCTCTCCTGTGTGAGTCTGCTTGCTTCTTCATGATCTGTTGGGCCCTCATCAGATGCGTCTTTAATTCTTCCAGCACCTTGTCCCTTTCCTCCAGGTACTGCTCAACTGAAAAGACCGGTGTACTTCCTTTCCCATAGTGCACTAAGTGTGGGGGGTCCCTTCCATACAGTACTCTAAATGGGGTCATCTGAGAGGCAGAATGGTACGATGTATTGTACCAATATTCAGCCCAAGGCAGCCACTTTGCCCACATCCGCGGTGTTTCTGAAGCAAAACACCTCAAGTAGGTCTCCAAACTTCGGTTCACCACCTCTGTTTGCCCATCGGTCTGTGGATGGTAGGCGGTGCTTCTTTTGAGGACCGTGCCTAGCATCCTGAACAATTCTCTCCAAAACTGGCTGAGGAACACTTTGTCTCGATCAGACACAACAGATTCAGGAATCCCATGCAGTCTAACCACCTCTCTGATAAATGCCACAGCCACTGTCACCGCCGTGTAAGGATGCCGTAAGAGAATGAAGTGTGCATATTTGCTGAGCCTGTCCACCACCACCATGATGACCGTGAATCCTTCTGACCTGGGTAAGCCGTCGATGAAATCCATGGACACTTCCTCCCAAACTCTGTTTGGAAGTGCCAATGGTGGTAGTAAACCTCTTGGAGCCAAGGCCATGCATTTTTTTCTTTGGCAGACCTCACACCCCGCCACCATCTCCTCCACATCTTTATGCATCCC
The DNA here is from genome assembly GCA_016618105.1 of Dendrobium huoshanense. Taxonomy (NCBI): domain Eukaryota; kingdom Viridiplantae; phylum Streptophyta; class Magnoliopsida; order Asparagales; family Orchidaceae; genus Dendrobium; species Dendrobium huoshanense. The sequence continues at coordinate 19,883,733 of CM028352.1, read as the reverse complement.
CTTCCAGTAGAGTTCCGCGGCCAACCTCCTGTATGTCTTTTGAACTCCTGAGTGACCTCCAACTGTGCTGCCATAAAATTCCTGTAATAGGTGGGGGATGTGTATGGAAGTTCGTGGCATCACGAACCTCCCCTGATACAATAGTCTTTCCCCTTCAATGTAGTAACCAGGATGACTACTCTTGTCTTTCTCCAGGTCCTCTCTGATCTTCCTCAGTTCCTCGTTCAGCATACTTTCTTCTTTGATGGCCCCCCAATCTAACATCAATGGCGCAGACACAACCAACTCCTGAAACTCCCCAACGCATCTGGATAAAGCATCGGCTGCCTTATTCTCCAAACCAGGCTTGTATTGAATCTCAAAATCATAGCCTAAAAGTTTGGATAACCACCTCTGATGCTCTTCAGTCACCATCCTTTGCTCTAACAAATACTTCAAGCTCCTCTGATCAGTCCGTATGATAAAGTGTCTTCCCAAGAGATATGGCTGCCACTTTTGTATAGCCAAGACAATGGCCATCAATTCTCTTTCATACATTGACTTCAATCTAGCTCTGGCTGAAAGCACTTGACTGAAGTATGCTACTGGCATGTGATTCTGCATCAACACTGCCCCTAGGCCATATCCTGATGCATCGGTCTCCACTATAAAGATCTGACTGAAATCTGGTAGAGCTAACACAGGAACGGTCGTCATAACCTTTTTCAACCTCTCAAAGGCTTGGGTTGCCGCCTCTCCCCATAGAAAATTGTCCTTCTTTAGCTGCTCAGTTAAGGGCCATGCGATGGTGCTGTATCCCTTCACAAACCTTTTGTAGTATCCAGTCAATCGTAAGAATCCTCTCAGTTCTCTTATGTTCCTAGGCATTGGTCATTTCTGCATTGCCTCAATCTTGGATTGGTCGGCTGCTACTCCCTCTTCAAAAACCACATGCCCCAAATATTCCACTTTGGACTGAGCGAAACTGCACTTTTTTAAGTTAGCCTTCAGTCATGGTTTAAAATTGCGCAATATGAGGCTCGCCTTGAGGCCCGCCTTTGCGCAATTCCAATAAAAAACGCCTCGATGCTTACGCCTCGAGTTTTTTTATGAGGCTTGCGCCTCAACTTGGTTGAGGCCCGCCTCGCCTCACTGGCATGAGTCTTACGCCTCACGCTATATATATTAAAAATTACATAAATCTTGAAGTAAATGCCCGACATTAAACTCTAAAAGAGAGGAGGTAGGGGAGAGAGCAGTTCACAATAATGATGATTCAAATGAAGAACCCCTTAGTGATGACAATGCTGATGACTTATGAGTTTCTATGTGATATGTCATTGCTATTTATTTTTGGAAATTGGAATTATATGTTAATGAAAAGAATACTGGGATTTGGGAAAGATACAATTTTGAGTTGAACTATATTTCATGTTGTCTTATTATTGAGATATTTTGATTTCACTTCATATCTTATGCTTTTTTATGTTTTATATTATTCACTCGTTAGTATATAAAATTTTTATCATTTTATGTTTACGCAATCTTTTGATTTTGAGGCTTACGCCTCAAAACGCCTTGAGGCTTACGCCTCGCCTCAGGAATGAAAAACGCCTCAATACCCGAATAAGCAATTTTAATCATTGCCTTCAGTTGATGGGCTTGTAGGAGGCAAAGGACCTCCTTCAAACGCTCCAAGTGCTCCTCTACCGTTCGACTGTACACCAGAATGTCATCAAAGAAAACGAGCACAAACTTCCTCAGATGCTACCGGAACACTCTATTTAGCAAGGATTGAAAAGTAGCAGGAGCGTTAGTGAGCCCAAAACGGCATCACTAAAAACTCATAGTGCCCCTCATGTGTTCTGAATGTCGTCTTCTGAATGTCTTCCTCTTTCATTCTGATTTGGTGGTAGCCCGACTTCAAATCCATCTTGAAAAAAATTACTGCTCCATTCAACTCATTTAGTAACTCATCGATAACTGGAATGGGGAATTTATCTGGGACTGTCTCCTTGTTTAGCGCCCTGTAATCCACGCAAAATCTCCAACTCCCATCTTTTTTTTTTGACTAGCAAGATAGGACTGGAGAAATGACTCACACTAGGTCTGACAATCCCTGCTTCCAACATCTCCTTGATCAGCTTCTCAATTTCATCCTTCTGAATCTGGGGGTAACGGTACGATCGGACACTGATCGGTGACACTCCCTCTTTCAGAAGAATGGCATGCTCCTGCTCTCTAGGTGGTGGCAATCCCTGGGGTGGCTGGAATACTTTCCTGTATTGTCGTATGAGCGGTTGCACCATCGGTGGACTGTCCCCTTCCTCCCCCACGCTAACCCTCTCCAAGCGTTGTAGCTCCATTAAGTATCCCCCTCCCACCTCCTGTATGGATCTGATCATGGATTTGAGGGATACTCCGGCCCTGGATAGCCCTGAATCACCTTGGATCGTCATCCTCTGTCCCTCCACCATTAGTTCCATCCTTAGAGCACCCCAATTGACTTTAGTCTCCCCCAAAGTCTGCAGCCATTTCATTCCAAGGATGATATCCGTACTCCCCAATTCCAATAGAAGGAAGTCTTCCTTTACATGAATCCCCTGAATCTTCAGTACTACTCGACAAACTCCTCGTCCCATCTCTACCTTCCCAGTACCCATCATTACCCCGTAACCTCCTGTGTCCACCAGCTCCATCCCCATTACATCTACTATCTGGGTGGAGATGAAATTGTGAGTTGTCCCACTATCTATCAACACCACAACCTCCCGGTCAGAGATCTCTCCTTTCACCTTCATAGTGTGACTCGAAGTGAACCCCACTACTGAGTTCAGAGAGACTTCTGCAACGTCCAGGTGCAGCTTCTCCTCCTCCTCCCCCTCGAGGTCCCTCCCAACTCTCTCTTCGTCTTCCTCATCTTCACAAACGAGGAGAACCTGAAGAGATCGGTCATTGCACCTGTGCCCCGGCATGTACTTCTCATCACACCTGAAGCACACTCCTTTTGCCCTTTTCTCTTACAGCTCCTTAGTCAACTTTTTGAATTGTCCGCTTTTGCCGCCTCTGGTCCTCTCCTTTGGTGCCTCTCGTGGTGCAGCTCCTTTTGGAGCTAGGAAGGTAGTCGTCATCCTGTAGGATCCCCCGGAGCCGCTGCTATGAGCCCCTTTCTCCAGATACCTCTAATCCTCCACCAGTTGCGCCAATTCCATGGCTTCCCTTAAATCGTGAGGTCTCATCACCCTGACAGCTGCCCTGATCTCCGGTTTAAGGCCCTTCATGAAGTTCCCCTGCAACACGGTCTCAGAGAGACGATCCAGCCTGCTCGCGAGGTACTCAAACCTGTCGCGATACTCGGCGACCGTCCCCTCCTGTGTCAGGGCAAAGAACTGCTCGTAGAAGTCTCCTCCCCTACTGGTTCGGAAACGCTCTAGCAGACAGTCCTTGAAATCCCTCCAGCTTTGAATGGGCCGCCTCATGTCCCGCCACTGGTACCAAGCTAATGCTTTCCCTTCCAAACACAATCCTGTCGCTGTCAATTTCTCCTCCTCCGTCAACCAATTGACTGCAAAGTATCGCTCCACCTTGTAGATCCAGCCATGTGCGTCCTCGCCCTCAAAGATGAGCATCTTCAATTTCCTCACCCTCGGGTCTCCACCGTTTCCCCTAAATCCTCCGTAACCCCCCATTCCCCGAGGGGGGAAAACTCCCCAGTGGTCACGACCTTCCCTCCGTCGATCATACCCATGTCCTTCCTCATACTCCTCCCTTCTCTCCTCTTCAGCACCTCGACGGTAGAACTCATCCCTCCTCCCAAAAATTTTCGCACCTCTTCTCTCATAGCCCATGCTCATCTCCTCCCTAGAAAGTGGTTCTAGTGAAGGCATTCCATCATTCCTGTCAAGGATCTCCACTTCCATAGTGTCCCTCCCCCTCAATGGGTTCGGGTTCCCGTATCTCCCATTGTCGCTGGTGGCTTCCCTTGCTTCCGATGTCGTAGGGTTTGGCTTGCCCTCCAACATCTTCTTCATCATTTCCTCCAAGGCCGTGAACCTCCCATCCATCTTTTCATGGATGGATGCAAATTGATTTTGAAATTCAGCGGTTCTTTCTTCCGAATCGGTCTTCAGTTGGCCGATTTCTCCCTCCATAACTTCTACCTTTCTTCCGGCCATCTTCTCTCCCACGGTTGTCAAGAATTCCTCTTGCGGAAGACGATTTCTTGCTGAAATTTCAGAATTTCCGCCGCCGAAGGTCCCATGAAATCGCTCTGATACTAATTTGATAGGAAACACTTGGATTCACAAGTGTTCCTATCCAAAATCAGCCAATCGCAGCAGTGTTCTTGCTGTCCACAGCAGAAAACAGCCCAAAAACAGAGAAAAATAGGAGATTTGCACTAGAAATCTGAGAGAAAATCAAACGCAACTCTTGTATTCCAATAGTAGAAGCCAAATAGCAAATAAAGATACAATTTCTTTCAATCCGAGAGGAAGAAATTACTCTCCACAATCTCCGGCAACGCCAAGAGCCCAAGAACTAGATCTCAAATCTCATTCAAATTCAAGATGATCTAATTTCCCCCCAAATCCCCTAATTAAAGCAAAGCAACTAATTAAAATACCCTAAATACCCCTTAAATTCAAAATTTCCCTCCTAATGTTTAATACAATCAATGCTTGGGCTGCTGCCCCAACTCCCCCCCCCCCCCCCCTCTCCCCTCTTTTCTCCCTGGATCCCGCCTGGAGGGCTAGGCCGGCGGCATATCAATCTCCAAGTTGGTGTGAGTTAGCTATGCGTTGCTACAGCGGTCGAAGCGCATGTAACGAGCTCTTATGGTGTACAAATTTCATCTGCATATTTTAATAAATTCTGCATAATGTACTTGCATGATTATCACTGTGCTCATATGATGTCATATATGGCATTCAGTGCACAAGTACATTTGCACGCTTCTCGACATAATTGAATAAGATTTGAAGACAGCCTCATGATGCATGCAAATGACCTAAAAATATCCTGATTTGATGTTGCAGGATCCAACAAAGTTTATTAAAGGCCTTTCATGTTGCAGGATCCAACAAAGTTTATCTAGTTTCAGAATATCGATATCAAGGCAACAACCATACTAAAGTCTTTAATGAATCTCTTGAGTATGAAAATTTTGTATATCAATTAAACTCTCGGGTAAGGGTCAGTCAAAGATTGCTTGAATTTTTGAAAGGGGTCAGGTTAAATTACAACATTAAAAATAATGAATACCATAAAAATCACTTGAATTTGTAAAAAGAAATACTTATTTAGATTGTTGTGTAGCTTTTCTTTTTCCTAAGGGTTTCAAATACTTGTCTAAGGTGTTGCAGATGGTCTGCCTCACTTACGCTAAAAATCAAGATGTCATCATGATAAACAACCAAGATATTTTCTATGAGGTATTTTAAATAGGTGCGTATTTACCTCACAAATGTGTTAGAAACATTCAAAAGTTCAGATGGTATCACCAATCATTTATAGTCGATCAAGGAGTCTTAAAAGCAGTTTTCAATTAATCTCTCAATAAAATCTTAATTTAGTGATAAATACTTCTTAAATCAATTTTAAAAAAATTAGCCCTGAGACCGAATCCAACATGCTTCCAATCGTGGTATATTAAATCTATATTTGATAGTGACTTTATTGATGGTCTGACCATAAATATATGTCCTCCATATGCCATCTTTATTTAAAAGTTAACAAGCTTGGAATTGTACAAGGACTAAGATTTTCTTGTACTAAACCTTTCCTAAGCTCAGTACGCTTAGTGAGACTCATCCTATAATGTAAAAGGTTGGGAAGCTGTGAACTTGGAGCTAAGTCGATGATATGTTGAATAGACTCAAGCGGAGTAATCTATCAGGAAGATCATTAGGTACAACATTATTAAATTCAAAAATGAGAGGAGAGGCCAGAACAAGTATGAGAATCTCATCATAATTAAGTGTTACTTCTTTTTCATGCAAAAGTGTAGGAAGGACAGTCAAGAAAATTCTCTACTCTTAGTTTCAAATATAATAATTTCTACCGTTGAAGTTATTAAAAAAAGTGAAAAAAAAAAGATGTTGGAATTATAATTAGAAATAAAAAAGGTGTTGACCTCTGTGTAATGCACAAAAGAAACAAAAAAAATCAAATCAGACCAAACCTCGTATCCACGAAACCGGCCGGAAATCCCTCCAGAAATCCCGTCAAAATCACTGTACACGCGACGCCGTTCGCGTTCATTCCCGCAAATCCAGCTGAAATCCCGCTGTGCAGCGCCGTTCGTGTCGCTTCTCCGCATCTTCTGCGTAAATCCCGCGAGCTCGCCTCGATCTCGCCCCTTCCTTCGCCTTTAAAACGCGAACGAAGGGTTCGTTCTAGGAACACTTCTTCCATTCGCTCTCTCCGATCTCTCCCACGACGCTCCTCTTCTCCCGAACTCCTCCCTCCTCCGATCAAAGCCTCTTCTATCTCCATACCCGACGTCCCTGCCCTCAGCCCGTCGCTGCCTCCCACATCCCGTCGTCGATCCACAGAAAGAGAGAGAGAGAGAGAGAGAGAGAGAGAGAGAGAGAGAGAGAAAAGAGGGAGAGGCGATACCCTACCTTGCTCCAGCCGAAGTCCCTCCACCGATCTCCCCTTGCCCGAGCTCCTCTACCTTTGCCGACTCCAAGCCGAGAGAGGGAGAGCTCCCGTGCCCTATCTCTACCTCACGTGAGGCCCAACCCCGTCGCCTCCTCCTGTGCTGTTCGACTTTGCTCATTCGACGACATTCCCTTTCTGTTGAATCGGAAGCCAGCAACGGGAGCTCGCTATTCTCCCCTTTGCGCGCTCCTTTGGCCGGTCTTTGGCCGATCCAGAGAGGAAGAGAGGGTGAGAGATTTTATTATTATTATTATTATTTTATATATTATGTTATTTATTATAATTTTTATTAATTATGTTTAATAATTATTTAATTATATAATAATTAATTATCTAATTATGATTAATTTATAATTATTAATTAATAATTAATTATAATTAATCAATGATTAATTATAATTATAATTAATTTATTGATTATAATTATTTGGTAATTAGTGGTTAATTATTAATAATAATTATTTAATTATTATTATAATTAATGTAAATTATAATAAAGAAAAATAATAATAAGTTGCAACAATGTCTCTCTCCCTCGATCCACAAGCCGCCGCCGATCCGCTGGCCGCCAAAGGTATATTTTTTGGAACTTAGTCTCTCTCTTACCTCGACCTGCGTGTCGAGTCGGTGGTCTGCCCATGCACGCTTTTCTCTAGCGTGGTGGGAGGGGCAACCGGCGCGACACCTACGACGAGGTAGGCGAGTGACTCCTCGATCCGTGTGCCAACCCCGACGACACTTGCAAAGGTATAAGCTCCTAAACTCTAAACTCCGAGAACTCATTCCCAGCGCTTGCAACGCGGCGAACGACCAACTCATGCACGCTTTTCTCTAGCGTAGTGAGAAGGGAATTCGTTGCGATGCTTGCGACGGGACGGGTAATCAAAACCCTATTTTCGGTGTTAGCGGCGGACCGGAAAACCAACTCATGCACGCTTTTCTCTAGCGTGGTGGGAAGGGAACCCGGTGCGACGCCCAAACCGAGACGGGGCAAAATATAAAATTGCTTAATTTAAACCGGTGCCCGCAACCCATGCACGCCTTTCTCTGGCGTGGTGGGGAATAAAAGAAATTACGGCCGCGGTGTCCTCTTTTGAGGGCACCTACCGTGCACGCTTTTCTCTAGCGTGGCGGGAGGCCCAGTTTTTCCGTAGTTTTCCCCTAAACGGGGGAGACGCCGGAAGGCTGCCGAAATTTCGGGTGAATGCAACGCTACACTTGGACCTCATTTGAACTCAAAAGAACAATGGTGGACTTGGACTTGATTGCACTCGAATGACATGCAAGAACGATGGCGGACTTGAACTTGGAACTTTGCTCAGAAATCAAATCAAAAGAACTAAATATACTTGAACTCAAATAAATGTGAAGTCATAAGACTTGAATTTGATTGAACTCAAGAGGCTACAAAGACTTGACTTGAACCATTTGAACAAGGACTTGCACTTGTACTCGAGCAAGAGCAAAGAACTATGAACAGGAACTCAATTTGAACTCATACATGAACTCAAGAAGAACAAACTGAACTCAAGCTTGCACAAAATTTGGACAACTATAGTGAACTTGGTTTGAACCAAGTAAGAAGAACTTGACTTGAAAATGATGTCAAAACTTCAAATGGAATTTTAAGGAATATGTCATAACTTGAACCGTTTTGATATGGAATTGTACTCGCAAGTGAACTTTGACATTGAACTCAAAGTTTATGGACATCAAATTTGAACAAGACCCGGATTCATGCTTAATAACAGAAAGTCTTCAACATTAGAGAACTCTCATTCCAATTGAGAAGTCAGTTCATCATGTATGACACAAATCCTCTTCATAGGACACCAAGGGATTTGTCACATTCAAATTAAATAATCTCTGAGGAATAATGTAAAGATATTTCAATGAAGATCATTAGACTGATCAAGGCACAATCATTAATGAACCAAATCATGAGTTACTTTGACCAATAATGTGCTTATAAGTGATTGCAAGGTGATTTCTAAACTACAATGGTTCACTAGCCAGCATTTATGAACTGGTTAGTAGTAGTGCCTCTACCATTGACAATACCAGAGATACTGCAAAAAGGGCCTATCCTCCATGAACATAGAGCAGCAAATACAACATCTTCTAACCGATTTCAAACAAATCACTTGCAACCAACATTGGCGTCGGGCAAATATACTAATCCTCCGTGAATGACAAAACTCTTTGCAAATACCAGCAATCAACAATGATAGATGTGTTATAAGCTTGATGTAGTCCCGATAAATACCGATTTGCTAATAAATATTGTGGTTGCCTATGAGTGTTGAAGGTCAGCACACAATGAATATGATAGAGGGCTTGATATGTCTTTGACTACCATAGTTTTTGGTCTGATGCAGCGGCCACTAGCTTTGAATTTAAGACATTAATAAAGATAATCATTTAAGGTTGAAATGATTGATTCTTCATTTAAGCCAACGACAGAAAATAAGAAAGATGACATAATTGATAAAGCACTAATTGGCTTCTATACAAGTTTTGGAAAGAGAAAATCAGATCAAATCAAGATTGAGTGGATCTCAATTCAACTAAGTCATGAACATTGAGTTGGATAAGAGTATAAAAACTTGCAAATTTCTTGATGATCAGTAGTCATGCATCCAACATATTATCTGTGTGCAAATATTGAAGTACTACAACAAATGCAAGCATCAACAATCCAAGGCAGGAGATTAGTTAGTGCACTACGATCCACCTACAGAAAATCAACAAGTAGTGCACGACAGTCTACCTGTACGAAGCAGCGAACAATTCTATTCAGAAGCTGCTACGCCACGCCACCGGATCTGCAACATTCGTACAAGCAGACAGAAGGCGTTTATTCCAAAAGTACCCCTGCACGTGCACTATAAATTGTATACACATAGGTACACTAAAAGGGGTAAAAACGATTATAAAACCCGCATGGGCCCCGGCGAGCATGCTATAGAAATACACGTGACGTCTAGGGATGCTGCGCGGGTTATCAAATTTGAACCCGATCCTCCTAAGAAGATAAAAGGAGTGGACAAGGTTCAATTATAAAATGCCCCCAAACACCTGCATGGGCCCCGGCGAGCGTGTTATTGGTACACACGTGACGTCTAAGGATGCTGCGCGGGTTGACAAGTGAATTCTAGTTTGAACCCGATCCTCCTATATGGGCAATAGGAGTCGACAAGGTTCGAACTCTCAAACAAATATACGGTTGCTACGACCGGTATATTTATCTTAATACATTCATATTAGGCCTTTAAGACCTATAACAAAGAGAATTCACTGATGAAGGCTCAAAGCCTACAAAACCCAATCCTCTGTCGACAGCCCGACAGAGTTGACAAGGTTCAATCCATAAAAAGAAATAACCCCCAAACACCCCGATGATGGCCGTGTTGAATGCAGATCTCAACCGGAGGGGTTCACAAATACTTTCAAATTCCACTCAAATACTCAAAACTCTACAAAATCCAAAAAGATCCAAAGTTCCACCCAAAAGTCCACACAAAATTCAAAGCTCCACCCAAATACCTACGAAAATCCAAAACTCCCCAAAAAAATTCAAAATTCCAAAAATATTTAAAAATATGAAATCCAACCATTAATCACTTAAAGCAAAATTTATCCACTCTCCGCAACAGTTTGTCGAGGTGGACAAATTAAAATCAACTTCAGCTCACGAAGAGCGAAATGCCTAGTCGAAAATATCACTAGGATTCATTCTCAAACAATCTCTTGCCAATAAGGACGTGGTACGTGTCCTCTAACCGGCAGTTTCGCCGCCAAATGGCACTGCAGGTAAACGGTTATGACCCGGGGCCCTCTGAACCGAGTGGTTTTGCCGCCAAATGGCACCACAGATAGCAGTTATGGCCAGAGCCAATACGCTCCTTAATGGCGTTAAATCCTTGAGATATGAATCAATAGGATATGATCGATAGGGCATAAAGCCCTCTGTTAGCTAAGGTGGATTCAAATTTTTCCCCTTAGACAAACATTCAACCCCGGTCTACAAGGTCCCCTTGGACGAAGCAACCCATGGCTGCCGACAAGGATCCTTCTGTCAGGTTGGGTCGACTACCTCCTCTGACTAAGTAGACCAGGGACCACGATGGCCCGGGACGACGGAACCATGGGATCTTGATCGGGTCCATCATCCATTCCCCCACCATCCGCTTTAAGTGCTAGATGGTGAAAATTTCCATTTTAAATATTAAACCTTTAAATTTCAAATCTTTAAACCCTTCAAATTCTAAACCTTCAAACATTTCCAAATCCAAACCTATGCTGCTACTATATGCCAGATACACGTATCTCTATACGTATCTGATCGACGACTAGCCTTAATCGAAAGTTCTCTCTCGTGATCGGGAGAGGTAATTAACTATAGGGGCTTGCGCCTATAGGAAACCAGAACTCAGATCATAAAGTCCTCACAAAATGAGGGCGAAATCTCTGGGTAGTGTCTTATCTACAAACCCATCTGCCTTCCAAAATTTACCCCGGAACTTAGTTCGTTAAAACTCCCTCGCCGAAAAAGAAAAGCGGGCGGAGGCCGGGGCCGAATTTTCGGAGCCCACAAAAGGTAATCCATAGAATTTTCTGTGACAACCAATTGAAGCTTAGAGCCTTTTTTTAGATTGGTTTGAGTTGCAGATAAGGGTTATTTTAACATGAATGTATTTAATAATCTTATTAAAATATTTAGAAATATAAGTATTTTTTCTATCATAGCGGGCTAAATTTTGGTCATACAATCAGGATCTACTTAATAAAATGTAATCAATGTTCATGGGAAGGACATCATACTAAGTTTTTATTTTCATAACTACCAATTTTTATGCGAATGAGACACCTACTTATGATAAATAGAAATGTATAGTCTATGATGCACCGACACTTCCCTCAATGAGGAGTGCAGTGTCCGACACGTATCCGACACGACACTCGTTCAACACTCCTCCGACATGTGTCAAACACACCGAAAACATGTATGATTAAAAAAATATTAAATAAAAATTGGACACACGTGTCCGACACACGTATCTTAAATATTTTATGAATTTTTTTAAAATATAATTTCTTGTATTTGGGGGGATGTTGGATTAAACTAAATTTCTTGTTTCCTATCCACAAAACCAAATCAACGCTTCACTTAATACCCATTCATCGAATATTCTCATTTTTTTTTCTCTTTGGCAATGAAGGTATTTTCATATCCTCTCTTGGTGACTGATAAACGACATCAACGCCTAACTCTCGACATCCTAATGCTAATAATTTTAGGCACAAACTCTAGTTAAATGACTTATTATTTTCAAATTATTTTTAAAATTATACTTATTTAATTTTTATAAACTATTTTTAAAATATAAAAATTATAATGCCGTGTTCAACCCGTGCCAGTGTCCTAAATTTTCAATAATTGACGTGTACCATGTCCGTGTCGTGTCCGTGTCGCCGTGTTCGTGTCTATGCATCGTAGTGTATAGTTGATACAAATAGCAAGAAAAAGTCAAAGGTGTGGTTTATTCTTAAAATTGTCTATGGAGATTGCGTCAGTTGAGATTTCATTTATTGTACTTCCTTTATCTATGACTAGCCTACACATTTTCCAATTACACATAATATAAATACTAAAATACTCTTCTTTATCCAATCCCCTATTTCATTTTTTGTTACAATCATATATCGTATAACAATTATTTGATGGTCATCTATGAACTCTAACTCCTCATTATAAAAAGGTTTATCATCATAAACTTATTTTAGGTCATCATCTATAGAAGTCTTAACTTCTTTTAAGAAAGGATTTGAGCTTTATATTGATTTTACATATGCCCCTTTTGTGACATTTGAAATAGATGATTTTCTTAAATATTTTAGAACTCTCATCAATAGATGCTTTGGGAAAATGGGCTAGGCTAGTAGGTGGAGTGGGTTTAACAATAGGCCTATGGAATAATAGAGGGGATTTGTCCTTTCTATCTTAAAAGAGAAGCAATATTTTTTTGTTTTTCACCAACAAAGCATAACGATAGGTTTCTTTTAGGGCTTGGGGATCAAATAAATCTACTTTTGCATCCATTATAAATCCAATCATAAATTTGTTGGCTAGTTGCTAATCATTATCAACATAATCGATCTTAGTAATTAGGACATAAAAAGTGTTCAAATACTCAATTACAAGGAGGTTTTTTGCCTTAGTGTCAATAACTGTCCATGCAATTTCTTATCATGGTGCCTAGGAAAGTACTTGATAATTAATATCTTCTTCTGTCAATGTAGGAAAGAGTGATCCTTTCTAACCTCTATTATTTGGCTAAAGTATTAGTTCAATAGGTCTTGACATGTCCAATCAATTTCATTTTGGCAAAGAAAACTCTCTACTAGTAATCCATTCTATACTAGCCAAAAAAATCATCCATCTAGACTAACCAATCTAAGAACCAATTGGGGTCATGAGTGTTATCATAGGTGGGAGCTTCAACTTTAACTCTCCTGAAGTAATCATTAAAGTCAGTAATAATCCTATTAGGATTGTCCCTTCTACCTCCATTCTTTGGATGGTTTTAATGAAACAATTTAACATGTACAAAAATAAAAATAAAATTACATTTAAATAATCCCAACATTAGGCCTTTAGCAGGGCTTAAAAATGGGCTCTTGTTCATGCAGTTTTGCAAGCTTAGACCTTTGCTCTAGACTCTTGTAATAGGTCCAGTTGGCTGATTTGAATTATCCACTTGATGTGCCACATCATTTAACCACGCCAAGTTTAATCTAGCTTGGATCACCATAATTCATACGAAAGAATCTTGTGAAAGATTTTCTATTTACCAAATCAAAAGTCTTCTGAATTGTGTTAAAAATGACCAACAAAGACTTGGATACTGAGTTTTCCTTGGCTATATATGCTTTATTGATCATGCCCAGAACTGACTTTTTATTCAACCTCAACAATAAGTGAAGCTAATTAATAGTTTAATACCATGACTGCGTGTAGAATAAGAATGATAATCAGAGTAGCCATTTCCTGATCAACATTAATTTGGATTAAAGGGTTGTAATAGTATTGATTAAAATATTGCCATTAATCTGCCTAATGAAACTTAGGCCAAAAAAAATTCTAGGATTTTCTAACTACATAGCTGTTCTTTTTAGTGGAGTGCTTGTTCCTTACTCCATTCTTTCTAGACATCCAATTTATTGTCTATCCTTCCTTTTTCAAATGGTTTGTTGAGTGGAGTGCTTGTTCCTTCATTCTTTCTAGACATCCAATTTATTGTCTCTCCTTTCTTTTTCAAAGGGTCGATCAAAAAAATTGATTAGGAAAAGGTCATTGGTGTAGTACTGATTCTAACCACAAGTACCATATGATTAGTTCGAAAAAAAAAAAGAGTTGAGCAATAGCTAGAATGGAGGTGGTCTAGAAGTTTTCAATCTTGAATACATGAAGAAAGCCCTATTGGATAATTGTTGGTTGAAACTTGATAACACTAAAGAAGATCTTTGAGATAAAATTTGCAGTAAGTATATTAAAAGGAGAAGGGTTTGCCTGCAATAGAAAGAGGCAGCATGTATTCCATGCTTGAACTTGCAATTAAACAATTGCCTGCTTTATGCTTCCTATTCCAACAAAAGTTAGGAGCCTTAATCAAGAGCTATACCCATGTAAATTTTTCAGAGTGCCATTTGTCAGATCTTTATTGCTTTTCCTCATATCTATTTTTTTTTTTTTTTTTCTCAAACATTTCATGATTGTCATTTATAAGTCAGAAACTCAAACCTCCAGAATCCCGAAAAGAATAAAATTTTTTCTGCGGTAAAAAGTATTGCTTAAATATGACCAACTGTTTGATAACTATAGCGAACATGCAATCAGAGTTCCTTATTATAAGTTAAACATGCCGGGGAAAAAGAATGTCTGATGGTGCCAGAAAGCCTTGGTATTTTGGACATATTACTTTGAAGAAAGGTCAGCAAATATCTATGTTGTTTAAGTAATATTATCAATCCTTTGAACCTTATAGTCATTTTAATATTTTGTACATTGCATATTTAACTATATAATATTTCGTACGTTGTACTTCAAATTATATATTGAATGAAAAGGAGAGAAACTTTTCCCTCTCAAGTATCAAAGCCTTAATAGAAAAAGACAGATCCCCATATTGAATTAAGCCTCTCAATATTTTCAATAAATAAACCACTTAGCAGAGTTACATCTAGGGAGTGAAGAAGGTGGCTTAAATTCTTTTCAAATCGCCGTTTTTCTTGAGCTGGCATTAAAACCTGCACATATGATTCTTCGGCTTACTTAAACATTTCCTAAACTCAAGATAATGAGAATATATTCCAATAATGATTACTGCAATGGGTTAGTTTCCATGGGTCATTTTTAAGGCGGCTCTCATTTGTCCTGATGTATCAGAAGTTTTTGTCACTTGCAAGATCATCATCATCACTAGCCTTATCCTAACTATTTGGGATTTTCTTAACATAATCCAACAGTTTCTCAACGCTGTGTCCTCGTCCATCAAAAAAACTAAAAAGAAGTTGCACTATATTCCTCATACCAGAACCCTACCAAGGTAAAGGACTCCACTCACAAGAAAAGCAATGAAGTCGCACTCCCCTACAAACCCAAATTGATCTTCATTGAACCAGCTAACATATTTACAGAATATATCAGAAAAATGAAAATTCTCAAGCATAAATTCATTCTCAAATTACTATCACAATGTTCATCAATTAGCCGATAATCAAGCGATAATACAAGCTAAAAAGAAATATGATCATATGCAATAGAACTCGAGTAATATTACCTGTTTCTCCAAGTTATTTCTAATAATTGGTGTAACCATTTCCTTGATCACACCGTTTCCATTCACCAGCTCCGCCTTCATTTTTCTCGACGGCGCTTTTCCAGCAATATCCTCCAAATCAACAACATCATCCTCCGCACCCTCAACATCATCTTCCTCATCATCATACTCCGCATCCTCTTCCAACACATCAACTTCATCTCTCTCCGCTACATCACCCAAGCTCATTTCACCCTTCATCAACCTCAAGATTCCCTCACTCCACAGATCGAATTCCCTGTCAACCTCCCCTCCGTCCACATCCCCATCCCACAACGGCATCATCTCCGCAGCACCAAGCTCCTTCATCCACCGCGCAAAGTCCCGCGCGGCAGCATTGAAGGTCGATCCATACGCTCGAGAACCGACCCCGAAGACTGCGAACTGGCAGCTGGAGAGTATCAGCGATCCAACACGGAAGTCGGCGGCACTCTCGGCAAGCCATTGGGCGAGGAAGACGGCGTTGGGCGGCGGTTTGCCGTCTTCCCAGGAGGAGACTACAAAGAGCACGATCGTTTCCTTGGGCAGGTCTTCTGGCTCGTAATGTCGGGGGTCAACAAGGTTGGCCGCAAGACCGTGGGCAGAGAGGCGGGCGGCGAGCCTGCGGGCAAGGGACTCCGAAGTTCCGGTTTGCGAGGCGAAGAAGATTTTTGCGATTAAGTTAGGTTTAGGGTTAGGGCTTGCGAACGAAAGGCTGGAGAGGCGACGGCGGCGACGGAGCCAGTGGGATTTCCAGAGGCAGAAGACAGAGGAGGAGAAGAGAAGGGCCACGAGAGCGAATCGGGCTCCGAGAGAGCGAGTGGAGATGCTGATCATTTGGAATACTGTATCCACCCTCCGATCAAATGAGCTATGGGCGACATGAGTCAATTGCTACGGTTAAGTAAATATATATATTTCATACTAACTATGACAGTAAAAGGTACTAAAATCTGGATTTTAAAATAGGGATTTTCATTAATACCAATCAAAAGTTGTTTTATTCTACATATTTAACATATAAATTTTAATCCTAAGTTATCACTACATCACAACTTTCTTTATAGATCTCATTGATGTGTTACCCCATTGAGCTTCATTGCAACTTCCTACATAAATCTCATAATCTCTTGCTCTAGCAAGCTCTATCTTGATTTTCTCTTCCATATGTTGGTGTCGTCGATGCCTTGCCCTGATGAGCTCAATATTAATAGGTATGTCACCATTGGCAAGCTCTTAGCAATCACCACATTGCTCTAGCGAGCTCTATTATGACTTCGTCTGTGGAGATCGGATAAATATTATTGCCCTGGTGAGCTCTATTATTGCTCTGGTGAGCTCAATATTAGTATATTTTTAATTTGTTTTATTCCTTTTTATATTTTAATATGAAATAGAACCCTTTTAACATATTGAAACAATGATTTTTCTTTATTTACTTATGTGGTGGAAATCATCATTATTGTCGATAGGTAGTAATGTTAAGTAAAGATTGGTGACGATTGCAACAACCGGTGATGATAGCCTTTTCTTCTAATATTTAAAGCATCTAAAATATATGCAATTAATGAATTTATATTGAAAAAAAAAAACATAGATAATTATATTTGAATAATTTGCCTCTTTCATATATTATAGATAGAATTGATTAGGCTTTATTTTTTTTTATTGCTTGTAATTTTGAGAGAAATGTTTCTTTGTATTTTCTATTGCCTAATTTTTAATAATCACATATTCAATAAGAATGTACATATTTATCTGAGTTATTATATAAATTACAGAAATATAAAAATAGATAAATTTTATATGATTCAATATTATACACATTTTATTATATTATTAAGGTTAAATATACAATAAATGATTTTCATAAGAAAATAGAGGATAATATTGCCATGAAATATTTAAAAAAAAAAAACATACTCATGAGAGTCCCATGAGATAAATATGCATAGCAATATAAAAGGTAAATTTAATTTTGTATGTTTCATAATACTCTAATCAGATAAAATCGTCCGTTATATTTTTATTTGGAGAAATATGACAAACTTTCTATTAAACAAAATTATTCTTAATATGCAAATATCCCTACGAAGTATACTCCACTTGAAGAACTACCGAGTAGTTTAATTATGAATTAAATAGAAATGAAAAGTTCTTTTAATGTTAGACTAATGTTATAGAAAGGAAGAAAATAATTATATTTGATACAGCATCACAAAATTAGCTTGATCGGGCACGAATCTCGAGGCGAAAGCTAGTTGGAAACTTCAAAAATTAATTCCGAGAGCACCCCAACTCCGATTTCAGCAAGCTTATAGTCGAACTGAGCGTCTCGGAAATACGAACTCAACGACACCAAGATCAACCCAATCCAAGCCCAAATGGGTCCAAATCATGGATCCAAAGTGCTGTTGGAAGGTTCAAACCGCAATTTGAGTTACCAAACGGACTTCGATTTTGACGAGCTTATACTCGAATCGAAGGGCTCGACGAGACAAATCCAACGAGCCCAAGATCACAAAATTCCAACATCACTAAGGCCTTCAAATGACCAATGAACGGTGCATGATCATAGGATTCAATATCGGCCGTCCATTGGACCACTCCCTATTCGCCCCTGATCTCATGCCTATTTACGGGCCATGCCACTCCAGAAAATCTATAAATAGAGCCCTCATTTCTCATAAGAGGGGGACTCAAGCAAGAAGAGAAGGAAGAGGAGAAGGAAGGAGCTCCTCATCAGCAGCCGCCGGACCACCGCAGGACCTCGCCGGACCACCGCCGGACCACCGCAGGAACCTCTTCGGACCACCGCAGGAACCTCGCCGGACCACCACAGAACCTCGCCGGACCACCACCTTAAGGCCTGACGTTCAGCCCCTACGTCCTACTAAAGACCCGACGTCCTACCACAGACCCGGCGTCTCATTCAAGGCCCGACACTCAATCCTTACGTCCTGCCAAAGATTCAACGTCTTGTTCAAGGCCCGACGTTAAGTCCCGACGTCCTACTGAAGACCGGACGTCCTGCTGAAGACCTGACGTCCTGCTTAAGACCCGACGTCCTACTCAAGGCAAGACCATCAACATCCGATCTTCCAAGTGACACTGGGACTAACACCTGACTCCTTATCTCCTACCGCCTACGGTCCTTCTGACCACTGTCGCCTAATACGGTCCGTCCGACCTCAATCACCAGACAACGGTCTCCGGCCGACTACGGTCTCAGGCCGACTACGGTCTCCGGCCGACTAAGGTCTCCTGCCGACTACGGTCTCCTGCCGACTACGGTCTCCGGCCGACTACGGTCTCCTGCCGACTACGGTCTCCGGCCGACTACGGTCTCCTGCCGACTACGGTCCTTCAGGCCAAACAAACCTGTATATGTAACTCTTACCATGTAATGCAATCTATATGATGTACATTTGCTACATCAATCCAAGGCCTTCTCCTAAGGAAGGGCCTCATTTGTAATCGACTACAAATACTAGTGGATTCATTCAAACTGGGCCAGGCCCCGTGGTTTTTCCCCCTTTTTCAGGGGTTTTCCACGTAAAAACTATGGTGTCACTTATGAATGCTACATCCTCTCACTTATCTGATTGTGTGCTGGATCTTCGTACAACGCTAAGACGTTAAACTATATATTTCTCTACCGCCGCGAATATTCCAGGACGCAACAGTTTGGCGCCGTCTGTGGGAACGTGCTTCCCGACTGGGGGGGGCAACTTTTGCTCCAATCTCAAAATATCACACATAGCATCAATATCATAAGAAGCAGATGCAGACTGGGGGGCAACTTTGACTCAAACCATGGTCAAATAGATCCTCAAATACCTTCAACATCAAGTTGATATTTCAGGAATATCTGAGCAAATGCAAGGATACTTCAAATCAATTGCAAGCTTTATACAGTCCCTTGTTGGACTTCTACTCCTTGGGCAAGGTCTTAACATCAATCTCAAAAAAGGCAGTAACGGTCTAAAGATAGACCTTCTTCACTTTTGATTCGGGATATATGCGGCGTTCGCCCCCTCCCAATCAAAGCAAAATCAATCCCAGGGGGATTCAATTCGACCTCTTCCACACAGGTTAACGTCGTCGAGCAAAGGCTCCGACATACAACCTCGGAAAGGTCTCACATCCTTGGTGGATTCTCTCGACCTCTTCCACACAGGTTAACGTCGTCGAGCAAAGGCTCCGACATACAACCTCGGAAAGGTTTTACATCCTTGGTGGATTCTCTCGACATCTTCCACACAGGTTAACGTCGTCGAGCAAAGGCTCCGACATACAACCTCGGAAAGGTCCTACATCCTTGGTGGATTCTCCCGACCTCTTCCACACAGGTTAACGTTGTCGAGCAGGGCTCCGGCATACAACCTCGGATAGGTCTTACATCCTTGGTGGATTCTCTCGACCTCTTCCACACAGGTTAACGTCATCGAGCAAAGGCTCTGACATACAACCTTGGAAAGGTCTCACATCCTTAGTGGATTCTCCCAGCCTCTTCCACACAGGTTAACGTCGTCGAGCAAAGGCTCCGATATACAACCTCGGAAAGGTCTCACATCCTTAGTGGATTCTCCCAACCTCTTCCACACAGGTTAACGTCGTCGAGCAGGGCTCCGGCATACAACCTCGAAAAGGTCTCACATCCTTAGTGGATTCTCCCGACCTCTTCCACACAGGTTAACGTCGTCGAGCAGGGCTCCGGCATACAACCTCGGAAAGGTCTCACATCCTTAGTGGATTCTCCCGACCTCTTCCACACAGTTTAACGTCGTCGAGCAGGGCTCCGACTTACAACCTCGGAAAAGTCTCACGTCCTTGGTTAACGTCACTATAATGTCATCAATAGACTTCTATCTAACTTCTCCATAATGTTAAAATTCTTCCCAATTTTGAATTTCCTCCTACGCTAAACTCTTGCCTTGCAGGACTTTCGACGGACTAATACACAACGCCAAAATTCTTCCTGTTATCGGACTAATACCCGTCGTCGGACTTCTGCTCGTCGACGAACTTTCGTCGATCTTCTACCCGACAATACTTCTACCTGACGTCGGACTTCTGCTCGTCAGCAGACTTCTACTCGACGTCGGACTTCTGCTGGCCAACGGACTTCTGCCTGTCGTCGGACTTCTACCCGATATTAGACTTCTCCTTGTCGTCGAACTTCTACTCGTCAGCGGACTTCTACTCGTCGTCGGACTTCTGCCCTTCGACAAACTTTCATCAGTCTTCTGCCCAAAGCCGTACTTCTACGTGACGTCGGCCTTCTCCTTGTCGTCGAACTTCTGCTCGTCAGCGGACTTCTACTCGTCGTCGGACTTCTGCCCGTCGACGAACTTTCATCGGTGTTCTGCCCCAGGACGTACTTCTACACGACGTCGGACTTCTCCCTGTCGTCGGACTTCTACTCGTCGTCAGACTTCTGCCCGTCGACGAACTTTCATCGGAATTCTGCCCGAGGTCGTACTTCTACAAGACGTCGGACTTCACCTTGTCGTCGAACTTCTACTCGTCAGCGGACTTCTACTCGTCGTCGGACTTCTGCCCGAGGCCGTACTTCTACACGACGTCGGACTTCACCTTGTCGTCGAACTTCTACTCGTAAGCAGACTTCTACTCGTCGTCGGACTTCTGCCCATCAATGAACTTTCATCGGACTTCTGCCCGAGGCCATACTTCTACCCGACGTCGGACTTCTCCTTGTCGTCGAACTTCTACTCGTCAGCGGACTTCTACTCGTCGTCAGACTTCTACCAGTCGACAAACTTTCATCGGTCTTCTGCCTGAGGCCGAACTTCTACATTACGTCGGACTTCTCCCTGTCGTCGGACTTCTACTCGTCAGCGGACTTCTACTCGTCATCAGACTTCTGCCCGTCGACGAATCTTTGTCGGTCTTCTACCCGACGCTGCACCTCCACCCGACTTCGTACTTTTACCGGATGTCGGACTTCTACCAGTTAATAGACTTTCGTCGGTCTTCTACCCGACGCTGTATGACTACCCAATGTTGAATTCATGCCTGTCATCATACTTCTCCCCGATGCTGGAAGTTTGCCCGTCATTCCAACCTCTCTCCTTATAACGGTCTATCCGACCTCCATTGCCAACCACCAAACATCGGAACTCCACAAGATCTCTCGAAGAAAAGAGGGATAAGGGAAAATCTCCGGACTTCCTTGCCAAGAGAGGGGCCTCGAAAAATCGAGGGAATGCCTCAATAGAAATGACAGATGGAGAAGAGAAGAAGGGCAAATCTCCAGACTTCCTTGCCAAGAGAGGGGCTTCGAAAAATCGAGCGAAGGCCTCAATAGAAAGGACAGAGGGAGAAGAGAAGAAGGGGAAATCTCTGGACTTCCTTGCCAAGAGAGGGGCCTCGAAAAATCGAGGGAAGGCCTCAATAGAAAGGACAGTGGGAGAAGAGAATGAGGGGAAATCTCCGGACTTCCTTGCCAAGAGAGGGGCCTCAAAAAATCGAGGGAAGGCCTCAATAGAAAGGACAGAGGGAGAAGAGAAGAAAGGAGAAGAAGAAGAGGAGAAAAGAGGAGAAGAAAAGGAGAAAGACAATTTTTCTAAAGGCCTCAGGGGCCTATTTATAGGTTTTTTTGAGAGAAGAGGGGAAGTTTCTAGATTTTTTCAGCATTTTCGAATTTCTCACATTTTTCTGAATTTTTCACAATTTTTTCGGAATTTTTTTTGAATTTTCTGGAATTTTTTCGGATTTTTTAAATCCATGTGGGCCCCACTTGAAAAAAAAATTTTTTGAATTTACTGTAACCGCGCGGGTCGCGCCGTTTCGTGCGCTGCACGCGGGCCGCCGCCGGCGTGCGGCGGCAGGCGGCCGGCCGGCCGGCCGGTTCGGCCGCCAACGCATGTTCGGGCCCGATTTTGGCCCGGACAGTCCGATTCGGACGTTTTTGGGGTCCCCGGATACGTTTTTCGACGTTCCGGACTCGATTTCGACACTTTTGAAGCTCAACGGGGCCTCTATGATCAAGTTCGAGCAAGCCATTAATTTTTGGAACGCAATTTTTTGCGATTCGGTCAGTGTAAAATTTCGGAACAAGTATTTTCGGACTCATGGAGCTTCGACGTCCGAAAATAGGGGGGCAACCGATACGGCATCACAAAATTAGCTTGATCGGGCACGAATCTCGAGGCGAAAGCTAGTTGGAAACTTCAAAAATTAATTCTGAGAGCACCCCAACTCCGATTTCAGTAAGCTTATAGTAGAACTGAGCGTCTCGGAAATACGAACTCAACGACACCAAGATCAACCCAATCTGAGCCCAAATGGGTCCAAATCATGGATCCAAAGTGCTGTTGGAAGGTTCAAACCGCAATTTGAGTTACCAAACGGACTCCGATTTTGACGAGCTTATACTCGAATCGAAGGGCTTGACGAGACAAATCCAACGAGCCCAAGATCACAAAATTCCGACATCACTAAGGCCTTCAAATGTCCAATGAACGGTGCATGATTGTAGGATTCAATATCGACCGTCCATTGGACCACTCCCTATTCGCCCCTGATCTCATGCCTATTTACGGGCCATGCCACTCCAGAAAATCTATAAATAGAGCCCTCATTTCTCACAAGAGGGGGACTCAAGCAAGAAGAGAAGGAAGAGGAGAAGGAAGGAGCTCCTCCTCAGCAGCCGCCGGACCACCGCCGGATCACCGCAAGACCTCGCCGGACCACTACCGGACCACCGCAGGAACCTCTTCGGACCACCGCCGGACCACCGCAGGAATCTCGCGGGACCACCGCAGAACCTCGCCGGACCACCACCTTAAGGCCTGACGTTCAGCCCCTACGTCCTACTAAAGACCCGACGTCCTGCCAAAGACCCGACGTCTCATTCAAGGCCCGACACTCAATCCCTACGTCCTGCCAAAGATTCGACGTCTTGTTCAAGGCCCGACGTTAAGTCCCGACGTCCTACTGAAGACCCGACGTTCTGCTGAAGACCTGACGTCCTGCTTAAGACCCGACGTCCTACTCAAGGCCAGACCATCAACATCCGATCTTCCAAGTGACACTGGGACTAACACCTGACTCCTTATCTCCTACCGCCTACGGTCCTTCTGACCACTGTCGCCTAATACGGTCCGTCCGACCTCCATCACCAGACAACGGTCTCCGGCCGACTACGGTCTCCGGCCGACTAAGGTCTCCTGCCGACTACGGTCTCCTGCCGACTACGGTCTCCGGCCGACTACGGTCTCCTGCCGACTACGGTCTCCGGCCGACTACGGTCTCCTGCCAACTACGGTCTCCTGCCGACTACGGTCCTTCAGGCCAAACAAACCTGTATATGTAACTCTTACCATGTAATGCAATCTATATGATGTACATTTGCTACATCAATCCAAGGCCTTCTCCTAAGGAAGGGCCTCATTTGTAATCGACTACAAATACTAGTGGATTCATTCAAACTGGGTCAGGCCCCGTGGTTTTCCCCCTTTTTCAGGGGTTTTCCACGTAAAAACTCTGGTGTCACTTATGAATGTTACATCCTCTCACTTATCTGATTGTGTGCTGGATCTTCATACAACGCTAAGACGTTAAATTATATATTTCTCTACCGCCGCGAATATTCCAGGACGCAACAATATTCATGTTATAAGCAGTAGATTCTCTTCATCAATCCTCATTGATATAGTTAGCTCCTAAATGATATTCATATGATGAAAAGATGTATAGCCTAGTGTCCTCCGATACCTACCTTATACTCTCTAGTAGTGTGGTGAGATGACCCAGTTTCTCGCATTTTCCCCTAAAAGGCAAAGACGTTAGGAGACTCTCAAAATTTTACCTGAAGATGCACAAGACTTGGACAATTATAGAGGACTTTATTTGAACTCAAATGAATTGAATAGCGGGTTTGATTTGGACATTAAATGAACTAAACATGAATTCAAACTTAATTGAAATGAGTTTGCATTTGAACATCATTTGACTCAAGAGAACCATGACGTAAACATTTGAACTTGACTTAAATGAACTAAGCTTGGACTCGAACTTGAACTAGATTTAGACTCAAATCTGACATGAATTATAATGGGCCTAAGTTTAACTAATGAAATTTGAACCAAATAAATATTTATATGAATATTGCGCTAAGCAATAACAAAATAGACGAACATCAAGAGATAAGTGAACTTGAATATGATCACAAGAGACCTGAACAACATGAATTATAAATAACTTGGATGGAATACACATGATTGGGCTTTGGATAAATGAGAAAATCAAAGTCTAAATGCATCATGGTTATCCAAGTGAATATCAAGTATACAACTACCATAATGACATTCATCAATTAGCAATAATATGCAATCTAGTTGTAAATGGAGGCATAAGGATATTCCAGTGAACCTTATAACTAGGGGTGTCAATATTGGACCCGACCCGAACTCGACTCGAAAATTTTAGGTTTGGGTTGGCCCAAACCCGAAGCAGGTCAGGTTCGGGTCCAAAAAACTGACCCGTTTATAAAATCGGGTCAGGTCTGGGTTGACTCGAAAACCCGACATGACCCAGAAAAACCCGCATGCCCTCCTGCCCCGGCTACACGCGTGCATCGAGCCGTGCAGCCTGCCCACCTGCCCCGCTGCCACGCACGACCACGTTGTTCACAACTCCGCATCTGCTCGAACTCGCGTGACCCGCTAACCGCCTGTCCGAACGGGGGACCAACGACTGCCTGAACGCGCGTGACCCGCAATCGCGTGTAGCCTGCCCCGCCTGCATGTTGTCGAACGTTGGCTTCTCACTGCAGCTGCTGAATGGATTTGGCAAAATTTTTGAATGAAGACATGGGATTTGGCTGAAACAGGTCGGTTCAAGTTTACCCGAACCCAACCAGAACCTGAAGCGGGTCAGGTTCGGGTCCAAAAAACTGACACGTTTGTAAAAATGGGACGGGTTAGGGTTGACCCGATTAATGCCAGGTCAGTTTTGGGTTCGACTCAAACCCGACTTGTGACCTAAAATTGACACCCCTTCTTACAACGTATGTGCAAGATGAGTTACTCACAATTGAAGATGAAAATCAAGTAATCATCAACAAGAAGAAAGAATGAGTTGTGAGCTCGAGCTTGAGCTATAATCAAGGAATCAAGCCTAAATGTTCAAATTAAGACAATAGTTTATATGAATTAAATATAAATGAATATAGAACTTATGGTGAATAGAATCCCTATATCTCACTCATAAGAGCAAGTGATATGAACTTGATGAGTAAGGATATTTGCAATGGGGATATTCATGAAAGATATACATATGAATGTAGCGATGTCTCCATCATCAACAATAATTCAACATACAAGCAAATACATTAGACCTCGAAGGCAATGAAGCTTATGAATACATCTGTCTTGTACAACATAAGACATAAATACAGTGAATGTAGCAATGCTATGTGATCGACATCAAATATAATAAGGAATATAGCAAATGCAAAAACACCTACATGTTGTCGTAGCAGTTGTAGGAGGCTCGTTACGAGCACAACATACTACCTACGACAAAACATAAAAAAGCTTCAGCATATGCAAGCTTCTATGTAGGGGTGTCAACTTCGGGTCACGAGTCGGGTTCGGGTCGAACCCGAAACTGACACGGCACTATTCGAGTCAACCCGAACCCGACCCGTTTTTAAAAACGGGTCAGTTTTTCTGACCCGAACCTGACCCGCTTAGGGTCTGGGTCAACCCGACACGACCCGAATGACCCGTTTCCAACAAAAAAATGGCTAATTTTTGGGTCAATAATGGGTCAATCTCCTCTTTTTGGGTCAAAAAACGGGTCAATCTCGGGTTGCCGGGTCAAAATCGGGTTTTCAAGTCAAAATCGGTCACTTTCGGGTCAATTTTGAGTCAAAGGGTTAACCCGAACCCGACCCGATTTTTGAAACGGGTCGAAATGCTGAACCCGAACTTGACCCGTTTCGGGTTCAGGTTGACCCTAACCCGAAATTTTCGGGTCGGGTTTTCGGGTCGTGTCAAATATTGACACCCCTACTTCTATGAGCCGCTGTAGAAGACTCGTAGTACACCAAATATATTATTCACAAGCAAAATACAAAGTGACTATATCAAATGCAAGTGTCTACAAATTACTAGGAATGTCAATTTTTGACACGACCCAAAACACGACCCGAACCCGACCCGGAAAAATCCAGGTTCGGGTCAACCCGAACCTGTAACGGGTCGGGTTTGGGTTGAACAAATTAACCCGTTTTAAAAATTGGGTCGATTTTGAGTTGACCCAGCAACCCAAAATTTGACCCGAAAGTGACACGAAAACTCATATTTGATCCGGAAACCTGAGATTGACCCGTTTTTGACCCGAAAATCGAATATTGACCCGATTTTGACCCAAAAATTAGTAATTTTAGGTCAACTTCGGGTCATTTGTGTCGGGTTGGGTTGACCCGGACCCAAATCGAGTCGAGTTTGGGTTGACCCGAACAATGCCGGGTCAGTTCTGAGTTCGACCCGAACCCGACCCGCTGACCTGAATTGACACCCCTACAAATTACTGTGGGAAACTCATCGCACATACAACAGACCATCTACAAGCATCTACAAATGCAAAGCAGGGGATTGATTAGTGCACTATCATCCATCTACATGAAGGGATAAGTAGTGCACGACAATTTACCTGTATGCAACGAGCAAGTGACCACAATATAGTATTACGACATCGGATCCGTAACATCCCTACAAGCGGGATAAAAGGTGTGTATGAGCATCCAAATAGAACTATGCATTCAAATGGAGGTCGCCCGCACAAATGACCAGCGTCAAAATATTCCAACCCCCCCCCCCCCCCCCCCATCCTTCTATGTGGATAGATAAGAGTTGACATGGCTCAAACTATCAAACATATATACGGTAAGGGTATCAACCAAAATATCTATTTTATACGTTCATATAAGGCCTTCAAATCCTATGACAAAAGAAATTCATTAAATAAAATGATGCAACTAACGAACCGATGCCATATTGGCAAGTTGATAGGGTCATCAAGGTTTAGTCAATAAAAATGATCGTACACTCCAATGATGGTCGTGTTGAATGTATAATCTCAACCGGATGAGTTAATTCCAAATATTTTAAATTTCACCCAAATATTCATAAAAATCCAAATTTCTTAAAATCCTAAAATCCAAAGATATTTAAAATTGAAATAATTCATCAAATAACTTAAAGTAAAATCTATCTGCCCTCCGTAACAGTTTGTCGAAGTGGATAAATTAAAATTTACTTCAGCTCACATAGAGCTAATGCTTAGTTGAAAATATCACTAAGATCCATTCTAAAAAAACCACATGTTAATAAGAATGTGGTACATGTCATCTGACTGATGATTTTGCAGCCAAATGGCACCGCAAGATAAACAGTTATGACCCGGAACCCTCTGAACCGAGTGGTTTTGATGAACCGAGTGGTTTTGATGCCAAATGGCACCACTAAATATCAGTTATGATCAGAGTCAATACGTTCCTTAGTGGCATCAAATCCTTGATATATAAATCAATAGGGTATAATCGATAGGGCACAAAGCTTTATATATGCTAAGATAGATTCAAATTTGTCCCCTTAGACAAATATTCACCCTAGTGCTAAAAGGTCCCCTTGGACAAAGCAACCCATGGTTTTCGACAAGGATCCTTTTGTCAAGTTGGGTTAACTAGCTCCTCTGACTAAGTAGACCAAGGAACACGATGGTCCGAGACGACGAAACCATGTGATCTTGATCGGACCTATCATCCATTCCCCCACCATCCACTTCAAGTATGAGATGGTAAAATTTTCAATTTTAAATATCAAAATTTCTAATACCTAAGCTCAATGCTGCTATAATATGTCATATAACATGTATTTTCTACGTATCTGATTGACGACTAGCCTTAATCAAAAGTTATCTTTAGTAATCGGGAGGGGTAATTAACAATAGGGGACTTGCGCCTATAGAAAACTAGAACTCATATCATAATGTCCTCGCAAAAATGAGGGTGAAATCTCAAGTACTGTCTTATCTACAAACTCATATGTCTTCCCAAATTTTATCTCGGAACTTAATCCGTTAAACACCCCCCCCCCCCCCCCCCCCCCCCCCCCCCCCCCAAAAAAAAAAAAAAAAAAAAAAAAGTAACGGGGGAGGCCGAGGCCAAATTTTCAGAGCCCACACCAAAAAGCAGGCCAAAAAGGCTAGGCAGACCAATGAGTCAGATGGGTCGGGCAGGCCAATAGGCCAGCGGGCCGGTTCAACAACCAATTCATGTCCAGACCCAATTTTTGGCATGAAAAGTCCGGACCCGATTTTCTTGAGTTTTCCACGTGAAAATGCTAGTGTCTCGTGTGATTATTGTACTTCTCACTTATCTGTATGGTCTCTTACAATTTTTGTACTCAAAATATAAATTTTTTTGTCACTTAAAACTCATTTAAACTAGATTCAAATCCTACACTAATCGACTCGAACTTGACATTTAAATTAACCCACATGCAATTATGTGGGATTCAATATTAACATTCCAACTGTTATCTTACCAATAATATTATTTTAAGATGTAATTAATATTACAATAATGCTAATTAAGACTTCGTTTGATATGTATTTTTTATTACTTCTTAAAACAATTTTTTAGTAAAAAAAAATTAACTTTTATTCTAAAAAATTATTTTAAGAAGCAATAAAAAAACCGTCTCAAACGAAGCCTAAATAATAACACTTGATACGTCATGCAAAAATTATCTCATTGCTAGAATGAATTCAATATATTAACTAAATACGTAATATTAAAAATCTCATTGCACAAAAATAAATCATAAAATCTCTTTAAGATCGAATCAATACATGATTAAGCTAATATCAACCTAGAAAAAAAATATAAATGAATAGGAAATTAAATTGAGAGTGATTTAAATGGACGGTCGATCTTAAATTTCTTGATTGTGGACCGTTTATTGGTCATTTAAATGTCATAGTGATATCAGAATTTAGCGATCTTGGGCTCGTTGGATTCATCTTGTCTAGCCGCTCAATTCGATTATAAGCATGTAATGTTTGGAAACCTTTTGATAATCAAAATTATGGTTTAAACCTTCTAAATAAGCTTTGAGTCTTTGATTTGGAGTTATTTGGGTTCGGATTGAGTCGAATTTGGTGTCGTTGTGTTCGCACGTGCCCCCCCGGCTCCGCCAATGTTGATTGGGCACGAATCTCGAGGCAAAATCAATTCGGAAACTTTAAAAATTAATTTTCGAGAGCATATGAACTCCGATTTCAGCGAGCTTACAGTCAAACTGAGCGTCTCAGAAATACAAACCCAACGACATCAAGATCAACCCAATCCGAGCCCAAGTGTGTCCGAATCAAGGGCTCAAAGCGCTGTTGGAAGGTTCAAACCGTAGTTTGAGTTACCAAATGGTCTCCGATTTTAACGAGCTTATACTTGAATCGAACGGCTCGACGAGACGAATCCAACAAGTCCAAGATCATTGAATTCCGACATCATTAAGGCCTTCAAATAACCAACGAAGTGTACATGATCAAAGGATTCGATATCGGCCGTCCATTCAAACCACTCCCAATTCGCCCTTGATCTCACGCCTATTTACGGGCTATGCCACTCCAGAAAAACTATAAATAGAGCCCTCATTCTACACCAAAGGGACTCAAGTGAAGAGAGAGAAGAAGAAGAGAAGGAGAAGGAGAAAGGGGAAAAGGAGATTCCTCACCTCCTCGACCACCGCCGCCGGAGCTCTTCCTGCCGCCTGAAGACGCCGGAACTCTGCCGGATTTTCGGGAAACGCCAGGAATTCGCAGAATTTTGTAAATTTCGTGGAAGAAACAAATTGTACTTGGATTATCCCAACTTGTGGGACGAAATCCCCATTTGTAATCTACAAAAACACTAATGGAATTTTGCAACTGGGCAAGGCCCCGTGGTTTTTTCCCTTTTTGGGTTTTCCACGTAAAAACTCTTGGTGTTCACTTTCTCTTTTCTGTTTGTGTGTGAAATACTCGTGCAACGCTAGGACGCGAATTTACAAACTCCACCGCCGCGTATATTCTCGCACGCAACAACACTACATCATAAAAAAATACAAGCAACTTTAATCTTGCATAAAGAAAAACAGCGAGCCTCAATAAATGAGGAAAAATATGAATATAGCATCTACATGAGAGTAGAAATGCGTCCACTTTGTGCTCAAAATGGCATTGAATAGAGCATCCACATACAATTTGCAAGAGACAAAGAACAAAACAGAAGGCCGGCTGAGCCAAACTGTTGAGGAAGTAAGCATACAAAGAAATTATTATTTTTTCCTTCTTTGTCTTAATTTAGTAAAAGAAAGAGGTGATGTGAACTATGGCTTTGTTTTTTTTTTTGGCAAATTTTGCAAATTAATTATTCTTATTAGTCTATCTTTTCTTCAATATGAACTTACGTGTATGAAGCTTTGTAAGTCAGAGATACTTTTTAGCCATATATACTAACTATTAATAAACTATTGTTCATAACTTCATATCTGTAATAATAATATAATTAAAAATATTTTGTTTAAAAATCGTTGTGAATAAAATAGTTTTTTTAAAAGCTAATGTAGATAAGTACAATAAATACATTCTTTTTTGAAAAGTTGGGCAGCTAGGTTTTTATAACTATCATATATTAATAGATTTGATTGCAAATAGGGGTGTAATTGAATCAAGCCAACTGGCGAGCCAGCTCGAGCTCTAGTCGTTAACGGGTTTGACTAGTCGAGCTTGCGAGTCGAGTTGAGCTCGAATATGATTTCAAGCTCGACGGCTTATTGAGTTGGATCGAGTTCGAACAACACACCGCTCGACTCGCGAGCTTGGTTGAGTGGCTCGGGAACTAAGGCGATGGAGGATGGGAATTTCTGAGGTGGGAATTTCCGCAAGCGGGAAATCACGGGCAACACGGACGGAGGCGGACACCTCAAATGGAGGCAGAGGCGGACGAATCGCTCATATGAGGACGATCAACGAGGCTCGCGAGCCAGCTCGAGCTCGCCTTTTGAACTCAACTCAAGCTCAAGCTCGAATTTGAGCTTGTTTTTCGACTGACAAGCTGAGCTCGATAGTGCATAAATTTGACTTAACTTGATCGTTTACAGCCTTAATTGTAAATAGCTACACATTTAAAAATAAAAATAATGGGAAAGCAATAAAAAAATAGTAGATAAATGGAAGTGAGCAAAGCCATACTTAAGAAACCGTCAAGATTCTTCAACAAATAAATTAATAAATAGAAAAAAAATTACATTAAAATATCCTAATATCAATTATATCATAACGAGCTTAAAATTTATTTAATTTCTTTTAAAATTAATATAATACAAAATTCTTATATAAAATACTAATATAAAAAATTCAAAAATACTTGTTGCGTGCTAGAATATAAGCTCGCTGAAATCGGAGTTCATATGCTCTTGAATTTAATTTTTGAAGTTTCCAAACTGATTTTGCCTCGAGATTCATGCCAAATCAAGATAATTTCATGATGACGTATCAGTTGCCCCCCTATTTTTGGACGTTGAAGCTCCAGGAGTCCGAAAATATATGCTTCGAAAATTTGTATTGGCCAAAAAACCAAAAATTGTGTTTCGAAAATTAAGAGTTTCTCGAAACTTGATCATAAAGGCTTCGTTGAGCTCTGAAAGTTGCAAAATTGAGTCAGGAACGCCGAAAAATGTGTCCGGGGACCCCAAAAACGTCGAAATCGGACTTTTCGAGACGAAATTTGGGTCCAGAACAGGTTGGACAGTCAGACAAATGTTCTGACATACAACCTCGGACAGGTCTTACATCCTTGGTGGATTCTCTCGACCTCTTCCACACAGGTTAATGTCATCGAAAAAATGTTCTAACATACAACCTCGGATAGGCCTTACATCCTTGGTGGATTCTCCTGACCTCATCCACACATGTTAACGTCGTCGAGCATGACTCCAACATACAACCTCGGATAGGTCTTACATCCTTGGTGGATTCTCTCGACCTCTTCCACACATGTTAATGTCATCGAAGAAATGTTCTGACATACAACCTCGGATAGGTCTTACATCCTTGGTGGATTCTCCTGGCCTCATCCACACAGGTTAACGTCGTCGAGCAGGGCTCCGACATACAACCTTGGATAGGTCATATATCCTTGGTGGATTCTCTCGCAGTGGTAGATAAGTATATAATTTACTGTCTTAGTATTGTACGAAGATCCAGTACGCACACAGATAATAGAGAGGGTGCAACATTGATATATAACAGACAGAGTTTTTACGTAGAAACCCTTAAAAAAGTGGAAAAATTATGGGGTCTGGCTCAGTTTGAAATAATCCACTAGTATTCGCAGTTTGATTACAAATGAGGCCCTTCCTTGGGAGAAGGCCTTAGCTTTATGTTACAAATATACATCATATATAGCGCATCAACATAGACATATTTGTTTGGTTGGCAGGACCATAGTCGATATGACAGAGGTCGGAAAGACCGTAGTAGGTGATGGAAGTTGGAAGGACCGTAGTCAGCAAAAGATAAAGGTCAGAAAGATTGTTGTCTGGCGAGGGAGGTCATAAGGATCATTGTCAGCAAAAGACCAGTGTTAGATAATCCATAGTTGGCGAGGGAGGTCTCCGTAGTAGGCAATGGAGGTCGGAAGGACCATAGTCGGCAGGAGACTGGGGTCAAAAAAACCGTTATTCGGCGAGAGAGGTCGGAAGGACTGTAGTCGGCAGGAGACTGAGGTCAAAAAGATTGTTTTTTGGCGAGGGAGGTCGGAAGGATCGTAGTAGGTGACGGAGGTCATAAAGACCATAGTCGGCAGAAGACTAGGGACATAAAGACCGTTGTCTAGCGAGGGAGGTTGGAATGACTGTAGTTGGTAAGAGACTAGGGTTATAAAGACCGTAGTCTGGCGAGGGAGGTCGGAAGGACCGTAGTCTGCAGGAGACTGGGGTCAAAAAGATCTTAGTTGGCAGGAGACCGGGGTCAGAAAGACGGTAGTAGTAAGACGGTACTCCGGTAGAACTCGGGGCGTCAAGTGGTGGTCCAGTAGAAGTCCGGGCCTCAAGTGGTGGTCCGACATCAGTCCGATGTCAGGCAGTGGTCCGATAATGTCACTTCAGCGTCAAGGGGCACTCAGGATTCGGGTGGCACTCCATGCTTGGATGGTCTAGTGGTGATTCAATAGAACCTGGCAGTGGTGCGACATAACTGCGGCGGTGGTCGAGGAGGAGCTAGGAGGCGGCTTAAGCTTTCTTCCTTATCTTTCTTCTTCTCTCTTGGCTCTTTTAAGAGAAAATGTGATTCTATTTATAGAATTCTTGAGTGGCATGGCTTGTAAACAAGTGGAAGATCAAGGGTACATTTGGAGTGGTTTGGATGGACGGTCGATCTTGGTTCCTACGCTCATACACCATTCAATGGACATTTGACTATCTTAATGATATCATAATTTGATGATCTTTGACTTGTTATATTCGTCTAGTCGAGCCACTCGATTCGATTACAAGCATGTCATGATTGGAGACCGTTTGATAACCCAAATTGTGGTTTGATCCTTACAAAAGTGCCTCGAGCCTTTGATTTGGACTCATTTGGGCTCGGATTGAGTCGATTTAGGTGCTCGTTGGGTCTGTGTTTCCAAGATGCTCAGTTCGACTGTAAGTTTGCATAAATCACAATTCAGATGGTCTCAATTTTAATTTTTGAAGCTTCCAACTTTATTTTGCCTTAAGATTTGTGCCTGATCAAAATAAAATTTTTAAAATGTATCAAATAGATTTATAACAAATGATAAAATTTGTTCACCTAATCAAATGGCTATTTAAATATAGTCCAACGATTAAGAGAAAAAAAAAATGAAAACAAATCATTCCAACGAAAATAACTGTGGGTCCTGCACCTGTGGGGCTGGTTGCTGTTAAGCTCACCGAGGGATTAGTTATGCCACAAAATGCCTCTTATGAGGTGGCAGTGGACTATATATATATATATATATATATATATATATATATATATATAGATTTCTTATTAATAATATTTAATTAGAAAATATGAATCTCAATATAATATTTAAATTAAATTTAGGAAATTAGATAAGTTCAATGACACCAAAAATATTTTTATTGAGCTCAAATGAGCCAAAATAAGATACTTGAAGTGTGAATGAAAACTTTGTGACATTAAAGTAAGGATTAAATAATCTCTAAATATTATAGTTTACATTTAAAATTAACGGCTTGATGAGAAAAATTCAATAATCTTAATATCACTCAAATCAAATATCGCTAATTCATTTAAATGTTGAAAGTACAATCTATAATATAAAGAATTAACACGGGCGTCTAATCGAATGTTTTAGGATTTTGTCTAAATTTATATAAAAAAAAAATACTCTAGCAAAATAGAAATAGGCCAGATCATTCACATGAAAGAGAGATGAATTGAGAGAGAATTTAGATACTAATATTATAAATTACTAATATAATTATGAAAACTTTGTTCATTTATTGCTTCTTCAAAATCTCTTCTTACTATTTTCTAAAATAAACTTTAATAAAAAAATTTCTAATACAAAAATTTTTTATACTAAAAAGCTGTTTTAAAAAGCAACAAAAAACTGACCCAAACGAAATCGAAATCATCAATTGATTGTTTAGCTCTATCATGTCTTTATGCTTCAATACATCTAATCAAGAACTTTGAGTTCAAATTAACCTAAATTTTTATTCGGGCTAAGTCTAAATTATAAACAAAATTAATATTTGGGCCGAGTTCGAGTTGAACAAAAATTATTCAAAATTGAAATAATTATTATATGAATTTGAGTACGATTAATTGGGTTAAAATGATCATATTGTGAAAGGTAAAGAACAAGAAAGGCAAGAGAGAAGACAGAGCAGACTTGGAGAAAACGAAGGAAATATTGTATTGATCATCATAAAGTGTTGTACATAGGAACTATATATAGGAAACTAATTACAAGAAATCGTAACAGACTTATACACGTGTAAAGGACTTATTGGACGGTGCTAACATCCCCCCGCAAATTAATCATTCTTTTGGTTGAATGGTTAATTTGTTCCGAAGGGTGTAGAACCATGTTGAGGGAAATGCCTTGGTTAGAATGTCTGCCACTTGATTAGTTGAGCTAATATGTGATAGAGTAATGTTGCCGTTATCTATATGTTGCCGAATAAAGTGGAAGTCGATCTCTATGTGCTTTGTCTGAGTGTGGAAGACGGGTTGTTGGCGAGTGCGATGGCGGAAGTGTTGTCGCAATGTATTATTGTAGGAGTTGTTTGTTGTTCCTGAAAGTCCGCTAGAAGTCGACGAAGCCAAATGACATCGGAGGTGGCAGAGGCCAATGAGCGATATTCTGCTTCTGTCGAAGACTTAGCGACTGTCGGTTGTTTCTTGACTGTCCAAGAAATGAGATTGCCTCAAAGGAATGTGCAAAAGCCAGAGGTAGATTTTCGATCTAGAGGATCAAAAGCCCAGTCAGCATCAACAAATGTGTTGAGTTGGAGATTACCTATTGTAAGCAGTAGTTCAAAATGAGTTGTTCCTTTGATGTATCTAAGCACCCGGTTTAAAGCTGTGAAATCTGCTTGGGTCGGTGCGTGCATGTGTTGACATATTGCATTTGTAGCAAATGTTATATCTGGTCGGGTTATTGTTAAATACTATAGAGAACCTGCTAATTTTTGGTACAGTTGCGGGTCGTCATATAGCTGATCGGACGATTGTTGAAGAGGAGATTTTGGAGCCATTGGGGTACTTGCAGATTTGCATTCTGAGAACCCGGCGGATGAAATAAGATTTGTGGCGTAGTGATGTTGAGATAAGAAGAGACCTGATGAAGTTTTCAGCAGTTGAATGCCAAGAAACAGGGAATCCTCCCCAAGCTGTTTCACTCGGAAGGTGGAGTGTAGTTGAGCTAACAGATTCTTGATCGAAGCTTGATCATTTCCTGTAAGTAGAATATCGTCAACGTAAATTAGAATATAAAGTTGAATGTTTTTGCGATGATAGAGGAGGATAGAGGGATCAGAACGACTAAACCGGAATCCAAGTGTCTGAAGAAATGCGGTGAGGTTTTGAAACCAGAGGCGCGAAGCCTGATTGAGACCATAGATCGATTTGTGTAGTTTACAAACAAAATTTGGATGTTGTTTGTCAGGGTAGCCCGGAGGTTGCTTCATGTATACATCGTCTGGTAGTTCGCCATGGAGAAATGCGTTGGAGATATCTAATTGAGAGACGGGCCAGTGCCGGTTCAGAGCAATAGTGAGGAGAATCCGGATGGTGGTAATCTTTGCGACGGGGCTGAAAGTCTCAGTGTAATTGACGCCTTGCTCTTTTGTAAAGCCTTGAGCTACGAGACCTTATACCTGTCAACCAAACCATTGGGAAGCAATTTTGTTTTATACGTCCAGCAGCAACCAAGAACCGGTTTGTCATGAGGATAAGGAACTAGAGACCACATTCCTTGTTGTTTAAGAGCATTGAGTTCTTCAGTCATTGCGATACGCCAATGTTGATGCTGATTTGCTTGGTTATAGGTAGTGGGAGTTTTAGCTAGATCTACGGTGGCAAGGAGATTGAGAATTTTCTTGGGTTTAGAAATACCCGACTTAAGTCTTGTTTGCATGGGATGTGAATTGGGAATTTGTTGGTGAGCAGTGGATTGGGACGGTGAGTTGTGAGCCGTAGATGTAGATGGTGTAGAGAGTTGTGAGTTTGTGACAGTAGTATGTGTAGGCGTGACAGAGAGTGTAGGTGGGTGAGAACCACTGCTGGACAGCGGACAAAGAGCGGGAGGAGATGTAGGGGAAATAGATGTTGTAGTTAAGAGGAGTGGGGGTAAAGGTGAACTGCTAATTGAAGAGAGGGAACCTTGCGTAGAGGACTAGTAAGGAAAAATTTGTTCGTGAAAAACTACGTGACGAGAAATATGTGATTTGTTAGTGTGAATGTTAAGGCACCTGTAGCCTTTGTGCAAGGAAGAGTACCAGAGAAATATGCATTCTTGTGAGCGAGGAGACAACTTGTCCGGTGAGTAAAGTTTCAGCCACGGAAAGCAGAGGCAACCAAAGGCTCGTAGGTGGTCGTAGTTCAGTGATTTGCCAAGAAGCTTGAGATAGGGAGTTTGAAGGGAGATGGCTGTCGACGGAAGCTGGTTTATGAGATAATTAGCCGTTGCAAGAGCTTCGACCCAAAATGAATGTGGAAGATTAGCCGTGTGAATAAGAGTTCTGGTGAGCTCAAGAAGGTGCCGATGCTTGCGTTCTGCTAGACCGTTCTGTTCGGGCATATGAGGGCAGCTGAATTGGTGCGTGATACCATATTCATTAAGAAAGGATTTAAAGGAGGAGCTTGTGAATTCGCCATCGCTGTCCGATCGTAATGTTGTGGGTTTGGTTTTAAATTGGTTTAGAATTAAGGAGCAGAAGTTCTTGAATTTATTTAATATTTCGTCTTTTGAGTGCATCAGATAGAGCCAAGAAAATCGAGTACATTCATCTATGAACACGACGTAATATTTAAAACCATTGAGAGAACTTTGTGGGGCAGGTCCCCAAACGTCGGAATGGATAATAGAGAATGGTGTATTAGAAACCAAAAAACTTTTATTAAACGGCATTTTATGGCTCTTGGCCGAATTACAAGAAATGCAAACGTAAGGTAAGGTCTGTATGCTAGATAGAGCAGGGATGTTCTTGAGAAGAGATGTAAGCATGCGAGCGTGCGGGTGTCCAAGCCGGTTGTGCCAGAGTTGGACAGAGGAGAGTTGAGCCTGCAGTGCACGGGACGGAGGTGAGGAGATGGTTTGAAGCTGATACATGCCATCATGTAGATGACCATGTAGAAGGGGGCGCTGATCATGAATGTCCTTAATAATAAAACTAATTGAGTCAAAACAAATAGACACCTTGTTATCGTCAGTTAGTTTTGATATTGAAATGAGATTGTGAGACAAAGAAGGAACGTGTAATAAATTTGAGAGTCGTAGCTTACATGGGGTATTTGACAGTGGTAGTATACCTTGTCCGGAATGTTGAATAGGTAGATTCGTGCCATTAGCAATATAGACCATGTCTGAGCCGTTGTTGGGGGTAGAGGAGTTGAAGTTCACAAGATCGGGAGTGAGGTGCAAAGACGCACTGGAGTCAAGAACCCAATCGGAGGTCGGAGTGATGTTGTTGTAAGAGAACATCGCCCGCGGCGTGGAGGAGGTCGTAGGCGCGTACTTGATGTTGCAGCAATGCCATCAGTTTAAGGCAGAGTGACTAACTTTGCTGCAGATTTGACATGTTGGGCATTCGGATGTTGGTTGTTGAGGTGTAGAAGAAGAGAAAGATTGGGTAATTGGCCGGCCAGAAGAGTTCTTGCCCTTGTTGTTGCGGTAGAAGGTCTTGTCGCAAGAGCTATTGGTTCGGTTGGAGAACAGGGCTACGGAGTCTGCAGTGGTGACGAGATCTTTTTCTTGCTGAGTTTGAAGGTTGATTTCCTCGATGCAGAGGAGTGAATATAGGGTGTCAAGATCGATTGGCTGTAAGGAGGTGCTGATGGCCGTTCTGAAAGCATTGTACGTGGACGGTAGCTCGTTCAAGATGAAAATGAGGATGTCCTCGGCATCGATCGTAGACCCGGAAGCAGCTCTGTTGTCTACCAGATTCTTGACGTTTGCAAGATACTGCTGCATGGTAGAGTTCTTCATTTGGATGTTGTGGAGCTCATTCTTGAGCTGGATCACCTGAGATCGATTCGACGGTCGGAGTCTGCGTTCAAGAGTCTGCCATACCTCTTAGGCTGTAGCAGAACTGAGAACGTAGGGGATAATGAAGGAGTTGATGGTATAGAGAAGTGCGGATATTAAGTTGCGATCGACGAGCCGCCAGAGATTGTGATCGGAGATGGACGAGATCGGTGGACAAGGGGTGTCACCGGTGAGATGGCCGGCAAAACCATTTGCCGAGAAGTGTTGCAAGAGTTGGAAACGCCAGATAGGGTAAGAGTCGGCGGAGAGCTGAGTTGGGAGAAGAGTTTTGAGATTAGAGATGAGAAATTTGAGTGGTGGTGGAATGAGATACTCCATATGAGGTCCGGTGTTGGTAAAGGTGGGCGGGTTGGAAGACGCAGCCGAATCTTGTTCTGCCATGCATGGGCTCTGATACCATATGAATGGTAAATAACAAGAAAGGCAAGAGAGAAGACAGAGCATACTTGGAGAAAACGAAGGAAAGGAAATATTGTATTGATCATCATAAAGTGTTGTACATATGAACTATATATAGGAAACTAAATACAAGAAACCGTAACAGACTAATACACGTGTAAAGGACTTATTGGACGGTGCTAACACATATTCAGATTAATTGGGTCATATTGACATTATATAATGATATGATTAGACGGGTCGGGTTTTGATCTAGTTAAATTTGGAGTCAAATATTTTGGTCAATATAATCAATGAGTCTAATTGATCAATTTTGGATCAACTTGAATCCATCAGTCCATTTCAATTGACAACTTTTTTTTAATTAAAAGTATATTTTAATCTTTTAAATATAACACATCAGCATTTCATATAATATTTCTGCTCCACTTCACGAGATATTATTCTATGTGGACATCGGACTGTAGAACCGTCCAATATCGTTCGGTACCAAGCATGGTGCCAAACATTACCAGCGCTAGGTACTGCACTTGATACCAAGGTCGGTACACTTTTGTGATGACGTAGCATATTTATATTAGTCTCTTGACAATGGGATTCCGCACATTTTTATTAGCCTCTAGACGACCGGTCTCTGCACATAATAATTTGTCTCACCTCACCGCACCATATTTGCCGGAGTGGCGGCTGCGGATACGAATACTATAGGAATCCGACTAGAGCGGTGATTACACCCCGGTCAAAGCACCGCGCGTAATTTTCTTTATAAATTTACCGCGAAAATGCCGAGGAATGCTCGTGTGGCCAACGAGGTGGATTGTTTCTATCCCCCTCGCTAGTTTCTGATCCTGAATTAGGGTTAGGGTTTTTATTCGATTCACCATGGCCGGTCCTGAAGCTGAGTTTCGTGTATTCGTCGGCGGCCTCGCCTGGGCTACTGACGAGAGGATTCTGGAGGATGCTTTCAAAAGTTTTGGCGAGGTCATCGACACCAAGGTGTGGACCTCGTTCTAGATCTTGAATGGATCTTTTTTTTTTTTTTTTTTTTAACGTGGCCTTTTTGTTTATGGGTTTGAGATCGGAGCATATGAAGTTATTTTATATGGTGTTCTGGTGTAGATCATCAACGATCGGGAGACGGGTAGGTCGAGAGGGTTCGGCTTCGTTACCTTCGGGACGGAACAGTCGATGAGGGACGCAATCAAGGGTATGGACGGTCAGTTGTTGGACGGAAGGAACATAACTGTCAACGAGGCTCAGTCCCGAGGAGGAGGCGGTGGCCGCAGCGGTGGCGGTGGCGGTGGCGGTGGGTACCAGAACCGTGATGGCGGATTTGGTGGCGGTTACGGCGGCGGTGGGTACCAGAACCGTGACGGAGGTTATAGTGGCGGAGGTTACAACCGTGGCGGCGGCGGAGGTGGAGGTGGTGGCTATGGGCGTGGCCGTGGCTATGGCGGCGGTGGATCTCGCTATCCAAGGAACGGCGGTGATTCCGACGGCAACTGGAGGAACTGAGATGCCTTCGTAAGTTAGGATCCGTGGGCTATCTTCTTCTAGTTTGTCCGATGCCTTTCTTTGCTTGTGCTAGCCTTTTTTGATCGCGATCTATCTGAGTGTTAGAGGTAAAATTTAAGTTTTTGTTCGTGTTTCATGTTGTGGGATAGAGAGATCAAAGCATACGGAAGAAGTTGTATTTGCTTCTTGTTTTGCTGATTGATTTGTTCTCTTCTTACTCGTTGCTGTTTTAATCTGATATGCAAACTGTACCATGGATCTAATTTTCTCATCGTCTGCAACTTAGAATTTGCTCTTAATTTGTGAAAACGACTCGAAAAGGAAGGTTTTTTTTTTTTTTTGTAACTTTAATCGGATTCAGGAACCGAGAGGTAGATGGAAAGATTGCAACTTTTTTCGGTAGCCTACCTTACAACTAAATCGATATGAAAATATCCCAAAGATCTCGCTAGTCGCTTCTATTAGAGGAGATTTATCTTATTCAATCATTATCACCGTTTACGATAAATCTTCACTACTTCAATCTAACCAGTTCATTCAACGCGGCATCTCAATTCAACTAGATTTTTTTTTTTTTTGGAATGTGATGTTTTGTTTAGTAGAGATTAAATGAAGCAGCAATTGGAAGAGATTCTCTACAACATTTTCACTTTGATCTTCACCTCTTTTAGTAAACATTTATTGCGTGTGGTACTATTTTTTGGGACTTTAGAGCTGATTAAGGGCAAATTATTGCGTCCGGTCACCTAACACGCGGACATTCAATTCAGAGATGTCATCTCACCCGGATGCATTGGGCTCCGGTATTTTTGAGTGATGTGGCGTATTTTTATTGGTGGTTTCCGGACGAATCCGGACACCGGACACAATAATTTGGCCTAATTAAGACATTCACCGACATCACAATATTAAAGCTTTGTTAGTTAAAATTCCTAATCAACTATGTAGTACTCTTCAAACATTAAATGCGGCATTCTTTAATTAATTATATATAAAATGAAAGCTGGTACACTATCACTAGCAACTAATTATGAACTAGCAAAATATGCTTGGAGCTAATTGAGTCATTGATTATTTAAAAAAAGAAATACATAATATATTTGAAATATTTTGAAATTATTTAATAGTTTAAACTAAACATAATGCACTTTTTTGCATTTAATTTGATTTCAAATGAATTTAGTGTCAAATTTGATGGCAAAGATCAATGATAGTGATGGACAATAATTGGTGGCTAGTGATGAGGACGGCCAACAATAGTTAGGAGAATGATTGTGGCAATGATGATGGGCTGTAGTAGCCAAAATTGGTGGCACTCACAAGATGAATTATTATATGTGGATATTGGACGGAAGAATTGTTCGGTGTTCTCTTTGTCTACAGTAAAAAAGCAGTGAGTCGTATTTTTATTGTAACAGCTCCGCTTTTAATATGTATAGAGAGAATCGGATTATTCTCTCCGTCCGATGTCCGCACAAAATAAGAGATGCATTTTGAGGTGTTTTTGAAAATCAACCAGTCTAAAAAATTTAAAGTATTGCATTAAATTTATTTCTTATCAAATCAAATATATATTTTTAAAACTCTTATATTTAAAATATTTAGTCAAAGACTCAAAATACTTCAAAACAAACAATCCTTCTCACCATAAGATCTAAAAAAAAAAAAAAAAACTAAAAATCTGAAGTGAATCGACAAAATCGATTGATAGTTTTGGTTGATTTAGATTTGGATTGAGTATGCTTTCATATCTAAAATGATTTCGACGAAGAAAAAATATTATAAAAGATAATACTTAAAAATTCACGAAAACTAACCCCATTAAGGCTTCGTTTGAGACGGCTTTTTTATTGATTTCTAAAACGGAATTTTAGTACAAATTTTTTATATTTTGTACTAAAACTTCGTTTTAAAAAGCAATAAAAAAGCCGTCCCAAACGAAGCCTAAATCTAGCTTTCAGAATCGTAGATTATGCATAAATAATGGATAGGATCTTAAAGTTTCCAACAAAATAAAATCCTGAAATTGATATTCATAGAATTTTTACTCATAAAAATTGATAAAATGAAACAAAACGACCAAATAAAATTTGGAAACTTTTAATAAACAGATCAAATTCAGTTCAAAAGCAAAATCAAACTATTTGCATAAAATTCGGAACTAAGGGTTCGTTCGGGTGGCTTTTTTATTGCTTATTAAATAAACTTTTAAATTTAAAAATTAAAAATTTTGCACTAAAAAACTACTTTAAGAAACAGTAATAAAATCATCCCAAATGAAGCCTTAATTTCAAATTTGGATTGAAATCAAGTGCTTTCATACAGTCAAAACCAGAATAAATCCATGCAGCAGTTCAGGAAATCAGACACCACACTGATTCGGTTCTTCTCCAATTATGATAATAAATCTCCAACTACTAATATGGAATAAGTTTCAAATCAAGCAAACTAAACTAAATTGAATGGCTGAATATGAAGTAATTGGACAGAATCCAAAATACAACTCCCTTTCCCAACTATTTCAGAAGCAATTTGATAATTTCGTGGAATGAATGAATAAATAAATAACTGCATAAAAATTACCGAGATCAATTTGACCGACCAAAGTCAAAACAAGAGAACCTTCATGATAACTTTTTTCTTAAATGACTATCGATAAATTGTAATATGTGTGGCTTAGATTTTTTATCATAAAGATACAATTCTCTCTTTTTAATCAATGGTTCACAAATCCTGTCACAATTACAAAAATTGGCCAGATTTGAAGACCAAAGCAGAATGTGCCACATCAGTTGTACTCGATACTGAGCGGTACCGAACAGTACTGAGCCGTGGTACCAAGCGAAAGGGTGATGTGGCATATTCTGATTGGTCTACGGATGACGTTCGACGGCATCCGCACATAATAATTAATCCAAGTAAACAGTCAGAATTGCAACTAGAATCAGCTAGCTTGACTTGAAACTTAAAAAATGAAAACCAAACAGAAAGCAGAATATCAAATGTACAGCAATAGCAGACCGTTCACACAACATTTGCTAGTTTAATTTATTATTAATTACTATGTCGTTCATCAATTCATTTGAATACAACAAATTAACGGCAAAATTCGATTTATTT
This sequence comes from Dendrobium huoshanense, assembly GCA_016618105.1. Classification (NCBI taxonomy): domain Eukaryota; kingdom Viridiplantae; phylum Streptophyta; class Magnoliopsida; order Asparagales; family Orchidaceae; genus Dendrobium; species Dendrobium huoshanense. The sequence continues at coordinate 19,839,348 of CM028352.1, read as the reverse complement.
AAAAAACAACAGAGGACACAAACTTTACTGTTTACTGAGAGACTGAAGTCTGTAGTGGCAAGGAACTCTCGACTCCTTCAGACTGTGAATTCCTCTCCGCAACAACTTTTGACATCCCAAACATCTGCAAGATAGAGCGCAAGAAAAATTAAAGAAACTTATAAATTTAATAAAAATATTCTCACCTAACGGATTAGACCATCTCCAACCGAACTTCATACCACCATATGCCGTATGCCGTCCGCCATTTGCTCCATTCGAACTCCAAATCGCACACAAAATTTCGGTAGGTGAACAGCGCGGTGCCAATATTGGCATCGAACAGTTCAGCTACACCCAAAAAATTCGCTGCGGGATTTGCCGAAAAAGCGGGCAAAAGAGAGAAGAGCGCGCCAAAGATTGCTACCTTCGCAGGAAGCCCGCGAAAGAAGAAGAAATGGCGTTCTATTGGAGAAGCATGACTGCATTTTGAAGTTTTACTACATTTTGGAGTGGAAAATGGTTTTTTCGGTTGGAGATGCCCTAATACTTCAACTGGTACCCACTTTCTTAATGGTCTTCTTAAAGCAAGATTTGTGTTCGTCCATTGAAGCATGGATGAACTCATCGATATGATCCCTGACATCCTCCAAGAAATTTGCACTCTCAGATTTTTTCTTTCGACATGACATGAGGGCTGGATCAATCGGTTTGTTCGTGGCTGATTCTACTTTCTGGGACTCCATGAGAGACTTTGAGAGGTTTCTTCTTAGGAAGCAACTGAAATTTGTTTAAAATATGATGAGAGACATTTTGTTTGAAATAATACAAAATATTCAAAAACTGCTATCATTGTCCATAATCGCGTTGCAGTAAACAACCATCCACTTGTACTTCGTAGATACAATACAGAAACAAAGTTGAACAGAAGTAGGTTGTTCGGATGAGGGAGTTTGAAGGGCAAAGAAACTCGGATAAACCATATTTTGATTGATAGTAGTCAAGAGACACTGAGAAAAAGGGCCAGTGGTTCTCTAATCTTAAATATCAGGTTTTCATTTTTTTATTCTTGCTTCACAGGTATTCAAATATTTGTAAATCAATCATTTCAAGACAATTATATAAATATTATTTTATCCTCCTGGATCACAACTCACCACTTTCAGATCATTTGCTCCAAGAAATAGCTCTTTTCTTCCTTTATTTCTTGGAATTGACCTTCTTTTATGTTTTTTTTAATTCATGGAATTCTAAATCTTCTGGCATTGTTCATTCTCTTTCTTTGGACGGAGATCAGCAACAAAGAGCTTGTGATTTGCCGAAAAACAACAATTTAGGTGATGTTTTTAGTCTTATTTAGGGGACAATAGCAAGTAATGTTTGGCAAGTGGATCTTTAGCAATGACAAGGGTTTGTGGATGCAAAACCTGCAAGCCCTCAAAGGCAACCGACAACAAGGAGAGGAAAAAGAAGAAAAAAAAAAAGCAAGATTTAGAAGAGAATTTTATTTTATTTTTATTCCAACTTCAAACTTAACATTTTTATATGCCTCTTATTTACAGATAAAATAAGATCATGTCCATAGTTATCCACAAAGCAAAAATGTAAGAGAACCCTAATCTTAAATTTCCTACATTTCAAATTATGCTTTAGCCATCCCTTGAAAAATAATTAGATACTCAAAGATTATCTCCTAAAGAAAGTGGTCTACTCTTAAAACAAGGAAGGAAAATATTCATAGACAGAGTTAATTTACTTCCCTTAGTTCTCATCAATTAATTTTATCTTTTCTCTCTCCTCTCTTCTCTCTCCAAGCAGCCCCTTATTTGAATTTTAAAATTGAAACTTTGAAATTAAATCCCCACTCAATTTATATTTTCAAATCAATTCTTCCAAAATCTATCATCCAAAAAAATTTTATGATCACCTAGATCATGATTGCTTTCCAAGATCATTATCCCACATAACCAAGCTTCATTTTGCATATCTAATTCATGAAATCATTAAACTCCAGCAAACCCTGACCGCTGATCAAGGACCTTCTTCTTTATCCTCCCAAGCTAGTGGTTGGAAAATAGGAAAGTGGAAGGAGATTAAGAAAATTAATTTCAAGAGTAAGTCTTGATGAAGAGTCGCCTACTATAAACAGCTTGTTAATGGCAACTTGTACATAAAGTTTTCAACCAAATGATCACACCATATACGATCAGTTTGACATATTGAGGCAGTTGAATGTCCTCAGAAGTTAAAACATCCGAAACGAGTCCCCTCAGTTTTTTCTACATAATCGCAATATTGGTTCTTAAGTCTCAACAATATCTTCATGAAGGCTCCAAACATGCCATAAAGAAGACAAACCCCTCCAGAAAGTTCACTGAGATCATGTTTACTTCTGAGGAATATCCAATCGTTTCTAAGATAAGAATTAGATCATATATATATATATATATAGTTTGTAATATGTTTGGAAGCCAACAACTTCCACTAAAACAAAATCTATGAGTGATCTTCTTGGCAGCTAGAAAAACATTAAATTTGTTTAGTTACCAACTAAATAACTCTTCTTGCGTCACTTTGATGGGAAGCATATCATAAGAGACATTAAATAACACAAAGAATAAGTCATTAGCATTGTAGGGATTGGAAAGCTGTTAGAAATAGGAGGAAAAACAGGTGAAACCATACTGGAAGGAAGAAATAGGCAGTTCGCATTTAGATAGTACTAGAGTTGGACTGGTAGTAATCAGTAGAAAAAACCATAAGATGAGCAACTTAATCCTATATATATCCAGCTGGCATCAGTAGGTGAAGGAAAAGACCAAGCCTAAAAAATAATTTAATTATCAATAAACAATTTTAGAGTATCACTTAATGCAAAACTAGAAATAAAACTTTCTTTTGAAATTGGGGAAAAAACTAATAAATTAACAGCATGTCACAGTCTAATGACTAGACCCAGAAGTGGAGCAGGGAAAAAATTAAAAGGCCGCCAAGACTATGTTAAGAATAATATGGAGATCATACATCCGCTTTACAACAGCGCAAATGGCTACATTTCCTAATTCAATCCCAGCTTTCTTTGAGTTCAATTTGGCAACAACTACAACATTAAGAAGCTTAATGGGAAGGCTGGTCAGAAGCATGTGACTTTGACACATATTAGTCAATAGTGAATGACACAACATGCATAAAGGCTCTCTAAAGCCTAGTGCATCATTCATGATGCAATGCGTGCCATTTCGAAGTAATAAATTCACACAAAATTAAAAAAAATGCTGGTGATTAAATATTGTCACATAGCGTCATTATATATAACAAGGGCCTTAGCACAAGTAGTATACTCCCTCGATTTCCATGGCATGGGTCATGAATTCAAGACCTAGCGACTGCAAAATAATGAATTTCTTTTGCTCCTTGTGTGGAATTAAATTTGTATCTAACGTTGTGCCTCAAAAAAATCTGTAAGCTATCCTATGCCCAATTTATTATTACTAACATATTTGGGATAAGATTACATCCTTTAAAATAAAAAGTATCATTATACGAAAAATAAATAAATAATCCTGCAATTTAAATGCAAGGATATTCAAGTTAAATAAGGAAAGGAAATAAATGGAGGATAAAACTAGTTAGACATAAAAACAACAACAAAAGTGGTAATCATCCAAAGTAGAGAAAAATTAAGTGGAAAATCAATGAGGGCTTAAATCAAACTAATCATCTAGTCATCATCTTCATCATTAAGTGCCATTCTTGTGGCATATTAGAGAATATTGCACGCATTTGCACACACTAAATTCATCGTCGAGCACATATGGTCTGGAGGCCCAAAACATCATATGCACAACATAGCATACTTTCATTGCAACATAAAGAGGGACTCAAACTTACTTGGGTTCTCAAATTTAACCCTTGATTGATGTTGTAGATGTACTCTCACAAGAAATCCAATGAGAGCATGGGGCACCGGGATAGCGGATGTTCACTTTCAATAGATCATTACATGCTATAACTGTTGTCTGTGTTTTTATCTTTTTGTTACAGTTTATGTATTTGTATTGGTGTCGTTTTGTTGCATGATTATATGCTTTAGTGTTGTGTTTACATGCATGTGTGTTTTGTAGTTTATTTTTATGACTTATGTCAATGTTGATTTATTTCCTATTTTATTGTGTTTTGATGAGTTGTGTCAAAGAATTTTGTATGTACCTATACTTGTGGAATTGTCTCTTATCTTCATACATATCACTAAAATTCACAGCACATCATACTGTATGATACACGGCATTCAACACACCATCAACCATCCACTAGCCAACATCTCAAATTAAGCCAGGTATTGAGGTTTGTACTGTACAAACACATATTCGTATTGTATGACTGATGTGACAATAAATGTTGAACGAACTTCAATTCGATCGATACAATCCTTAATTACATATTAATTGTATGAACACTTGTTTGTATTGAATGATCCATTCAGTGTACATTTGACCCCTTTAGATGAACAAAAAGGCGAAGATCATATTTTACGATCCCCAAGTGTATTGTATGATCCCTGATCGTACTGAATGATTTGACCAAGTCTTGATACATATTAGATAGGATGATTTGGATTCTTTTGTTCGTACCATACGATGTTGATCGTATTGTATGATCCAACATAGCCTTTTAAGTAAGAGGTCAAATTTCAATTGTAAGCACACAAAATCCTATTCTAAACCCCTTCTCCTCATATTCTCTTGTCCTTAAAAATCCTTATGGCTGACAAGCGATCTCGACTTCTCGAATCGGGTCCCTCTCGAACATGTGTAGACAATCGCTTCTAATCTGAGAAAGATGTTACAGTGTACCAACATTATAGAGCAACTCAAATCACTCATTCTAGGAACCTAAACTAGGGTATCATTTAATGTTAGACATAAGATCTAATGCCGACACCACACTCCAATTTATCCTTAATACTTGCCTTTCCTTTCCACTCTTGAATGCTTTTTAAATTTTTTGTAAGTCTTAGAATAAACTCGAACGCACTACTATGCAATCTTACATTTGTAAATGTCCTGTAAAAATTCATACCAAGATTTTCACGAACTTCTACATATTTCTACCACGGGCATAAAAACCCACGATGTCTCTGCACTATTATTGGTGATTACGATTGGACCCAAGTCAACCTCACTATTAGAAATACCCCAATGAACCAATATTATCCTTTAGTCAGCACATTAGTCTTGGATGCCTGTATTATCCAACACGTCTTTAGAACTTTAATTATCCCGAAAGTTGGCAATAGGGTTAACATTATACCTCTTTTATCTGTTGTCATAAATTTCTATATGATTGGCACTGAATTTAATGTGGCAGGCATGCTTATCCGCTACATTGAAAATCCGACCATCATTAGGAACCCTAGGGCATGTTGTAGACAGAACCTGGCACTATAACACATCATAGCCTATGTATTAGATGCAAAATAAAACCTGATGTATCCTTCCCCAACAAACCACTTCCCTATCTTCTTCATCGATAGCTCCTCCCACATCCTCTATAGCGACCGTCGTAGGGAAACACCTGCAGAGGAACATGATTTTGATGAGGAAAGGGATAGCCCCCGAGGCACCAACGTACGTAGCACTGCCACCAGCCTTCCAACCACCGCCTCCTAACTCCTTGATTGAGCGATTTGATCGCTTAGAGCTACGATTGGAGACACATATTCAAGAGTACACAACATGATGGGAGCAACTGCAACAACAACATGAGACTGATCGAGCTTGATTTCAAGAGCATTTTCAGTCTTGCACAGCTACTTTCAACCACTACCAACACCTGATCATGATCCATTTGATGAGTAGTGGTTGTTGTTCATTTTTTGCTTTATTATATTATATGTTTTAATTTCTTTGCCTTGCATTGTAGTTTGTTTTTAGTCCCTATTTTAGTGATATCAAAAGCAGAACAAGGGAGTTGAGTTAGTTGTATTGCTTACTTTTTGAATAGTTCAATTTATTTCCTCTTCAGTATTTATGTTGTTGCATTTCTTTTAAAAAGTACAAATAAAAAAATATTTTTTCTCATCTTTTAAATAAGTCATTTAGTGAGATGGAGAACTTCACAGAGAATTGAAAATGAAATCTACAAATTTAAAATCCCAACCAAAAATGTTTGTCAACATAAAAAAGTAAAGATTATTGCAATCCGGGAGCCCGATTTTGTGCTTTGATGATTACAAACATTATTGTGTTAGTATTTTCTTATTCCTACTTTATTAGACCTTTTTTGTGATAGTAACCATTTTAGGTACAACATGCATTAAGTAGAATTAAAAAATCAAGACTCAAGATGTCGCAATGTCAGGGTCTAAGTGAGTCTGTGTTTGACAAAATCTGCTCTTTTTATTTTTTGAATAACTTTTTGTATTAAGTTTATGTTGGCTAGACAACCATGTACACAGACATAATGGAGAGTAAAATTGAACTTTTAAAATTTTCTGTTAATCGCATTGTACGATCCAAATCTGATGTAGAACTACAATGCTTGAAAGGAAAGTTTGCACAATAATTTAAAGAGCAACACCATTTAAGTTATTAGCAATCAAAAACAACAAAAGAAAACCAACAAACGGTCACATCCATTTAGGCCAAGTTACATAAAAATGCTAAACCAATTTAAAATATTTAGGAAATTCAAAACAATGCAAACGAAGTAGTTTTCAACATAAACCCTAATTTAACAAAGAAAGCTTAGTAACATAGAAGAAAACAACCCTACGTTTACTAGGCGTATGCGATAAGTGGTGCACGATTCCTTGCTTAGAACATCTCCTACAAGGTTAGTAGAATAGGATGATACATGAACTAGGGGAGAAGTTCACCTTCATTGAGATCCCGCAGTGATGCTCCACTCGATGTATGATAATTGTTCGTTGGTTGCTTCGGCTAGGACAAAAAAAAAGAAGGATGCAATCGACGTATTGTTCCACGGAACCGTCAATCTCCGGGTTGAAGTCAAAGAAGGTGGACTGTAGTAGGTCGACGTCTCCTTGTTCGTTGTAAACAATGCCGGAATCTAGTTCCGGGTCAGCCATCCATGCTAGAAGTTGTAGTTTCAGACCTTGGGAAGTTCTGGCCAGCAAGAAAGGGTCTCTATAATGATATTATAGTAAAAGGGGCTGGTGAGAATTACGGGACAGCGGGCTGTCCTCCTAGGGCAGCAGTTAATGAGCCTTCCGGTAGGTGGAAAACCAAGGTCAGGTGCAGGAATTTCTGGCAGCAAGCTTGAGAAACAAAAATCTGAAGTTGGATGGGCTGTGAGGGAGCGTTTTGGAGGAAACAAGCTTGTCCAGATACATGGGAAGGAGACGGATAGCTGAAGGCATGATTTGGAAATGTTTCCAAGTGGGGAGGAGGGTGATTTGAGGAAAGAAATAAGTATGGGGGCCTTGGGAGATTTCGGCTAGAGGAGATAGAGGCTGATTTGAATTTATTTCCAAGCGAGGAGGAGGGGGTTTAGGAAATATATCATTGCATTTATTATAGAGGGGGAACCGGCGGCTTAATGATGAGGGAGGAGATTGGGGGGATGAATTAGATTACTTATTTAAGGCTTTAGGAATTAGGAAAGTATTTTAATAAATCCAATTTGAATTTGAAACTCAAAGGAATTTAATTTAGGAACTTTCCTAAAATAGATTCATGCAAATAGGAAAGGATTTGAATCTTGAATTTAATTAATTTGGATTCCAAATTAATTTAAACTAAATTAGAAGATCCAAAGGGAGGCAAGTGGAGTGGGGCCGGCGGTTTAGCCCAATATGGCCGGCGGCAAGGGCCTAGGGGTGAGAGGGAGGGAATTAAGGAGGCTTTAATGCTTCCTTAATTTTGGGGATTGGATTTAGAATGAATTAAGTCATCCTAATTAATTCAAAATTCAATAGAGGGAAAATTTGAAAATTTTCCTAAAATAGATTTTATAATTTAGGAAAGAATTTGAATTTCAAATTTGAGAAAATTTGAATTCAAAGACCAACTAAATTATGACAATCCAAAATTTGGAATTATCCGAAGTAGGCAATGGGGGATTGGGGCGAGTGAGGTCGATGGCTTGAATGGGGGCGGGTAAGGGGCCGGTGGCAAGGTGGAGATGTTGGCAGTGTTTTGGTGGGGGTAAGGAAACGACTAGGGAGAAGTAAGATCGTGAAGAAAAGGTGAGAGATAGAGTTAAGGGAAATCGAAGATATGAGACCACGAACCCGGCCGTCTCCAAGGTTGGTGGGTGATGCGCCAATCTCCCTCTCCAAGGGTTCTCTCCAAGAACTCTCAAACGCTCTCCAAACACAAGTGCAAGCAAATTCTCATAATAATCATTCATTAACCAAAATAGAACAAAGGGGGGCTTTAAATAGCCTCCTACAAGGACTCAAAATAAAAAGGACTAATACGCCCTCAAGGGCTTACAAGACTCATTCCCTTAAGCAAGGGTAAAAAGGGAAAACTAATAAAAGAAAAATTACATCAATAAATCATAAAACATAAACATAAAAAAAATACATCGGGTAAATCATGGCTATTGATCTACGGCCACGTCTTCGATAGACTTTCCATCCGATGTCCCCATCAAAATCGTAATATACGATCAATTGCTATCTTATATTTCCCTCATTTATGTGGATGATTAAGCCTATCTTTATTACATAACTGTCTTTTTATACTTGTCGAGATCTTTATCTCCTATAAATTATACACCCTTTCTACTCATTAGAATAAAAAAATATTATTCTTCTTCAACATTTTTTGACAGTAGGGCATACAACTATAGTTCTTATTCTTATCAATATGACAACTATAATGAGTTATATTTTAGTGATCTCATACAACTACAACAACAACAATAATATTAAGCCTTTATCCCACTATGTGGGGTTGACTATAAGAATCCTTTTTCTCCATTGTGTTCTGTTAGGTGTCAAATTCTCATTTAAATCTAATAAAGATAGATCATTTCTAAAATTTTCTAACCAAGTCTTATTAGGTCTACCTCTACCGCTATTAACATAAGTCAAATCTAATACATCATCTACTTTCCTAATCAAGTCATTGGAAGGCCGCCGTTTTATGTGCCCAAACCATCTAAAGCAACTCTCTCTAATCTTATCTTCCACCGGAGCTACTCCAACATTTTCACGTATATGCTCATTTTGTATCCCTTAGGAGATGAAGGAATTTCATGTTTTAATACTATTTTGAAGACTAAAAAGATGTCAGATGAGTGGAGAATGAGCGTGTTAATTCCTATTTTTAAGAATAAAGGTGATGCACAAGATTGTGCGAATTATAGAGGTATTAAGTTAATGTGTCATACTTTAAAACTTTGGGAGCGAGTTATGGAGCATAGGTTGCGGCGTGATACTAATGTTTCTCATAATCAATTTGGATTCATGCCGGGTAGGCCGATTATGGAGCCATACATTTATTAAGAGGTTTGATGGAGAAATATAGAGAAAATAAGGAGGATCTACATATGATATTTATTGATTTAGAAAAAGCATATGATAAAGTTCCAAGAGAAGTGCTATGGAGAGTTCTTGAAAAGAAAGGAGTCAATAATGCTTATATTCAAATCATTAAAGATATGTATGTAGGAGCTATTCCTTATGTTCAAACACAAGGTGGATTGACCAAGTATTTCCCTATTTCGGTTGGGTTACATCAAGGATCAGCCTTAAGCCCATATCTTTTTGCTTTAGTCATGAATGTTCTCACTAGACATTTGCAAGAGGATGTACCTTGGTGTATGCTTTTTGCTGATGATATTCTTTATTAGATTTAAACGAGAATTTGACTTTTAATAGACACAATGGAGAAAAAGGATTCATGTAGCCGACCCCACGTAGTGGGATAAAGGCTTGATGTTGTTGTTGTTTGCTCATTTTGTATCCCTTCTCTAAGAGTAAAGCCACTCATCCACCTGAGCATCCTCATCTCTACAACACTTAATATTATGCTTCTCTTTTAATGGTCAATATTCTACGACATAAAGCATTGCAGGTCTCACAACCATTTTATAAAATTTCCCCTTAAGTTTGAGGGGGTCTTTTCTATCACACAATAAGCCTGATGCATTCCTCCACTTCAACCATCCAATTTGAATTCTACTAATAATATCCCCATCAATTTCACCGTCACTCTGAATAATAGAACCAAGCGTGTACTCTTATTAATGATTTGATAGCCCAAAGCCATAATCCCCCCACTAGATTTATTTATTACTAAAATTACACTCCATATATTAAATTTTAGATTTGCTCAAACGAAAGCCTTTAGACTCTAAGGTTGACCTCCATAATTCAAGTTTTACCTTCAACTCCCTCTCTAGTATTATCAACAAGAAGAATATCATCAGCAAACAACATATAACAGGGTACAACCTCTTGCAAATGTATAGTGAAAACATCCATGACTAAAGCAAAATGATATGTGCTTAAGGCTGATCCTTGATGTAATCCAACTGAAACAAAAAAAATACTTGGTCAAACCACCTTTTTTTAACACAAGTAACATCTCATGCCTACAAATTCCAGTTTAAGAGCTCAATTGGTGCTCTAAGGAATATGTTAGATTAGGTATTGAGTTTTTATCTGAGCAAAAGTGTATATTTGAATGTCGTAGCATTAATCTTTTCATATTTTTTATTATCTTTTTATTTTTTCAAGATCCTTTTGCATCTAAATAAGTTGGAATAATGTAGGCTTCATCATGGGCATACTTGTCAATGGCGAAAAATAGCGCGCGCCATGGCGCACGGCGCGGCACGGCGCACCTACGGCGACATATTCATGGTGAGGCGCATGTGTTTAAAACAGCGCGCACTATTTGCGCCACATGTGAGCCATGGCGCATGGCGCACGGCACAAAATTGCGCACCAAATTGTTGCTTCCGCCGAATCGTCCCGCAGAGTAGTGCTTCTGCCAATACCGAGTGATAGGTACCACTCGGTATTGCTATGTACATGCTCGGTACCACTAAGTACATGCTCGGTACTGCTATGTACATGCTCGGTACCACTCGGTATTGTTATGTACATGCTCGGTACCGCTTGGTACATGCTCGGTACCGCTTGGTACATGCTCGATACCGCTAAGTACATGCTCGGTACCGCTCGATATTGCTATGTACATGCTCGGTACCGCTTGGTACATGTTCGGTAATGCTAAGTACATGCTCAGTAGTGCTATGTACATGCTCGGTACCGCTCGGTATCGCTATGTACATGCTCGATATTGCTCGGTACCTCTAGGTACACGCTCGATACCGCTATGTACAAGCTCAGTACACGCTCGGTACCGCTATGTACATGATTGTTTTTCATTATTATGATAGCTTGTCTTTCATTTTGAATGATATTTCATATTCATGTTTATTAATTTATAATTTTAATTTAGTTTGCGCCATGTTCAAAATGGCACGCGCCGCGCTGCGCCGTGCGCTATGCGCCATGGCTCCAAAGGGACCTTTACGCCATGGTGCACCATTCGCCATTAACAGGTATGATCATGGGTTTATATTTAGATTAAAACTAAGTTTAATGTTTACATATTTGTTTGGATATAGTTGCATAATGCTAAGACTTCTTTTTCCATTCCATAAGTTTTTATAAAAGAAAATTGAGCTCTAATGGTGATGGAACTAGGAGTTGTGAAGGTTCAATAGAGCATTCTGTAGAAGCCAATATGTCCTTATGGAATCATGTTATGAAGTCAGAAAAAAAAAAAATTTGAAGGTGGAGGAAATGTGTCATTCAAATGCAATTATTGTGGTATCACCTACAAAGGATCATATACTAGGGTGGAAGCACTTTTACTTAGAATCGGTGGTCATGAAATTAAAATATGCCATAAGATTACTACTTCACATTTGAATGAGTTGCACAGATAGGTTGATGAAGTTGAATTAAGGATCAAAAGGGCACTTCCTAAAGAGATATATTTACTCTCTCCTCATGATTCATCCCACACTACTTCCTCATTTAAAGTTGATCAGATTGCTTCTAATGTTAATATTGGTCCATTTAGAGGGAAATAATCTGAACCTAAGAGAAGAAAAGATGTTGATAATAGTTCTTTAAAGAAGGCATTTAATATGCAGATGTGAGAACAACTTGGTGAAATCACAAGAATGATTTTTTTCAGCTGGACTTTATTTCAACCTTGTAAGAAATCCTTATTATAAGAATGCATTCACATTTGCATGCAATAACAACCTTGTGAGCTATGTTTCACCTGAATATAATATAATAAGATCAAAATTATTAGAGAGAGAAAGAGCAAATATTGAGACATTACTTGAACCTATAAAAAGAGTGTAAAAAGATAAAGGTGTTAGTTTAGTGTGTGATAGTTGGACTGATCCTCAAAGAAGACTACTCATCAATTTCATGATTGTTATAGAAAATTATCCAATGTTCATCCAAGCAGTGAATTATGAAGGGCGATACAAAGAAAAATATTTCGTTTCAAATTTGATCAAAGAGGTGATAGTAATGATTGGGCTATCAAATGTTCTTTAGGTTATAACTAATAACACACCAGTATGTAGAGCTACAGGACTACTAGTGGAGCAAATTTATTCTAATATTTTCTGGACTTCATGTATTGTGCATACTTTAAATCTAACTTTAAAAATTTTTGTGAAGCCAAAAATATTGAGACAAATGAAATCATTAATATGATTGCCATTGGATAACAATGATTGTTACCAGGTAACATTGTTTTGATTAGAAATTTTATCATAAACCACTCTATGAGATTGTTCATCTTTAATGATTTCTCAAATTTGAGAATATTAGTTGTAGTTGAAACTCATTTTGCCTCTGTTATAGTCATGTTGAAAAGATTTAAATATGTAAAAAATGTACTTCAATCCATAATAATCAGTGAGTATTCTTGCTATTAAGATGATGACATTGGGAAGCCAAAATACATTAAAAAAAAATCTTAGATGATTTATGATGGAATGATATTAATTATGAAAGTTCATTAGGGATGTTAAGCCCTTATGAACTAGTCTGAGTCTAACCAAGAGGAGGGGGATGAATTGGTGTTTTAAAAATTTCTCAAACAGAAATCACGATCTAAACCAAACAATCACCCACATAAAATAAAGTGCAAAAATTAAATACGGAAATGCAATAAGAAAGAGCACATCAGGTTTTATAGTGGTTCAGTCAACTTGACCTACGTCCACTCCCCGGAGCCTCTCCTCCAGGTATTGCACTAAACTCAGTGACTCTTTTTTTGTTCTCACAGTAAGGCGGAGAAGCCTTTACAAAACTCCTTTCCACCGACTCCAGTGAGGCAGAGAACCTGACCTCCTTTCGCTTCCTCCTGAAGCAGACAGAGAACATCGATCGATCGCTGAAGTAGACCTCTCTAGAACCTCCAAGGAACTAGGGACGATGACTGGAGAAGACGACTCGGATCCTTGCTTGGAGCAACATTTGTGAACCCCTCACAAACTCCCCCTCACAAGATCCTCTCTCTCTCTCCCAAGCTCTCCCTCTCCTTCTCTTGGCTCTCTCAGGTCAAGACAACAACAAAAGATTAATCTTGAGTAAACAAGAGATCTTATATAGAAGGGCTTCAAATTTGTCCAAAATTTCAACTAGCCGTCAAAGATCGTCCAAGACGATCGACAGATCATCATGTACGATTAGTGTATTTTCAGCCAATATGGCCTGGACGATCTGGGAGGGTTGGATGATTAGAAGATGTGTTTGTTCTGATCGTCCTGTATGATTAGTTCAAAATAAGAAATATCGTCCAGAACATCATTCTATTCGGCCAGGCTTTATATGTTAGACAATGAAAAAATAACTTATCGTCCAGGACGATACATGGATTGTCTTGTACGATTATTTCAAAAAATTAATGATCGTCCAGCACATCGTACTGTTCGACTAGGACGATTAGTTCAAAACATTAAATATCGTCCAGTACATCGTAGTGTTCGGCCAGGACGATTAAAGAAGAAACTAAGGTTTTTCAACTGATCGTCCAGTATGATCCTTCAATCGTTCAGGACGATATGATCGACCAATCAAATCTCAATTATTTTCCTTAATCATCAGCTAATTTAGGCATAATTGTACTGCATCGTCCAGGACGATATCCTGTAAGATGCCTAAAATAATAAACTGTCTAAAAGAGTTGGCCGCTTGATTCTTTCTAATTTGAGCTTATCGTTCAGGACGATGGTAAGATCGTCCAAAACGATTTGCTTAAATTGATTTTTTTTCTTTTTTTTTAGACAACCCAGTGATTTGCTTATTTTGCTTTTGCTTTTATTTTGTTTTGTTTTTTGCTTTGTTTTTTTTTTTTCTATGCTTGCTTTTTTTTTTTTTTGCTTTGAGTTGCTTTTGTTTTTTGCTTTTTTTTCTTTGTTTTTTTTTTTTTTTTGCTTAAATCGATTGTCTTAACAAGGATGTTCTAATTAGGATTTCTGTTTTTAACAGATCGTCTAAGACGATATTGGATCGTCCTGTACAATGTAATCAAAAATAAAAAAGCTCTTAAGCCTACATATTTCTTCCCCTGAGTGTGTGTATGCAAGGTTACTTAACATCATGATCCATAAAATTACATTTGACTCAAGAAAGGTAAAAAACTAGAAATACACTTACAAACTGACTCAATATTAATCTACCCAATCTTGAGCTGGCTTGATTTGCAATTGATCTTGTGGATCTGAAACGTTAGTAGGTAGGACAATAATAAAAAACAAAAAAACTAAAAATATTTGATATCATCAAAATTATAATCTCTGAATCCAAATTTGCAACAAATTATATTTTGAATTTCACTAGACTAATTTATGATATGCTCAGAGTGGCTGACACAAATAAATCATCTTATATTTGATTTATGAGATATGAGATTCTATGTTAGCTAAAATGAAAAAAGTTATATATAGACATGAAAGAAAGGCCGATGAAAACTCAAATTTTTGGAGGATAGGTTGAGCAAAAATAATACTCCTCTTTGTTGCTTTACTCACTCATTAAATCCAAGATAAAATTGAATATATCTTTTATAATTAAATTTTAATTTGTTGGATAGTAATTATCTAATTTTATTTTCTTTAGATTATCTGAAGATATTCAAGTAAAAAATGACTTTAAGAAGACCCTCAACATGTCTCTCCAAAAAAAGATTTAGAAGTTTCAAATATGAGAAATATATGTTTGAAATATTATTTTTCAAATGAGGAGAGACGACTGATTAACATAGAACTAGCAAAATTCTTTGGATATTTAGAGCATTTTGATAATTAAGAATCATTTGTTGATAGATGGAGGATGGATCCAAAGAAGTGATTGATTCATAGAGCTTCAGCGACGCTATTTCAAACAATTGCAATAAAACTTTTTGGTCAAGTTTCATCATCCTCTTCTTGTGAGAGAAATTGAAGCACATACTCATTCATTCAATCTATGAAGAAGAACAAAATTACTTCACAATTGACTGAAGATTTAGCTTACGTGCATACAATCAAGAAATACCCCACTTTATATGCAAGGTAATAATAAGAATGTGGGATATTACTGAATATGGGTTTGAGTCCCTTGATGATAGGGGAATATTGAAGATTGCAAATCTTTCCCTTGATGAGCCAAAGTTGAAAGCAATGATATTCATGATGATGATATTGAAGACCAAAGACAAACCTCTAAAGCTAATCATATTATTTCTTTTAATGAGTAGTTGAAGCTCGGTATTGTACTAAAAAGTGTTTTTGCTTATATTTTCATGGTTGGACTAGGCATTTTATACCAGACATTTTATATTATAAGCAAGACAAGTAATTATGACTGATTTATTATGTTTTGTCATTTTAATATGATGATATATTAAATTCTACACACTATTTAAAAATTGTAATGTCGTGTCAACGCCGTACCCGTGTATGATATTTTCAATGATAGTCGTGTCCCGTCCCCATGTTATATCGTGTCCGTGCTCGTGCATCTTAGATTTCCCATAAGTCTCTCTAACTGCATAAAGGTGGACCACCTTTGTACAAATTCCAACAACTTAGTGAAATTCCCCCTTGGCTTTTTGAATTTGGGATTTTCTATGCACATATCATGTTTTCCTTAACTGATGTCTCTTACACTATTACAACTTGTGGAATTCTCTTCTGGAGCACAAATAATAATAGCACTTAATCATGAACTCATGTAATCCCCAAGACTCCAATACATTTCAAAAGACCTCCTACGTGTTCAAACAATTACTTAACAAAAGTTGACTCTGCTTTCAGGCTAATTAATGAGAAACTACCAGCTTAGAAAAAATTAGAGTTTACCACCCCAAACCCTAATCACCTATAATCCAGAACATCATTTAATAATGAACTCACAATTTAAAACATCATTTAATTACAAACACATGAAATCCCCAATACATCTCAAGGGCTCTCTTTTCAAACACAAGTGTTGCCTAATTTTACATTAATTAATGGGAATCACCAGCTTGGAAAAATTAGAGACTACCTTAAACACCAATCCGAGAATGAAGCATCATAATAAACATTTATTAGATGTATAAATAATACCAATTTCATAATCAAAAGCTATTCCTAATAATTTCCAGTATAATCAAAGGTAACAATTCAAGCATTAAAAGATTTTACTTAACATAAGTATTAAAGCAGGAACAATTCGTAGGGGCTGTTTGGATGCAGGATTTAGGCCGGATTTGAGCAAAATCCAGCCAAACGGCCAAAAATACAAAACCAAATCTCACGGTAAATCAAAGCCGCGGTTTACGGAAAATTCCCTCTTTTCGTGGTAAATCCCGGATTTACGAAATCCTTTGGTTCGGCGGATTTACGGGATTTGGCCGAAGAAGCGCGCGAAAGGGAGAAATTTACCTTCACAGCAAGCGAGCTCCCGTTGTTGCTTCCGATAAAAAAAAAAGTCGTAACTTCCGATCCAACAGGAAGGGAACGTCGTCAAAGGAGCAAAGTCGACGGCTACGAAGAAGAACTCGTGCAAAACTCTACACTCATGCGAATGCGCAGGAACGAAGCCGAACGAAATAGAGACGTGAAAAGTAAATTCTAGACTCTTCTAAGTTATTGTTGAATTATTTAATTAATATAATTTAAAATAGGAAAATTTACATACATACCACTATATTTTTAACCATTTACATATCTAACACCTCAAAGTTTAATATTACTCTTATACCACCCAAAACTCATACTTGACATCACTTATACCACTCCATTTCTATCGGACCTTACGCCATATATCTTCCCGCCGGGAATACCTTGCTCGTCTACAGTCGGAATACCTACCTGCTGCTCGTGATCAGATCGTTGCTAGCGTCTCTGGACGATTAAGCTCGCTGCTCGCGATCAGACCGCCGAAGGGGAACTCTGGACGGGGCTACAGTTGCAGGAAGCTGGACGGGGCAAGTTGAAGAAATGAAAAAGTCACTGCATTTCCGATCTCAAGCTCCAGCCGACCTCTCTGCATCTTGTTTCTTCCGAACCAGCCACAAGCAGAGAGAGAGAGAGAGAGATTTCTCTCTTACCTGTAGTTGTAACACCTCTGCCGATCTCCTCTCCAACAAAGCTCCCAACCTGAGCTCTTCATCCCCGATCACCTCTTCTCTTCTTGAAGCCGACGCCTACAAGCCCTCACCCGTCCAAACCATAGGTTAAACCGACTTCTTCCTCCCTGCTCTCGATTTGGAACTTTCGATCTCTACCCAGCTCCCTATCTGAAACGGCCGTGAAGTTTAGGCAGACGGCGTGGTAAAAATGAGGTAAATAAAGGATTTGGGTGGTATAAGAGTAATATTAAACTTTGAGGTGTTAGATATGTAAATGATTAAAAATATAGTGGTATGCATGGGCGGAGGGAGGAGGGGGCAAGGGGGGGCACGTGCCCCCCCTAAAAAAAAAAATTACTTAAGTAGAGCTGCACCTTATGGGAGCTCCCATAAAAGGTATCAGGATTCATTTTATTTATTACATGTTTTTTACATTTTAAGCCTTTAATCCACCTACTCTTAAAGCTGTAGAGAGAGAATGAGTAATGTAGTAAAATATTGAATGGGAGAGTGAGGAATGACTTTCCATTGTGAAAAGAATGATGAAAAGAGATTTTAACGCAGAGTTACTGGCCATTTGATTAATTATTATTTAAAATTTTTAATTTTTTAAATATGATTTTATTAAAACTTTCATAATGAACTAATTATTTATTATCTAATATTAATATTAAATATTAAATTACCACCCAATTATTTAATTATTTTTTCATTGCTAATGATTTAAGGTTTTGATTTTGCTCGCTTTTTTTGCGCAACGAAAGTGCTGCAGCCGCTCACTCATGACAGCGTACCTAACTAAATCAATACTATGTATATTCAACACCTCTCTCCATTTCCATACTAAAGCTAAAATTGAAAGCCTAAAGGGGCTTAAAGATATTATTTTGGTGACTTAATAGAGCAACAATTTTGCCAATGAGAAATCATGCTCTAATTTGTATAATTCTTTCTTTTAAATCTATTTATTAATCCATATAAGCCATTTTTTTCTGTATACATGAAAAGCATTAATGGTTCATTTTCCCCTTTTCTCATCTCTCGCGACTCACGAGTTACGACCTCGAGAACGGCTTTCATTAGGCCCCCCCTAAACAAAATTTCTGGCTCCGCCACTAGTGGTATGTATGTAAATTTCCCTTTAAAATATTGATAATAAAGTGAAACAAATTAAATAATATTAAAATAATTAATTAAAATATTAATAAAATTATTACTTAAATACTTAGTTATTTCAAAATAATTAATAGGATTAAATATGATTTTAAATAAAAATAAGTACTATAAAATATTATAAATGCTAATTAAATTAATTAGTATTAATAAAGTTTTGTTATGTTTTATTTAAATTTTTATTGTCCTATTTTAATTATCCTAATAATGTATGTCAACTCTTTTAACCGCCTTAAATCCCGAATTAAACAATCAAACAATCATAAAGGATTTAATATGATTTATTATGAATGTTACCACACAGTTTTCAGGATTTAACCCCCCCTCTCCCACCCCCCAATATGAAGGATTTATGAAATCGTACTTAAATGAAATCATGGGTGCTACCAAACAAGGCCATATGATCTAAAGTGAATAGAAGCAATCAATCTGGAAAGCTCATCGTTGTAGACTCATGACCTGGATCTTACACCATGAAAGAGAGGAAAAAGAAATGGAAAAGCGAAGGAGAAGAAAGGAGAGAAATAACTATGCATCATACATTCTATGATTCGGCCCTTCTATTGATGGGAGTGGCGACGCAACCAACTCCTTCTCCCTGTTACTCACCGTCTCAAAATGCAATCGCCCTGTTTAGAACCGACCCACAACACGACCACGAATTTTATGAGGTACCGCTCGCTGTGTATTTAAAAATAAATTGAAGAATTGATTCCAAATTAGAGCACTCATCTTTTTGAAGAAAAAAAAATCTTGCACAAAGGAACTGCAACCAGCAAGCTTCACCGTATGTCGGAGCATCGCCACTCCCATCAACATACAAATCTCAGAAGACAAAATAAAAAACTTGAGAAGATATTATATTTTTAAATTTTAGTGATTCTAAAATTAATATGATAGATTAAAATTAAAAATATATATATTTGAATTTATTAACATAACTTTAATGTTCATATAGAATTAAAAAATAATTAATATATAAAAAATAATGTGTGTATATAAATTTGTCATGTTTATCTATAACAGATTAACAGTTTTAAAATATAAATGATATAAATTAAAAAAAAAATTGTAATAAAAAACTACTTTAAAACAGTAAAAGAAAGACCTTTTTTACTTTTTTTTCTTTTTAGATCTCAAACACAATTTATATTTGCTTTCAAAAAAATTTACTAAAAAGCTATTTTTTATCACAACTTCAAAAAATCACTTTTTCTATAACAGCTTCACAAAACATTAAGGCTTCGTTTCGGACGGCTTTCTTTCTGCTTCTTAAAGCAATTTTTTAGTACAAAATTAAAAATATTTGTACCAAAAAGCTGCTTTAAGAAGCAGAAAGAAAGACATTCCAAACGAAGCCTAAAAAAACTCTCCCAAACAAGCATATGCTAAAAATGTAGAAGAGGCTACTGAGAAGAAAACAAAAAACGCAAAGATACACAATGCAAAAACATAAAATTGCATTGCAATTAATAAAAACAAAGTTGTTGAATGCAAAAGAAATGAACTCCTAATGATAATTATTATAATATTGCACTGTGCATCATAGTAGATTACCAGTAAAAAAAATTAAATGTATTATCGTATTTTCAGTATTAAAATATGCAAATGATAAAAAAACCATCTGCAGGTTCCTAATGATAGTCACACCAGCGAAAGCTCTCCAGCTGGAACGGATCTCTTGATTAATTTAGCCCAAGACTCGTTTGTCTCAGTGATTACCTTCAAAGCATAATCCTACCCAAAAAAAAAAAAAAGAAAGGGATTTAGCAAAAAGAGAATGTATGAGGAATCAAAGTATAACAATGGAAACTGCTCTGAATATTCTGATAAGAAATGTTCATGCAGTATTCCGTTGAGGAACAAATGTTTACAGTTTTGCAAAGAGAAAAGACTGGCAAGTATGAGCTCGGATAAGCAAATGGAGGTATGGCTGAGTGGTTCGGAGCTTTTGTGCCTCGCTGTTGGGGGGAAATTATTCTGTGCGGTGTCCGAACGCGTCCGGAAACCAATATGAACGCGACAGACATCCAATGCATTGTGCATAGGGTGACGTGGCGCGCTGGATTGGCCTCCGGACGTGTTCAGACACCGCACGTAACAAGTTTTTTGTTGCCGAACCTCCCTCAAATGCATTCGATTCTCACCAGTTAATATCTAAGAAATTGCATTTCCATTGTCACCTCTCCCAAAAAAAAAGGCAATTGCAGTTAACATATCTATAGAACATGCATTTATTATGGGCGTATCCGGTGATGAAGCTTTCACTAATTCAAGGTTGGAGTGGGAGACAACTAATTAGTACTCTACGACAGCATTCTAGTTGTAGTACATGCACAATATAATCCTAACTACTAATTCCTAAGAAGTAACCAGAAATATTTTTTTTTCTTAAAACAAATGTCATGGTTATTAACCTTGTTTTCTATTTTAGATAAATTTAGGGGCATAAATGAGTCGAGTTGAGTTCAAATCATAGCAAATTCGAGCTTGGCTTGCTAACACAATAGCAAGCTCAAACTCGGCCTCAACGAAGCCAAAAGCAGGTAACTCAAAATAAGAGCTCAAGTACTCGTTGGAGAAGGCATCAATGGTACCAACATATGTGACGGGAGCTTGCTGTTCAATGGAGAAGGCGAAGATGAGACATGCGGGGCGTCACGATTGGAGCTCATTGCGTGTTGGAGAAGCAGTCAATGAGACCAACTACCTTTGTAAATGAAATGAGTTCTTAAGAAAGATGAAATGAGAATAAAATTCCTAAATCGGACGGTGTAGAATTAAATTCCCTAAATGAAAAATAGCCGAGCCAGCTTGCGATCCAATGAGTAGAACCTCATCAGGCTTCAAATCGAGTTCATTTAATATACAAATTGTAATTTGAGCTCGCAGCTTAATAAGCTCGTTATCAAGTCGAATTTAAGCCGACTTACAAGCCAACTCAGCTAACTGCATAACTTAAGCCCAAGAAAAAATAGATCCATCCATCCAGATTGGGTCCAGTTAGGCATAGTCTATTTCCATATATTCTAGTTTTTGTGGCATCTCACATAACAAAGGTTGAATAAAAGTGGTAAAATATCTAACCAATACCACCAATACCCAAGTTTTGGTTTGAAATCTTTTTATATAGATGGCGACATTATGAAATAGAAATGTTTACTCTGCCTTCAAAGTTTAATAGGAAAGGAGATTAACCAAAATCAAGGCTCAATAGACATTTCATAAGAAGCTAATGTTTTAATGTCATAAATCTTACAAACTAAATTATCTTGCATACTTCAAGAAATGACTTTAAATGTTGGCCTAATTTCCCTATTTAATGTAATACCTTATGTAGCCCTTTATAGATTGTTTTAGTGACTAGACACATGAAAAGGACTTTACATCAAGGATGACAAATGAACAAATAGAAATGATGCAGATAGGCCAACTACTAACTCCGCCAGCTAATATCTCATTTACTACCTTTATCCAAACTCTAAACTAGAAACAGAAGGACATGGTTGGTCAGGCATAGGTAAAAATGGGTCATGGAAGCAATCAAGAATGGCAAATGAGCACATACATACACACACAAACACACACACACACACACATATATATATATATATATATATATATATATATATATATATATATATATATATATATATATATATATATATATATATATATATATATATATATATATATATATATATATATATATATATATATATATAAATATATATATATATAATGCAATTTTCTCCTCTCAAAAGAGAATAATCATTCACCTCACGCTTCAATGTCAATGTTTAAACCTTCAAATGCAAGATAAAAATCATTTATTTCTTTTTTATCATTAAAACTAATAGCATACTGTTAGGGGCTGGTTGGTTGCCTGCAAAGTAAATGCGATGTAAAGTAAATGCAGTGTAAAGTAAAAGTAGTGCATTTAAAATACTTTGAGGCTGTTTGGTTGTCTGCAAAGTAAACGCATGAGAAATGTTTCCCTTGTTTGGTTAGATATATCCAGAGTAAAGTAAAAACAATGCATTTGTAATATATTTTTTTTTCATTATAACTTATGTATTTTTAAAAGTAATCATTGATTGTTTAAACTTCGTTTGGGATAGCTTCTTCTTGCTTAAAATTTTATTATTAATCTGCAACCATTTATTTAAGTTTTACAACTCTTTTCCCATTACCTTCCACTCAAACTCCTACATTCAAAAACAACATTAATTTCATGAGCTCTCCTCTCACAAAAATCCAAAATGAGATTGTCAGCTTGGGAACTAAAGCTGCTATTTCGCATGTAAAATGAAAATTTTGCATGTCCAAAAGGACAAACATGAGGAAGAAGCATCTCTCCCGACAAATTTCCTCTGATTGTTGGAGGAAGACATTGCAGACTTAAAATAAAAAAAGACAACTTATTTCTTAAATAAAAAATAAACATATATATTAATAATAACCAACGAGCAATACAAGAGCTTCTATTGAAAAGCTGAAAACAAGCACAAGCGATTTGTTGTTGAATGAGTAAGTAAATCAAACCATACACAAAACTGGTTTAAAGTTTTTCTATCAATTAAGCTTTAAAAACAAAACTGTTCCAAAACTAGTATACAGCACGGGTAAAACTACATTTATTGGTTCCATTTCACTTGTAATGCCAAGCACTTCATCAACAAATTTAACATGTTCCAGGGCATGCACTTCTTTTATTCTTTATTTCTTGAAACTATGTGTAAACTTTACAAAAGTATCAAAAAACAAAATCAAGCTCAAGAAAAATATAAAAAAAAAAAATATTTTTAAAGTATATTGCTTTAACATTATTGAAAACTGCAACATATAAAATTATTGCTTTAACTTTGAATTGATGATGAACTGTACAAATATATCAGGGATGCAATATCAGCAACATCTACAGGTCCAAAACTCTCAACTAGCTTAGAAGGTTTCAGCAACTTCAAGTTGTTGCAGTTTGTCAGCATAAGTTTCTCACCAATTGCATGAATAAGCATGGCAGTAAAGAAATCTGCAGTATAAATAAGCCGGTTGACTTTCAATTCTTTTAACTGTTTAACATTCTTACTAGTTAGGAAATAACCCCGGGATTCTACTCCTACCAAAGGTGTCTGAGAGCTTCGTTATTACAAATCTTGAAAATTACTGAGAAGATCTTGGATTCGGCACTCACATTTCAACCAAAAAAAAGAACTTCTACAGAACAAAAATGTAAATCTTTGTTCGGTAGACAATAAAAGAAAATCATGGTGCAATTATACCAAAACTGAAACTTTATTAAATTCCCCATATACAATTTAACATTCTAACAGTACATGCTTACGCAAAATCATCAACAATTAGACAATCAAACAATAATTCCAGAACCAACACGAGATCCAATAACCAACAACATAAATCCACCAACTTTCTACTTCAAAAACTCACCTGGATGCTATCATACCTAGCGAGGTGGACCAGCGCATACTGGAGCATGCATCCATGGCCAGCGGAGAGCACGAAGCGATCACGATTAAACCAGTAAGGGTTCTTGGGGTTATACCTCATGACCTCGTTGTAAATGATGTAGCCCATTGGAGCACATCCCATGGGAAGCCCCGGATGACCTGAATTCGTCTTCTCGACGGCGTCGATTGAGAGGAACCGGATCGTATTGATCGATTTCTCGATCAGAGCCACCGTTCCGATTTTCCCCTCCAGCGTCTCGACCGCTGCTGCACGAGGATTCGACTCTTTTGACGGAGACACTGGTTGGACCTCCGGTGGCACCGTCATCCACACATACTCCTCCATATTCCACGGTTTCTCCGCTAGGATGACACCGTCTGCAGTCGCCGCCCTCTCGGCAGCTTCCAGCGTCCTCGCAATTCTTCCAGAGCAAGTTCGCCACCTGGACACTACCCGTTTGCCGCAGTTCCTCGGTCTCAAATCATCCGACAGCTCTGGCCTCCTCGCTGAAACTGACTTCGGCTCCGACCTCATCATCGGCGTAATCGACTTCGGCTCCGACCTCGCTGAAACTAATCTACACCGGCAGCCCTGGAGAATCCTCCGATAGCGGTGGCGAAGGATACTCTGCCTCCCGATCGGTCTCTCTGGAGCTGCTTGCCAGAGCGAAGTCGAACAAGAACGAAGGAGCTGAAGAAGCCTCTCGTGCAATGAAGCCGAACAACATGAATGATGAGGTTTTCTTCCGATGAATTTATAACCCGCTCGTATTGAGCGGGTTTCTAATTCCCGCAAAACAGCCCTGGTAATACACTCCTAATTCATCCGATGCTTTCCTTTTGTTCCACTCAAAATTGACCAAACAATCAAATTTAATAAATACATGTAATTGTTTTACTTTACACTCCTAATTCAGGAAACCAAACAGCCCCTTCATAAGAAGCTAATGTTTTAATGTCATAAATCTTACAAACTAAATTATCTTGCATACTTCAAGAAATGACTTTAAATGTTGGCCTAATTTCCCTATTTAATGTAATACCTTATGTAGCCCTTTATAGATTGTTTTAGTGACTAGACACATGAAAAGGACTTTACATCAAGGATGACAAATGAACAAATAGAAATGATGCAGATAGGCCAACTACTAACTCCGCCAGCTAATATCTCATTTACTACCTTTATCCAAACTCTAAACTAGAAACAGAAGGACATGGTTGGTCAGGCATAGGTAAAAATGGGTCATGGAAGCAATCAAGAATGGCAAATGAGCACATACATACACACACAAACACACACACACACACATATATATATATATATATAATGCAATTTTCTCCTCTCAAAAGAGAATAATCATTCACCTCACGCTTCAATGTCAATGTTTAAACCTTCAAATGCAAGATAAAAATCATTTATTTCTTTTTTATCATTAAAACTAATAGCATACTGTTAGGAAGTAATTGAAGATTTCAAGTAATTCCTAACAAGAGAGATAAAAACAGCAAAACACTCCACAAATTCGATGAAAAAAATACCAAAACAGTAATTTTTATTGAAGAAATCAAACTAACGGAAGAAATAAAGCAAGATATAATTGATCATCAATTCGAGAGGAGGATCGTTCTCTCCCAATCCCTAGACGAATCTAGGGCCCAAGACACCAAGAACAAGAACTCCAAAATCATCCACAAAACAAAGCATAACCCTAATCCTAAACATGTCATTCTATTTAATACATAAATTCAAATACTACAATCAAACTTTCCCTCCAACCCTCCGCCCCCTCCTTCCTTATTGAATTTCCTAATGGGGTCCACTAGGAGCTTGGACGGCAATCCCTGGGAGGCGGATTGGCTTGGTTCGCCTCTTGTAAGTAAGAACCGGCCCAATGCTTTGGGCCGGTCCAGCCGGCCTAACATATACAAGATTTTCACAATTTGTATGATCATTTGATTGGGAAAAAAGGATTCATGTAGCCGACCCCACGTAGTGGGACAAATGCTTGATGTTGTTGTTGTTGTATGATCATTTGATCATGAATCAAATCTTTCTTAATAAAAGGCTTTGATTGCGTAAAAAATAATCGAGATTTCTAAGGATGTAGATTTTCAAACGGCCAGGCATAGGTTGTTAACGGCATCTTTGATGCAGGACTACTTAGATGAGATGCTTATGGATTCATTTAGGCATTGCACAATTCCTTGATTAGAATAATTTTGGCTTAAAATTACTAGCAATTTTCAACGACGAATGAAACAAATAAGGAGATACTTTTGCATAGGCTAAATCACATGCTCCAAGCTTTGAAATTTCAAGATAACTAAGAAAATAGAAACAATGCAAAGTAGTAGTCTTCAATTTAATAATCTCAAATCTAACAACGAGATTTAAGATGCAAAGAAAGTACACTCAATTCCTAGGAATTTACTAAGCTTAGCAAGAGCACTTGGAGGAGACGTTCGCGATTACAATCAAACCAATGAGAATTTAGATTTCAAAGAAATAAGATGCAAATGAAAAAGTAACCTTTGCTAAGGATACGAGGAGATCCTCCACTCAAGGCCTTCGAAGTGTTCGTCAGTGTACGTTGAAGAAGCAACTCCAAATCTCTCCAAAAATCTGAAAAATGTTTCAGATTTTCTAGCTAAACCCTTAGGGAAAATTTTAGATTTCTTTAGTGAGAAAGTAGAACTCCTTGGAGGAAAGCTCGTGCAAATAATTCCAAAGAAGATTTCATGAAAGGGGAGAGATTTTGGAGGGAGAGGGAGAGAAAGAGAGAGGCGGCAAGAAGAGCAAAAGGAAAGAAAGGGGGAGGCGGCGGGAATCATAGGAATGGGGCTTTGATTTTCCTGAATCGATTCCTAGGATTAGAAAATTAATTGAGGCAATCAGGGAATAGGAAATTTCGGCCAGTTAAATGAAAATAGCATTAAGAAATATTTCCATGGGGAGGGTTGGAGGATTAGGAAACTAATCCTATTGGACTCCAAAGATGGGGCCAGCGGCAATAGAAACCAGGGATAAAATCATGGGGGGGGGGGGATTTGGGTAGATTTAATAGGCTAGGAATATTAGGTAATTTCTCAATTAAATTCAATTTGAAATTCAAATTGAGTTAATTAAGAAACTTTCCTAAAATAGACTATTTAAATTAGGAAAGATTTTGAAAATTCACAATGATGAATTTCGAATTTCAAATCTTCCCACATTCAATTTAATCTAAAATAGGAAATAAATTTGGATGGAGGAAAAGAGGGGAGTGGTCGGCGGCTAGGGAGATGCGGGGGGTCGGCGGCAAAGGGGCTTGGGGCAATTGGGCCGTGGGGTTTTAGGAAATGGAGGAGGGATCGGGTGAGGCGGTCGGAGCTTATGAAGGTGGAGGGTGGGGAAGTTCGACGAGGAGATTATGACAAAATTAAAGAAGAAAATAAAACCACGAACCCGACCGTATCCAAGGTTGGTGGGTATTGCGCCAATCTCCCTCTCCAAGGGATCTCTCCAAAACTCTCAGAACTCTCGAAGGTTCTCACAACACAAGTGCAGGAAGAAATCTCAATAATCATTCATTAACTTCAAATAGAACAAAGGGGGATTTTAAATAGCCTCATACAAAAGACTCAAAACAAATGACACAAATGTCCTTTGGGCTTACATACGACAACTCCCATAAGAGGGGTATAACGGGAAATAAAAAAACGCACATAAGCAAATAACAAAATACATGAAAATAAAATACATCGATGACTCAAAAATATAAGGACTCGATCGTGGCCGTAGATCGGCGGCCACGTCTCTGATAAACTTTCCATGATAATCTGATGTCCCCATCAATCTTGTATGTATTTGACAATTTTTACTGATAAAATCTATGAGTACTTTTTTTAAGGTGTCTGTATGCTGTCCTCTCAACCTTAAAATTTTTTTGCATATTTAGTTAGTGATTAAATTTATAACCAAAATTGATGAAACTCAACACACAAAGGTTTCATAGATGAAAATCAAAGACATGATTTTAATTTTAAAGATTTTATAAAATTATAAATACAAAAAAAGGATGAAAAAAAAAATATATATATATATATATATCTTTGAGTTTTTAAAAAGGAATTCCTAATCATTTTTATTCAATGAGGGAAAGAGGTAACACAGGAGAGAGAAAGTGATACATGAAAGTGAAAGAAGCAAACTCCGTTGGCATCAATCATAACACCAAGCTAGAAATATGCTGATGCAGCACAATTCTTATGAAAAAAAAAAACTTAGTTTAATGGGTCAAATCTGTTGACGGCCCAAGGTCAAATCCCTTTTTCAAAAGGTATGGTATTCCCTTTTTCAAAAGGAGTATGGATCACTGAGATTTGTGATCCTAAGTTAGAAGCTCATATATAATAATAATATTTAAATAAACCTGTATGATACCAATAAGTAGAAAAAAATTTCCTACATATTTCTAACAAGGGGTAGGTAAACAAGCATGGTGAAATTTGCCCTCGATAATGACATGCTTCATCACTCCCTATCACAGCTAAAATTGTCCGAAACTTGTTTAAAAAGTTTCACTGTACTAATGGCTTTTTTCCTTGATGGGGACATCAGATCATCATGGAAAGTTTATCAGAGACGTGGCCGCCGATCTACGGCCACGATCGAGTCCTTATATTTTTGAGTCATCGATGTATTTTATTTTCATGTATTTTGTTATTTGCTTATGTGCGTTTTTTTTATTTCCCGTTGTACCCCTCTTATGGGAGTTGTCGTATGTAAGCCCAAAGGACATTTGTGTCATTTGTTTTGAGTCTTTTGTATGAGGCTATTTAAAGCTCCACTTTGTTCTATTTGAGTTAATGAATGATTATTATGAAATTTCTTGCACTTGTGTTTGAGAGCATTGAGAGTTCTTGGAGAGAACTTTGGAGAGATCCCTAGGCGAGGGAGATTGGCGCAATACCCACCAACCTAGTTTTGTTTCTCTCTTCTCTTCCCCTCCATCCACCTAGCCGCCGATTTTCCCCACCTCACCCGACCCTCCCTCCCCTCACAAATCCCCACGGCCAAAGTACTTCACCCGACCCCCATCCCGCCGACCCCAACCATCCCACCGCCGGTTTGCTCCTTGGCAACCCCTCTCATCCGGTGTTTCCTATTTGGGCCTTAGATAAATTGGGATAGATTTTGAAATTCAAGAAAAATCTGACTTGATTTCAAAACTTTCCTAATTTAACTTTCTTCTATTTTAAGAAAGGATTTATTTAAACATATTTGAAATTTAAATTTCAAAGGATCTTAAATAAACATTTCCTAAATCAACACTCAAATTTAGGAACTTTAATTTCTCTCATTTAATACCCCTCTCCACCTATGCATGCCGCCGCCCCCCATGCTCTCACCCATTAATTTCCTCTCCAATTATTTCCTAATCTCAATACCATACTTAGGAAATATTTCAAAATCCCCTCTAGCCGAAATTTCCTAATGCCTATTTCTATTTGATTTATTCCAAAAGGAAAAGCCCTGTTTGGAAACAAATTAAGCCTTATTTCCCCACTCCAAAACCGCAGCCATCTCCCTGATTTCCACCGCCTCTCCCTCAGCCATCATTCACCAAGACGTGAAGCTCCATCTTCCCCCTTCAAACCTGTTTTTCTCCTAATCTCTGAAATCTTAAATTCTCTCAGATTTGTGGTTAAAATCTGAAACTATATTTCAGATTCTAGGAAGAGTATTTGGGAACTTTTCTTTTCCCCTTGTAAGAAGATTCCTTTCTCCTTGCTAGCAATCAAAGTTCTGTTAAGTGCTAAGGAAACCCTATTTTCAATCATCCATGAATGACGGATCCGGAAACTGACTACGGCATAACTTGGGACGAAGACGGCTACGTGGACATCCTACAATCTACTTTCTTCGACGTGAACCCAAGATTACTAAGAGCGTACATTGATATAGTTGGTTGAGGATATCGACGAACATTTTGAAGGCATCGAGTGGAGGATCTCCACCTCTCCCTAACGAAGGTTTTCTCTTTTCCCTTGCATCTTATTCCTTTTAGTCTAAATTCTCGTTGGTTGATTGCAGTCACGACGAACTCTTCCAATTGTTCTTGCTTAAGCTTAGTAATCGTAGGATTTGAGCGCACCTTCAATGCATCCTAATTCTCATTGTTAGATTAGGGATTAATTTGAAAACTACTATTACGCATTGTGTTATTTTCTATTTACTTTTGGAAGATTCAAAGTTCTTATCATGCGATTTATCCTAAGCAGATAACTACTTCTAAGTTTTGATCCATCGCTTTAAATGGCTAGTAATCGTGTTCTAATATTATTCCGATCATAAGTTCTGCAAATTCTAAGTGAAGTAAAACATTGCATATGTAGTTCTGCATCATTCCTAGTACTTTTAAAACATACACTTGTAAGAACATCTTAAATAAAGGAAAGCAGAAATGAAAAGGCAAAATTACCTTGTTTGCAGGCTTGTTGCCTAGGCCAAATTGATTAGCAGGTTTTCCATCTGGAATCTTGTAATCCCTGAACCAATCTCTTATGGCGGTAAGAGTACCCTGCAGCAAAAAAGGCGCAAAAAAATAAAAAAAGTTTCAGATGCAAGGGTATACAAGTTATATATGTATGTTTCCTTTCTGCACTGCTTTGGTCCAATCATTTCATGATAAGGTAACAAGACCTCATTTTGGAGGTAATTGAACGTTTCCCCTTTCTACTCGCCTAAGCAAAATAAGAAACCATTTCCAACTATAAAAAAAATTTCGCATATTCTCATCAGATATGTCCTTACCAGCTCTAAAATCCTTGAGAACCAACAATATTCCATTATTTAGATGCATATTATTATCAAAAGAACAACTATTTCCGCTGTGAAAGCCCAATTGGAAAATAGTATATTTGCTTAAAATAGACATCTTTTTGATATAAAGTCCTATGGCAAGAGAGATGGCACGTGTCTATCAAAACAATCATAAAACTTATGAAAAAGAAATACTGATGATGTGGAATTTTGGAAATATCAAGTTCCCAAGGGATGTATAAAAAATATAATAGCCAAGAGATTGGTAACAGTGTCACGATACCGGAAAATATATCTCAACATCATTCATATCATTTACAAGAGAAGCTCTGGGATCGTTCAAGGAAATTGCAACTATCTTCCAATCAAGTTCGCCTTCGTCAATCATAGCCAAGGCCGCCACAGGTTTGACTCTTACAACATCACCAATTTTAGCCCGAGCATTGCCAATCTCAACAACATCAACTGCAAAAAAATGTTGAACAAAAAGAAGATATGACAAATGAAATTAAACAGGTTAATGAATTCTTTTAGAGTAAAAGCTCAAAATGATCCACTGACTATTGATAAATGTCCAGTTTAGTCTCAGAGTTTCAAAACTCCCAATTTAGTCCATCAACTTTTAGAAATTGATCCAATTAAGTCCCAAAGGCTAAAATAAGTGTTAAAGTCAACTCTAAAGTTAAATATGACGATAGTTTATATAGTACAAGTGTATGTGAGATTATATTGCATATACTGCTCTATTTTATAATTTAATAAATTATAATACATATTTAATGTACTAAATAATACAGGTTAATAATTAGTGAAAATTTTATTTTTTAAAGCAAAATATAAATTATTTTCTAAGTAATTTTTAAGCAAACATATCTTTGTCTCCTTGTGAATGTCGCACATGGCTCGTCGTCTCCATCCCTAGATGTCGAATCGCATCGTGATCGCTCGGCCTCTCGCGTCACTCGCGATCATTCGCAACAGTACGACCTCTCGTGTCACTTGTGGTCGCTCACACTAGCACACATATCGCGTCTCGCACCACAGCAACATGGCCTATAGCGTCTCGCTCGTAGAACGTCGAAGCGTAGTGCCTTGCTCATAGCTGCAGGTCTTCTCCCTCACACAATTCGGTCTTTAGTTCGGTCTCCAGGAAATATAGCGGGAAGTCGAACGATCATGTAAGAAGTATTTTTACTAAAATACATGCAAAAAAGCGAATGCTTGCGGCTTCTTCCATTAATTAAACAAAATTTTTAATAGATGGACAAAATTTGATAATTTTTAATAATTAAGGGACTAAATTGAGGCAATGTGAAACTCTAGGACTAAATTGAATATTTATCAATATTCGGGAGACTATTTTGAGCTTTTACTCAATTACTTTCTACTAATAGGAGATAAAGTAAATAGATGAACTTCAATGATATTTCACCTGGATCATTATCACCTAGGGCCCCCTCAACCTCTGGGTTGGCATACGATGGGTCCTCCCATGTCTGTGGAAGTAGCCCATAATTCCACTTTATATTGTACCTAAACAACAGATCAACAAGCAATTGAAAATATTAATATTTTGATAAAATTGCTGAAAAAATGTCAATAAAGTTTAATAAATCCAAAACACCTTGCAAGAATGTGTTTAAATCCTAAATTAGGCAGATGAATGGCAATAGCTAGCTAATTCCTACAAAACCTGGATAGATCAAATGTTTGTATTAGTTATAACAACTAGAAAAAATGGTTTCCAACTAACTTTAATCTAAGTGTGGGTGTATAATAAGCAACAAATATGAGAACTTAAGTTAAAATTATTACATAGCCATGACCATAACCAGCAAACTTGTTCAAACCATATGAATGAGCATTCATCCAAAAAGTTCTTAATAAAGATTGAAAAACTTTTCTAGGAATAATGCAAGCATTTTATCATGTAATCCCTTTCACTTAATGCATCAGAACATATTATGTTAACCACCCAGTGTCTAAACTCTTTCTTCAATTTATCCTGGAATCATTCTCAGTGATGTTTGTTCTAGGGTGGCTTGCCAAAGCAAACATGAATACGTACACTTACAAAGGTTCCCTCAATATATTGCTGGAATTCCAATCCAGATTATTTCTGAGTGAACTATCAAAAGTTAATGAAATTTCTACGAAAAGAATAGCCTAATGCATTCTAATATTAGTTACAGTACACATTGGTATCACCTTGCTTATCTCTACACTAGACTAGCTCTAGCACCATACCAATGAACCTCTATTCAAAAACATTTATCTTAAGTTGGGGTGCATATTAGTAGGATAAAACTAAACGAAACTGTACTGAACCAACATTATTCAGTAGAGTCAGCTTGGTTTGTAATAAATCAGTTCAATTATTGATGACAAATATTCCAATTTCAGTTAATTAATTTTGTTTTGGCTATGGCATTTAAAACGACAAACCAAAAAAATTGTAAGAATATATAGATATTGATATTGAAATTGGATTCTCAATTTGGATTTAAAGGCCTCTCCAAATTCATCCAAAAAATTGGGTAAAGGAATGACTTTTAAATTCTGATTTGGATTCTAAATTCAGGACTATATTCAAACTCAGTTTAATATAAATTTCAGTTCAAGGAAACTGTAATTCTAGCAAAACAGAACTGAAGTGGCTGAATAAATTTTCATCAGTTTAGTTAATTTTTTGGTTTGAAATTAGATCTCTTTAGATTAAAGACTGGCAGAAAATAAAACCAAACATTTCATCATCTTGTATCCGAATCAACTGAATGACAGACCAATTCTTAAGCTTGACTCTGCATGAGAACTTTCTGACAAAATAGAAACTTACAAAAAAATTTTGAAAATAAATGTATGACATTTAACGTATTTAAAATTTCATAAACAAATCATTATAACCATGATGAAATAGAACTTTGATACGATTGTCATGTTTCTAACATTTTGTTATGGAGAAGGTTTTAACATACTTCCTATTTCTATAAGACCTTATAAGCATGTAGCAATAATTCAAACCTTTCTATTGCAAAACCTAGGGAGAAGGACAAGCTACTCTCCCACCACAGTGCAATTTCAAAATTTTACTGAAATGCATCTAGGTAAGTAGAGAAAGAGAGAGAGAAAGATAGAAAGACATAAATAGATAGAGAGAGAAGAGTTTGGGAGGCAAAAGCTTTTAGAGTGAGGGAAGGAGGGAACAACTTCAAGAGAAAGAGCAAGAGAGAGGTGTAGGGGAACAACTTTTTGGCTTCATAAACAGATGCTCTTTGATGTCAATTAAACCTTTGATTAGTATTACCCTATAAAAAATATAAAATAGGTGTGGTTTTCCACAATAAAAAATGTTTGCAGCTCAAAAATAGTGATATGAGCTGCCATTGAGTCTAAAAGTATAAAAAATAGAAATAGAGTTCGTAAGCAAATCTCAAGTACAAGAATTCAAAAATCTTACATTTGCATGCACGTCCATGTTCAAAACACAAAAGTTCTCCAGCTTGTTTTAAATGAATCATGTGTGTTTTTCGGTGGCAAGAATAAAAATCACATCTCAACACTTATATGTTCCATAAATAGTGCTTCATTAAATCCCATATACGTCCTAAACAAGGTTCATATCATACAGGCAAGTTTCAACTATACATGGAATCATATACTTATTTTAAGGAAATTATCTTAAGCAAGCTAAGCTCTTTCAATGGTGGACAACAGACAAGCTCCACTACATCAAGACAAAAACAGACTATCTGGAACATGCTAGTATGATTCACACTCGAATACATATCAAGTTTGCACAACTGAAGAAGCCATGTTACTTTCTATCACAATGAATGCTGAGATCTTAGGCTAATGATATCTGGGAGATACTGAAACATGAAAAAAAGAAAAAAAAAAAAAAAAGGTTCAGTATATTTCCAAATTCCATGGTTCCAAGTATCATTTTCACCTTAGAGAGACTGAACTGAGTGACAAAAATACTGCTTTGCACCATAGAGTGATTGATCTGAGTGTAAGGATTCCACCTTCACATATAATGATTTCCATCAACAAACCACCGAAAGCTAAACAAGCAACCTAGGTTTCGTTTGAGACAGCTTTCTTTCTGCTTCCTAAAGAGGCTTCCTAGTACCAAAATTAAAAATTTTATACTAGGAAGCTGCTTTAAGAAGCAATAAGAAAGTCGTTCCAAACGAAGCTCTAATCTTCACATACATGCATTATATGATCACAATTCAACTTTATGTTTGTGTTGTTAGTATCTTTAAACAGCAATTGCATAAATGACATTTAAATCCAATTTTGATGGCATCTATGTGCCAACAAAATAAGCCAACATCTAGATGTAAGGTTATCTAATGCTTAAAAAAAATGGCAACAAGAAAATTCTTAAGGCTGCTTGGTTCAATGCTATTTAGGTATATGTGTTATTAAAATGAAAAAAATATATTAGATATGTCAAAAATTGTGAGTATGATTCAGTATGTAAAAAATGTCGGTGTTATCAGTATTAAAAAAAATTATTCAATGTTATTTTTTGATTTTATACACCTATAGTAAAATTACCCTTTTTTCATATCTCCTGAACACAATTTAAAATAGAATTACATATTAAGAACAGCTCACTTTTTGTCATACCTTAAAAAAATTCTAACAGAAAGTAATTAGGCTATGGAAATAACAACTACAACGTCCTATAAATAATATAAAATAAAAAAAGCTTTATAAAACTCTTTCTTTTTTGCTCTTCCTCTATTTGTAAATGAAGGACGACTGCAAGACCAACAAACATTTAAAAGAAAATGCACAGGGAAGCGATTTGGATGATGCTGGTACCAAACCCACTGCATTCGATAAAGAACATGGTTATTAAAATAGAAGTTCTAGGAGCAACTTGTAGAAAATGACAAAAAGAAAGAAAAATAAAAAAAAATATTTCAGACCATCAAAGGCAAACAAACAAAAAGTTTGCATCTTACGGATAGTATCTAAGTTTTCCCTTCTTTGTATCCTGCTTTATGGGAGTGAAAGGCTCATCAGTGGCGACCTCCATCTTAGCGCTCGAATCCTTGGGGATCTCCACAACAAAATTGAACACCCCGTCCCCCAAATGCAACGGAATGTCATGCCACGGTGAAACCTAATCATTCCCACCAGGGATTAAAACCCTCAATCTGTGATTTTTTTAGAGAGGGGGAGAGGAAAGGAACCTTCTTGCCCGCCGAATCGATGAAGAAGGCGCGGTAATCCAGGGTTTCCGGCGTGCCCTCCTCCTTGACGCTGAAATTGGTCTTGTAGAGAGCTGTGCAGGTTAAGAGGTGGCGGCGTGATCGGAGGGATACGGCGGCGGGAGAAACTCTCTTTGGAGAGAATGATGGGAACTTCACGAGAAGCCCGTATCTTGCTGAGTGGACATGGAGAGCGCCGCCGACTGAGGCTGTGAGCCTCGCGGCCGTCAAAGTTGCCGTCGACGCCGGCGCTAGCACCATGGAAAGAAAAGAATCTGGGCCAATGGATTGGCGACCGTGCTTGGTATCTCGTATTTGGCATATGGAGATTCGTAGTAGCGCTCTTAAATAGTAGTGGCGCCCTGATCGGTCCAATTGAATAAATAAGAGTACTCAACCGATTAAAAAAGGGCTTGCCATATATAAAATTACACAAATACTCAGAGCAGAAAAATTATTTTATATTAGCAATTTTTTAGGTATTAAATTATGAGTATAATACATTTAAATTTATTGTAATACATTTAAATTTATTGAATTAATTTTAAAATAAGTGTAGTGTATAAAATATTTATTAAACTTAATATTACATATTTAAAAATAAATTTAGTGTTTTTAAGATTAATCCTACTAAAAAACATATCGGATGTCCTTTGCCAAAAAAAATTTAATAATATGTTGTTGCGTCTTGGAATATTCACGACGGTAGAGAAATATATAGTTTAATGTATTAGCATTGTACGAAGATCCAACACACAATCAGATAAGTGAGAGGGTGTAGCATTCATAAGAGACACCAGAGTTTTTATGTGGAAAACTCCTGAAAAGGGGGAAAAACCACGAGGTCTGGCCCAGTTTGAATGAATCCACTAGTATTTGCAGTCAATTACAAATGAGGTCATTCCTTGGGAGAAGGACTTGGATTGATGTAGCAAATGTACATCATATAGATTGCATTACATGGTAGGAGTTACATATACATGTTTGTTTTGTCGGAAGGACCGTAGTCGGTAGGAGACCGGGGTTAGAAAGATCGTTGTCTGTTGATGGAGGTCGGAAGGACCATAGTAGGTGACAGAGGTCGAAAGGACTGTAGTCGGCAGGAGACCGAGGTCAAAAAACCCGTTGTTTGTTGATGGAGGTCGGAAGGACCATTGTAGGTGACAGAGGTCGAAAGGACTGTAGTCGGCAGGAGACCGATATCAAAAAAAATGTTGTTTGTTGATGGAGGTCGGAAGGACCATAGTAGGCGATGAAGGTCGAAAGGACCGTAGTTGGCAGTATACTAGGAGAACTCTGGGGCGTTAGGAAGTGGCCCAGCAGAAGTCCGAGCCTCAGATGGTTTCCTGGTTGAGCACAGGGTCTCAAGTGGGTGTTAAGCGGTGGTCCGGCGGAGGTGAGGGCCTCAAGTGGTGGTGCGGTAGAGGTTAGGGCCTTCGGCGGTGGTCCAACGAAGGTGAGGGCCTTTGGCGAAGGTGAGGGCCTCTGGCAAAGGTGAGGGCCTTTGGTGAAGGTGAGGGCCTCAGGTGAAGGTGAAAGCCTCAGGTGTTGGTGAGGGCCTTTGGCGAAGGTGAGGGCCTCTGGCGGATGTGAGGGCCTCAGGCAAAGGGGAGGGCCTCAGGTAAAGGTGAAGTCCTTAGGTGTTGGTGAGGGCCTTTGGCGAAGGTGAGGGCCTCTGGCAAAAGTGATGGCCTCTGGTGAAGGTGAGGGCCTCTGGCGAAGGTGAGGGCCTCAGGTGGTGCTCCGGCGAAGCTCCGGCGGTGGTTCGGCGAGGCTCCGGCGGTGGCCGGTGAGGCTTCGGTGATGGTCCGGCGAGGTTCCGACGGTGGTCCGACGAGGTGAGGTCCTCAGGTGGTGATCAGGCGAAGCTCCGGTGGTGGTCTGACGAGGCTTCTGCGGTGGTCCGGCGAGACTCCTGCGGTGGTCCGGCGAGGTTCAGGTGGTGGTCGAAGAGGAGCACCTTCCTTCTCTTCTTCCTTCTCTTCTCTTCTTCTCTTCTTGCTTCGGTCCCCCTCTTATGAAGAATGAGGGCTCTATTTATAGTTTTTCTAGAGTGGCATAGCTCGTAAATAGGTGTGAGATCAGAGGCGAATAGGGAGTGGTCGAATGGACGGCTGATATTGAATCCTACGATTATGCACCGTTCGTTGGACATTTGAAGGCCTTAGTGATGTCGGAATTCGACGATCTTAAGCTCGTTGGATTCGTCTCGTCGATCCATTCGATTCAAGTATAAGCTCGTTAAAACCGGAGACCATTTGATAACTCAAATTGTGATTCAAACCTTCCAACAGCACTCCGAGTCTTCGATTTGGGCTCGGATTGAGTCGAATTTGGTGTCGTTGGATTCGTATTTCCGAGACGCTCAGTTTGACTATAAGTTTGTTGAAATCAAAGTTGAGATGGCTTCCGAATTAATTTTTGAAGTTTCCAACTCCATTCTGCATCGAGATTCGTGCCGGATCAAGATAATTCTTTGACGATGTATCATATGTAATAATAAAAATATTAATATTGTTAAGATTGGATATTATATAACATTTAAAAAATTAGTAGAATTGTTATTCTCTTATTCTTTATATGGAATTTTAGAATGATAAAGTATTAAATTAATATATATTTTAATGATATTAAATTTATAAATTAAAAAATTATAAAATAGCAATTTTATCTCTTTGTTAATTTTAAAAGAGTATGTAATAAGCACAGTGATTATATATTTGATAAATTACATCTCTACAATTTATATATTTTTATTATTATTGCGGGCTGGAAGATTCGTGACGATAGAGTGAGTAAATTTTTCGTCTTAGTGATGCACGGATATCCAGCACACAAACAGAAAGAGAGAATTAAAACACCGACCTTTTTTACGTGGAAAGTTCGAAGAGGGAAAAATCATGGGGCCTCGCCTATGTGAAAAGATTCTACTAAACTTAAGTGAATTACAAGGGTTGATCCGTCCCTCGATTTAGAGATGGTCAAACTATAGTAGTTTGGAGAGCTAGTCAAAGATCTAGCGACGGTCGAGCGAAAGTCCGACGGCTTTTGTGCAAAAGGTTGGGCTGAAGTCTGGCGGCGATCGTCAGCTAGGGGAAGGTCCGGCCGCGGACGACGGCCGGGCGATGGACCGACAAAGGTTGGCTGAAGTCCGACGACGGTCGTCCACCGGGCAAAGGTCCGGCGGTGGTCGTCGGCAGGGCGTAGGTCCGGCGGCGGTCGGCAGTCGAGCGATAGTCTGACGAAGGTCGGGCTGAAGTTCGGCGGTGGTCGTCGGCCAGGGGAAGGTCCAGCGGCAGACGACGGCCGGACGGTGGTTTGACGAAGGTCGGGTTGATCAAGTCCGGCAGCGGTCGTCGATCGGGGGAAGGTCCGGTGGCAGACGACGGTTGGGCGATGGTTCAACGAAGGTCGGGTTGATCAAGACCGACGGCGGTCGTCGGTCGGGGGAAGGTCCGACGGCGGATATCTACCAATATATTATCACAAATTTATGTATTTATTGATATATCATTTTGATATAATGATATATCTTTTCGAAAATCCATATTATCATCATGAATTTTGATGCATCTTTCATATCTTAAAGTGATCAAATTTTCAAATAAAAAGCTTTCAAAGACAATTTTGGGATTTCAAGAACTCTATTTTTAGCAAATTATATAGCCGATAAGCGCATATTGATGAGATGAATATGGAGAGTTCAAGATCAGAGAATTATGAAATCATTAAGACATAAATATGTTTGAAAAAATAATACGTGATTAATAGGGGATTTATATGAATCATCAAATGAAGAATTCTAATTTCTATATGAAATAACAAGAATGTTCATTTCCGTAAATATATTAATTGACATACTAATCATAATTAATAAGGCTGACACCCACTGTCAATATCACTCATCATCGTCACTAATGCCAACATCCACTATAGCAAAAAATTAAAAAGGTTGACACTAATCATCATCATCAACATTACCATCTATCAACACTAAAATCAACGCCTCCTATTTAACCAATGTATTTTAATTTTAAATTTTATTTTCGAAATACTAATTAATTCACTTCCCTATTGTGCTATAAATTATAAACCATAATTTGTGTGTTGTTTTGTTAAATGCTAAATCTTATATATTTGTTTATCACTTCATAGCATTGCATGACTATATTTATTAACAACTACACTAGAATGCTTGTGTACTTAGTTATATTTGAATGTTTGATCTTTTTTATTTCCATGGAATTGTGAGGATTTAAATTTGGGATTAATTTTGGAAAAAAAATCTAAAAGTATCAATTTTGTTAGCATATGATGATTATTATAAAATTACATCATAAAATTATTACGTGCGGTCACCGGATGCCTTTCGGAGGCGGATCAGGACGCGACACGTCACCTTTTTTTTTGCTATATACCGCTATGTATCGAGTGACGTGGCACATCCTAATTCACCTCCGGACGGTTCAGTGACCGCACGTAATAATTTTTCCTTTATCGTACCCTTCCCAAGTGTCTTTTGCTCTCATCTTTTTCTTATTATACTGTAAAACTACTTGCAACATCCTTACCGTGACGACAATATATTTTCTCATAAACGCAACAAATTTTCTCCTTCTTCATAA
Source organism: Dendrobium huoshanense (assembly GCA_016618105.1). Taxonomy (NCBI): domain Eukaryota; kingdom Viridiplantae; phylum Streptophyta; class Magnoliopsida; order Asparagales; family Orchidaceae; genus Dendrobium; species Dendrobium huoshanense. The sequence continues at coordinate 19,798,449 of CM028352.1, read as the reverse complement.
CATAACTCTCTAAGATGATGTCACCCTTTGGCTTACCCATAGTCTCTCACGAAGTGCACACACTTGTTACATGAGCAATTAAGATCTAAGCTTTCCATATTCATGTTTTAAATATCTATTCAATTCTTTGGTTCTCCTTTGCCTATAGAGTTAGGACTTCTATTTCTATTTTTTTAAAGATGAAATCCTCCTCCAATATTAATAACATCATCATAATAAGTAATACTCGCTATCTTTACTCCTTTCACAAATTTATACGATAAAAAGGATATTGGATAACGGAGCACGTTCTTCAGAAAGTTTTATTATGAAAATGTCAATAAAAATGAAGGTTAAAATTGAAAAATATTGAGGTAAGTGTAATCTTGTAAATGGCCTTGGTGCTATTATGAATCCGAGAATGAAATTTGTAATATTGTATGAGATTTTTTTTAAATTTTATTAAGATGTTGTTGCTTAGTGAATTTTGTTAAAAATTTGGTTTTAGTTTAATGTTTGTTTACAACTTTGTTTCACTATTGTTTTATTGTTAAATTTTGTTTTAATTTAAAGCAGAGACATGCTGCTATTGTGATCTATATTATTAATGTGCTGAAAGAGAAAGATAAGATTGTTTAAATATGAATTTGTGGATGTAAATTCAATTATTTGTTGTTTTTCAATTATTGTAGCTCATGTAAATAACCAAGTGAATGTTTATGTAGCTATTCAAGATTTTTTTTTCAATGTTGTTTGCTGAATTATTGAGGTCTAATAATTGTTCTGATATCTTATCGCATATTTTTACAATTATTGTCTAAGAAGTGTTTTGGCACTTTTCATGCTGTGGCTTGGCCTGCCTAGTTATGTTCAAACAGTTGGAAAAGGGAGTTACTATGTCACTATGTGGGCAAATTATTATGTCCGGTGTCCGGATTCGTCCGGACACCAATCCGGTGTCGTCACGTCATCAAAATACACTGGGATCTAGTGTATTTGAGTGACATGGCGTCACCGGATTGGATGTCCGGACATCCGGTGACTGGACGCAATAATTCGCCCACTATGTGGGTAGCTCTTTTAGCCGTTGTGACCTATTCTTATAATTATGTTATTCATTTTATTTTCTTAAATGTGATTCTAATTATTCATGATATATAAATTTCATCTTTGGACATTTTTATACTTGAGCCATTAGAAACTTTGCCCTTTTATTACCATTTCTCATTGTGCTGTTCATTGAAAAAAATAAAAAAGCACTTCATGTCGAGCTATCAAGCTTATAAATAAGCTGAGTTGGAGCCAATGAGCCAAGCTCTAGCTGACAATAAAAAATTCAAGTTGAGTTTGAGCTCGAGTATCGAGCTTGAGTCAAGCTCGAGCTCGAGTTCAAGCCACTTAAATAGTAGGCGAGTAAAGCTTGAGCTCATTAGAACTCGAGCTTGACTTGACTCATTTGCACTCCTAATTGCGAGTCATAAAGACCCATTTTTTGACATACTAGCACATGGAGTCATGTGAGCATGAATTTTGATATTTGTTTATGATGAGAGGTATAAGGGTATGAGAAAAATCTATTATTTTTTTGCTATGATATATGTAGCACTTTTTATTTACTTTAAATGTATTATTTTTATAAATTTATGGTAATTGCAAGAATTAGTCTACTTAGTCTAATGAATTGTTAATAATTGTTTAAATTCAGCTAATGTAAAATGGGTTAATTATTGAAAATTTAGATAAATGAGTGTGACTTACTGAGCTATATTAACTCATATCTAATATGCATTATGTTTTAAGTTAGGTGAAGGGGAAAGGGTTGGTTGAGTAGCTATGGTCTTAGGTTTTAATCTTTTTTAAGTATGTTTAGGTTTTTTTTTAATGATTTTTATACAATCATGCATATTTATTTATTTGCTCTGTTCTAGCCTGAAGTCATGCATAGTAGTGTGTAGGTGGTGTTGTATACGCATTTTGATGATGAATAAAAATGAAGAAAATAAATTTATGAGTGAGTTTATTTTCTGCTAATTAGAAGCTCTTTAATATATTTTAAATTGAAGATATCTGAAAAGTTTCTAAAATTTTGATCTTGAGCTTGGTCTGTCACCATTTAATGCGATATGATATGTTTTGTCCGTGGGTTATATTGAGTTGAATTGTGACGGAAATATTAATTGGAGGACCAAATGACAAATGAACTCCAATTTGGCATATTTATAATCAAATTGAGTGTCTATATGAGATGAATCAAATGAGCCTAAGATTGCTCTTCTAACAAGACTAAGAGTTTAAGACACTTAAATGTTGAACAAGCGCTTAATGATCAATGGAATCAATATGGGTTGTACAATGAATTAATCAAGATTTCCACTATATTTACGGAGCATGAAAAAAAAAATGGCCCCCAAACTTTACATAGAAGGGTATCCTTGTGTTAGAGATTCAAGTAGCTCAAAGGCTTGAACAATCTCAGGATTCTAATCAAGCAACACCATCGCTCGACATTTGCCAACTTACTATTGTGGTTGGACCTTTTGTTGCTTGACTATCACTGTTAAATATTTTATTGTTTGATCTATCGAACATTCATCGCCCGATTGTAGACCTTCTCCACATGATCGTAACCATTGAACCTTCCTTGCCTAACCACCCTCATCGAATTGCCGCCTCTCAACAAAAACTATTTGACCGGTATCACTCACTTACAACCATTTGAATACTTTTCAATTAGAATTGACCTTGTTATTTTCTCCAAATTATTGTAATCTTGTCTCTCTTAAAACAAAGGGATGGGCAAGACATTATAATCAATATTCACATAGAGTAATCATTTCAGCTAATAAGGCAATGTAAATTTTTTCACTTTTTGAATTTTCTATGTAAAAACTCAAATGTTAGTCGTACTTTTTTATTTAGCTATTTGCGTGTTAGATTTTTCTGCAAAAAATATAAAATTCTTTTTATTATCATGAATTTTTTTGCCCGCAATAATAATAATTGATACGTCGTTAAAAATTATCTTGATCGGACGCAAATCTCGGTGCAAAATCAAGTTGGAAACTTCAAAAATTAATTTGGAGACCATCTCAACTCCGATTTCAGCAAACTTATAGTTGAACTGAGCGTCTCGGAAATACAAACCCAACGACATCAAAATCGACTCAATCCGAGCCCAAATAAGCCCAAATCAATGACCCAAAGCAATGTTGGAAGGTTTGAACCACAGTTTGGGTTACCAAACGGTTTCCAAACATTATGTTCTTATAATTGAATCGAGCGGCTCGACGAGACAAATCCAACGAGCCCAAAATCACCAAATTCCGACATCATTAAGGACTTCAAATGTCTAAAGAACGGTGCATGATCAAGGGATTCGACATCGGCCCTCCATCCAACCACTCCTCATTTACCCTTGATCTCTCACCTATTTATGGGCCATGCCACTCCAGAAATCTATAAATACACCCCTCATTTCTCTTAAAAAGGGGGGATCGAAGGAAGAAGAGAACAAGAGAAGAAAAGGAAAAAGCTCCTTCTCGACCACTGCCAGAGTTTCGTCGGACCACCACTTGAGGCCCTCACCTCCGCCGGACCACCGCCTGACGCCGTTGCTCCGTTGGACCACCACTTAAGGCCCTCGCCTTCCTCGATCACCTCCGAACCTTCGCCGGACCACCACTTGAGGCCCTCACCTCCACCGGACCACCACCTGACGCCGTTGCTCCATCGGACCACCACTTAAGACCATTGCCTTCCTCGACCACCGCCGGACCTTCGCCGGACCACCACTTGAGGCCCTCACCTCCGCCAGAACACCGCCTGACACCGTTGCTCCGCCAGACCACGACTTAAGACCATCTCCTTCCTCGACCACTGCCGGACTTCCGCTGGACCACCACTTGAGGCCCTCACCTCCGTCGGACCACCGCCTGACGCCGTTGCTTTGTCGGACCACCACTTAAGTCCCTGTGCTCCACCAGGCCACTACCTGAGGTTTGGACTTCCGCCAGACTACCACTTGAGGCCCTGAGCTCCACCAGGCCACCACCTGACGCTCGGACTTCTACCAAAGTATCGCCTTCCTACTACTATCTTTCTGAATCTGGTCTCCTACCGACTACGGTCCATCCGACCTCCATTACTAGACAACGGTCTTTCTGACTATGGTCTCCTGTTGACTACGGTCCTTATGATCTCCGTCACCTACTACGGTCCTTCCGACCTTCATCAACAGACAACGATCTTTCTGACCCCGGTCTCCTACCAACTACGGTCTTTCGGACCCCTGTCTCCTGCCGACTGCGGTCCTTCCGACCTCCATCGCCTACTACGGTCCTTCCGGCCTACATCGCCAGACAATGATCTTTCTGACCTTTTGTATCTTGCGGACTACAGTCCTTCCGACCTCCATTACCTACAATGGCCCTTCCAACCAAACAAACATGTCTATGTTGATTATTGTAACTCCCACCATATAATGCATTCTATATGACATACATTTGTAACATTAGGCCAAGGCCTTCTCCCTAAGAAGGGCCTCATTTGTAATCGACTGCAAATACTAGTGTATTCATTCAAACTTGGCCAGACACCGTGGTTTTTCCCCCTTTTCAGGGGTTTTCACATAAAAAGTATGGTGTCTCTTATGAATGCTACACCCTCTCTCTTATCTGATTGTGTGTTGGATCTTCGTACAATATTAATACGTTAAACTATATATTTCTCTACCGCCGCGAATACTCCAGGACGCAACAACAACAATAATAATAATAATAATAATTTGAGAGAGAGAGAGAGAGAGAAAGAGAGAGAGAGAGAGAGAGAGAGAGAGAGAGAGAGAGAGAGAGAGAGAGAGAGAGAGAGAGAGAGAGAGAGAGAGAGAATATGATTTGCAAATTGTGGTAAATATGCTCATGATTGGAGTTGTTAGTCAAAGAGCTATAAACAAATTAAGTGTTCAACAAATTATTTGTGGCTCTGTTCGATTATAGCTCATTCTTAATTGCTTGATTAAGTAATCAACCATGCTTCACTATTTTTCAAATACTCAATGATTAAATAAGCAAGTTTGAACAACCATGCATTTGTCTCATTTATATTCATGAACAACATCATCTAAAGCTCATAATCATGCTCAATACGAAACTTGATAAGAATCTCATTAAGAAAGTTGATTCTTCTGCGATATAAAGCTCGTGAAAAAAATCGACTAATATTTGATATAAATATTGATCAAGTCTCATTATAGATTAAATTTGTTCATTATCAAAATATATTTGCTCATATTTGATAGACTGTTTGATTTTAGTGTTCATTAAAAAGCACGCTTATTAAAAACATCATTTATGAGCTTGACATGTTACTCGTTAACGGGATAGAGAAAGCTCGATAAACTTGCTCGTTTATGAGCTCCACAAAGCTTGATAGATAAGGTCGTCAACTGACTCATATAAATATTTGTTAGAAGTCACGATAACATTTATTTGTTAAACAACTGAAAAATCTCAATATTGATCGCTCATTAGTATTCTTTAATAGCTCCATAAAATGCATTCTTTAATTTAAATGAGTTGCTAATTTAATACTCCATAAAAAAAATTTTTGGGGGAAATTTTGGGGCCTTAATTAGCCCATTTCATTCCAATAAAGAGATTACAAAAAAAAAAAAAAAATTGACTACTACCACAATCAACTAGTAGTAACCAACAAAATTATCAGCATAAAAAGCTGCATAACAAGGAAAATCTATACCAATCTATCAGCCTTTGATGTAGAAAAATAGTAAAACAGAAAGAAAAAACCAGAGCTATAGCAATAACTAATCCAAGCTACAAAACAACATAAGCAAAACTGGCCAAAAAACTAAAATTTCTGGGCATAGTCATTAAGTTGTGAAGTAGCCAAAAAGAGCTCCCAAGCCAATAAGAACCTGGATTCAGAAATAACAGAATTTGATCGCAGTGAAAGAGCACGTCCCTGGTTGCCCATAGGCCGTCCAAGGGAGCCAAAAGTGGGAGCTTCATCATCGTCCATGAAGGCTTAAACAGATGCAACCACGGGCCAAGGACAGAAACATGGCAACAAGAGACCAGCCAGCAAACACTGATTTCCAAAAATCTAGATAGAACCCAACTATCAAAAATCACATAACCATTCCAGGTAGCCCAATCAATGAAAATTCCGTAGAAGATCACCATCACACCATTTGGAAACCTTAGATACAATAGCTTTTTTGATCTTAAGCTTAGTAGTGGATAAGCTAGAGGCAGAGAGGGCAAACCTCATATCATTTCTTTCTCTCCAAACAAAATAAACAGTACAACATATGGTAATGAAGTATAAAATTTTAGTTTGAGTGGAGAAGCTAATGTTATCATTCACCCAATCAAAAAGCTGCAACAGGTTGGGTCTAAGCAGAATGGTGGCACATTCAGGAATAAGACTGGTTATAATGGAATGCGAGTAGTTACAATCAAAATATAGGTGCGCGAGCTTTCAGGAAAACAGTGACAAAGGGAGCAACCTAAATCCACAACAATATTCCTACGGTGAAGAGCCAAAGCAGTTTTAAGACCTCCCACTAACGATAACCAAGTATAAACCGAAAATCTCAGAGAGTGTTTCTTATGCCAGATATAACCATCCCAAACACAAGCAAAGTAGTTCTTATAATAATCAGTGATGAAATCCTTGAACTTAACATTGCTTCCAATAACCCAAGTTAAACTTTCAGAATTGTTAGCAATAATGCTAACACTAAAAATAGCATTAGAAATATCAGCAGGGAGAGGAAGAGGGAAATGCCATAGCCCATCAGAGTTTATAAAATTGCTCACAGAATAATCCACATAATTTGCATAACCTAGGCATAAATCCACCAACCTTCTTTTATTGCACCAAAAATCCCAGAGTAAAGAGAAAGGGGCATTAGGAGTGACGTTAAAAGACAAATTCTCCTTAGTTGCTTCAGCAGTACCATATATAGATTTCCAGATTTTTGTAGCCTTAGAATGGGACGGTTTCCAGGGAAAGGAATAATACATAAGGAACCAATCATCAAGGGGTGAATTTCTATTATAAATTCTATGAATAACAGAGCCATTAAAACCATGTTGTAAGACAGAAAAACTAGTAAGACCAAGGCCCCTTTATCTTTAGGCTTACACACAGTGTCCCAGGCAACAAGATGCATTTTTTTCCCAACAGATAATTCTCCAAAAAACAGAAATTTTGAAGCAGCTCTTCTGAAGAATTTAAAAACAACTTTGGGTAAAATAGCACCCCTTATCCAGTATGCAATATAGTTAAGCATTGTAAATTTCAAGTATTGGAGCCTTCCCGCAAAAGACAAAAGCTTAGCATTCCAACCAGAGAGTTTCCTAATAATATCATCCTTCAGAGAAGAGGTATCCGAGATATTTAACCTCCTAAAGGAAATAGGCACACCCAGGTATGTGACTAAATCCTTAGAAGTCAAGCTAAGAGAGCTGCTGATAACATGAGCATTAGGGAGATGCTTTGGCAAAAGAATAGTACTCTTATCCAGGTTAATGTGAAGGCCTGTAGAATTGGTGAAACAATTGATAGTTTGCATAAGATTTCTATGTGGACCTCCGAAAGAGCACCGCGCGAACGGGTCGATTGGAAGGGACAGATTGGATCATGCATACGACTAACCATTGAGGATAGAGGCTTTCACCGACACACCCCGATGGGTAGTAATATACACGACCAAATCACGGGTTTCCCCCATCCGATGCAAGAGCTCGAATGGGGTTTAGTAGATTGTGGAGACCAAGTTTCCCACGGGCGCAAGCCCCCGTGGTTAATTACATCCCAGGCCGGAGCCTGAGAAAACTCTCGATTAAGGATCATACATTATCCTCTCCTAAAGTGGGATTGACACATGGGTATAAACTAGGAAATCCTACTCAAAGGGAAGAAAGGTCCGAAGGGCTGAATCGACATGCGTGGCTCATACCAGCACTCGGATGCTCTAGGGTACTAAATGGAAACTGAAAGAAGAGAAATCAAACACTCAATCACATGCGTGAGAGAAGGATGGAGGTGGCGTCATCCTGTGACGCGGATAAGTAGGATTTAGGGTCCCTGAAAAGAAAGGACCTACCTACTATTTAAGACATACTACGAGACCGAATGTAGTAGCCTCGAATCCTAAATCTAGTTTGGACTTAGTGTTCGACACACGCTAAGACCAGTGTCCTATCTAATGCGATGCAAAGATCTGAACTTATCCCGGCCTGGATTGGGGGAGCCAGCTAACCACCTAATCGATTTAAAACCATGCTGTCAAGTCAATTATGAAAGATGGGTGGGAGGTACAGTTTATTGAAAAGAGGACCGACATCTAGAGAATTTCCTAAGTGGTCCTGAACTTATGTTGGGTGAATGCCCCTAACTAATGCAATTAAGTTTTAATTAAATTGATTTCTAATGCAATGCATGCTAGTTGAAATGTCAGCTCATGAATGCTTTAGATTTTAAAAACAGGCTTAATATAAAATAATTTTTAGAAAAGACTGAGTCTCCCTAGGTCCGGCACTTCATCCTCATAGGCCAGATTATCCGGACTCTACCCGCAGGCAGGGAGATGTCTTATTAGAAGGAGAGAGGAGATGCAGTAATATGCATGCGACCCCGGACGGTTCCGGCAGTTCCCTAGGTTCGTTAAGTTTCTATGTTATTTAAAACTTAAATATTAAATTTTGGTTATGAATATAAAAGATTTTTCAGTCCTTAAAGAGCCTAATACGATCCAGGCAAAAAACAAGAGCGGCATGCAAGAAAGAAACCTAAAAAAAAGCAGGTAATTCTACTGCGCAATCAGATAAACACATCAATATAAATCCAACTAATCAAGTAAATGTCCATAGGCCAACTGCCCTTTAATTACAACCCAGGGTATGCAGAAAAGTAAAGTGGCCGGGCACCACTGCCAACAACCCGGATTTTCTAAGCCTATGACAGACGCCAACAACTTTGAGTGGGATATTGGGTCTTCAAATCTTTAGTCTTCTGGGTATCTTCTCCTTAGACTTCTTGGATCTGTCCTCCTTGGATCTCTCCTCCTTGGACTCCTTGGATCCGTCGTGGCTTGAATATCCAAACGAAGAAACAATTCCCCCAATATGGAGGTATTGCTTTTTCTATTTGGATATCTAAAGCCATCCAGCTCGATCTTCCAAATGGAAGAAGACTCTCCCCTTAGGGATGCCTTCCTCTTTTAGAATTCAAGCTGGATAATAATATCCCAACTCAAAGGTTGTTTTCACAACTCTTAACAATTATTACATACAAATTTACATTTATTGAAAAAAGCAGTAAATTCTAAATCACCTGCAAGGTTATCCTAATAATCATCCCAAGCAGTTTATATGAAAATGAAAATGCTAACACCATTGACCCTGTGCCAAGCCATGCTCTGAGGGCTAAGCAGCTCCATCTGTAGCAGTTATAATAATTTAATAATTTTAGCCCTCATTTCATTTTTAGGGGGGAGTTGAGCAAGTGCCTACATAAAACATTATTATAAATCATGATCTTGCTCCCCCCTTTTTATCAGCTTGAGCATGGCCACCTGCACGGAAGAACAGTATATATATGGCGCTCCTAACCTAGGGGTAAATCTAACGCTCACATCCAGAGTGCAGAGAAAGTAAGCAAACACACCAATCATTTTTCAAACAGCATGCAATGAAAACCACGGAAAGCTCCGGCACACAGTAGAAAAAAAAAATAAAACCCAGCGGCCTAACCTAGATCTAGAAGTGGTGCCCTAGAAAACCATTCTATGTGTGTGTAAGGCTTGTGTAGTTTGGATTGGGTCCTAGGCAGGATAATTAGTTAAAATTGTCTAAAGTTCAAGTCTGTTGAAGGTCAGAAAAGGAAATTTTTGTTGAAATTCAAATATTAGTGAATTGGGATGCATTTTAGTTAATATAGTTTGTTGATCAATTTTAATAACTTAGGATGACAATATTTGAAGTTAAAGTTATATTAGCCAATTTTGGAAAGTCCTGAGTCCTCCTAGGAACTAGACTAAGGGTCCAAAAAGTCACTATGGGAAAAAGGCTAAGTCTGGGTCTCCTATCACCTTAGGAAAATACTAGACCTTAATACGAGTAGTTAGACAGGTAGTAGGCTGGAATCGGAGCTTCCTATCCAAAGTTATGAATTTTCTAAGTTTCGGGCCCTAGACTATAGGCTGGGGTTGACCAAAAAGTTGACTTTCTAATCTAGGCCATTTTCTGGAAACCTAAGATTTTCAATAAATACTAAGCCCTAATTGGAGTCTAATGCAAGTGAGTTTACCTAATTTGGAGTTTTCTACAATTAGTTATGGATTTCTAAAGATCGGGTATTTAGGGAATTTCCTAAATTTTCTAACAAAGGGCCTTTTTTACTGTTTTGCTCCAAACAAGCTCCAAACTGATTGGAATCACTCCCAAAAGTCAGGGATGACCTGAGAAAGTGATCCCAAGTATTTGGAGAAAATTTGGGATTTTTAATAATTTTTAATAATTTATTAGGGGCAAAAAGGTAATTTCCACCTAGGGTCAAATTGTGGGTCAACCTGAAGTCAAACTAGGGAGCCCTATTTATCTAAGGTCAAGGGTCATATTCTGGTCAGTTTGAGGTATTATGGGTAATTTTCTGACCTATGGTGTATTTATTGTAATTTCCGGAAGGTCTCGGGGCCTTAATTAGCAGGTTAATTAGGATTAGTTAATTAAGGGGTCTAACAAGCCCTAAAAATTCCTAGAAAATTATGAAAGGCTTATGATGTCACTAAGTTTAAATGTTGAGGTTTTGGTGTCAATCAGTGATCTATCCTAGCTCCTAGAAAACTTCTAAGTTCGCTAGATGGGTCCTTAATTATTGCCCTTAAGGTGTCACTACGTTATATGGGTTTAAACTGAAGTTCATACTAACCCTCAAGGTAGTAAATGCATGGAATACATAAACAAAATAAACACGCCATGTCCTTAGATCTAGGAGAGCCTAAACTAAGTGGTGGTGGTGCAATCCTATACATGCAATCTACGAACGACAAGAAAGTACAAATACCTAATTAATGAAGGGATTAGTGAATGATTGGGACCCAATCACCCACTAATCCTCTCCCCCATGATTGCTCTTCATCCATAGAATCCATGCCTAAAATTTCGTGAAATAGCGGGTCTTCCGGAATTAGGATTTAAAGTATATATAGTTTTAAAATACTTTAAAAATACTTAAAACTAAATAAATTTTTAGGAAAATAGATAATTTAAAATAAATCCATTTATAATAGATATATGGGAGACCCGCTGACCACTCTCACACGGTATCAAAACGATTTAAAAATAATTTGTATCCTGAAAGTAATTATTATACGAATTGAGCGAATAATAATTAAATAATCAAATAATGCCCCAAAAATAGAAATCTGTCAAAACAGCCAAAATCAATGGGCTGGAGATGGTTCAAAAACATAAAGCTCGTTTTGCTGAAAAGAACGAGGGGTCGCACATCGAAATCCGACTTAAAACGGCGAAGATACGAAATTTACAAGTTCAAATACAACAAAATAATATTTTAAAATAGTGCAGTTTCACTGTTTTTGAAATGACAGAAAATACAGACAAAATTTTCATCTGAAAAATAGTTTTAAAATATGCAGAATTCAGAGTACATTCAAAACAAGGTATTGTGCGCAAAAATCCGACTTGAAACGAGAAATCTACACAATTTCGAAGTTCAAAGACAATAATTGAATAATTTTAAAATAGTACAGCTGGCTGTTTTGCAAATAACTGCACACAGACCCAAAAATTTCAAATAAAACCAATTCCAGAATGTGCAGGATCCAAATACGCTCAAAACAAGACGTTGTACGCAAAAATCCGACATGAAACGGAAAAGTTATGTATTTTCGAAGTTTAAAGGCCATCAAAGTCTATTTAAAAAAATAATTTTAAAAGAAATAATAATAATAATAATATTAATAAAAATAATAATAACAAGAATAATAATAATAATAATAAAAGCTAAACTAACCTTTCAAAATAACAGTAATATAATAAAATAATTAAATAATAATAATATAATAATAATTAAACTAAAATAATTATTTAAATAATGTAAAAAGAAAAAAAGGATCTTGCTGTTTTTAAAATAAAATAAAATCTATGGTTCGTTTTAATAAAAAAATTTTTTTATCATGTAGAGGACGACGATACGAGTCCAACGAGGTATTATACGCGAAAATCGGGCGAAAAATGAAATTTCTACAATTTTTTGAGTGAAAATACAAAAAAAAAACTATTTAAAATAAATTTAAAATAAAAAAATTCGGCCGGGTGACACGTGGCGCGCGTTCATTGGACCCGCGGTTCGGGCCAATGATTGCGCCGCCAGCAATCATTAGCCCATCATTGCGGGATGATTGCGGCGGGACCCGCGTGTCACTTGAACGAGTCAGCACAGATCGCAGCCGTCGATTTCGCGCGGTTCGAGCGGACGGCTGCGATGAGGCCACGTGGCCAACCGGACCGCTGGCGGGGTTCTGCAGTCAGCCCAGACCGCGGGAGAGCGCGGATCACGGCCGTTGATCGGACGATCAACGGTCCCGATCGTTCCCTCAAGCAGGCGGACGAATCCGAAACCCTAAGGGGTTTTTTGACGATTTCTTTCGATTGGGTGGATGAAATTGCACGAAATTTTAAACCTACATCCTATAGATGAACAGAAATCATGGGGAAGTAATATCTTGATCTAAAACACGCTATGTAAGACGCTATTTAACTCGAGGTGTTCTAACTAGGGTTGAGAAATTTACCCAAAATACTAGATGAAATCGAGAGATCTCTGGCTTGTTGCACTTGTAGACTGTCCACGCTCCTATTTGAAGAAGAAACCACGAGCTTTCTACGTCTAGATCTTGCGCAAAACGAAACGGAAGGGAAATCTCCTCGGGTAGCCGGAGAGTCCGCCGCCGACGGCCTTGGGTGGTCGGGTTTGACGTGGGGAAGGGAGAGGAGTCTCTCTAGGGCTCTCACACGAAATTTCAAGTGTTGAGGCGGTCTAGAGAGGGAGTATCCATGAGAGAACGCCCAAAATAACCTAATTTTCACTATTTAAAGCCTCCTCTTTATGATTGACGGTGGGGATCAAATCCATGGCCAATTAGGAGGGAAACCAGGCTTTGGAGGCCGTGGTTTTGGATTCAAATCCAAGGGGGAGAAGTTAATGCATTAAATGGCTCTTAATCTCATTAAAATAGGCCAATTTGACCTATTTAAGACTCGATTTGACCAAGTCAAACTTTGACCTGGTCAAATCAGTCAAGAGAGTCAAAGGGGAGGTGAGATCAAGCCATGCAAGGGTTTGAATGGATTTGAATTTGATTTGAGGCCTAAAGGGGTTAGATGGTCAACCCTAGTTGACTTGGTCAACTGAGTTGACCCAGGGTCCAAGTCAGGATCCAACAGACTCGACTCGACTCACTGAACCCGTTGGAGAGGGTTTTGGGGTCTGGCTTGGTCAATTTGACCAAGTCAACTCTCCAAGCCCGATTCTGGACGAAATCGAGGTCAACAAACGGACCCCCAACAGGAGTGGCGAACAACTAGTGAACCGCTCGTGTTGGCGTTGACCGACTAAGCCACAGAAAGTAGAGTAAAGAACATGTAGGCAAAAGATATCAAAAGGATGATGGAAAAAGAAGGAGATTCTTCTCCTGGCCTTGCCCCATAGCGGGGGCAGAGCCTAGGAAAGAAGAAGGAAAAGAAGCAGAAGTGCACAAGCAAGGTGTCACCAAAATGGTGAACCAGTAGTGTGGTCTTCTCCTGGCCTTACCCTTTGACAAGGGTAGAGCCAATGACAGAACCAACGATAAAGATCACTTAGAAAGGTGAAAACAAAGTAAGGGGATTCTCCCATAGCCTTGCCCTGTAGCGAGGGCAGAGCAGAAAGGAGAATCAAAAGTGAAGATCACCACTAGGGTGAAAAAGTAAGGTGGTATCTCCCCTTGCCTTGTCCTATGGGGTGGGCAGAGCTAAAGAGAGAACCAAAAGTAGAGTAGTAAAAGCACACAAACTATCTGTCTGACTATATCGAATCAGCAGAGTAGAAGGTGAAGGGGGTCCCATCTCCTCCTGCCTATTTCAGGATAGTGGATTGGGGTGACTCAGTATCTGCATAACCAAATCGGGTCAGCAAATAAAGAAATCACAAAGCCTGGTGTCTGCCTAATCGGAACAAGACACTCAGGGGAAAGCATGGCGAGGAGTTCCTGACAGGTGCTCTGTCAGGCCCTCTCTACCAAGTAAGTCAAACCAGCTTCCTGTCTGTTCATTTCAAACAGCAGGATAGAAGGTGAAAAGATCCCATCTCCTCCTGCCTATTTCAGGACAGTGGATTGGGGTGACTCAGTATCTGTCTGATCAACTCAGGACAGCAAACAAAAGAGTCACAAAATCTGGTGCCTATTTGATCAGAACAGGACACTCAGGAAAAGAGGCGAGGAGTTCCTGCCAGGTGCTCTGTCAGGCTCTCTCTACCAAGTAAGACCAGCTACCCGCCTGACTGTATCTAGACAGCGGGGTGGAAAGTGAAAAGGATCCCGCCCCTCCTGATCCTTTCGGAACAGTGGATTGGGGTGACTCGATACCTCTGCCTGACCTCAGCAAAAGTAAAGAAGACACGAAATGGAAGCCTGCGTAGTCTTTTACAGGACATCCGAGTAAAGGGGTGTTGAGGAATTGCGCCTCCCAGGGACTCTGTCGGGCTCACTCAACGGTAAAGTAAAACCAACTACCAGGCTGTCCGCATCTGGACAGCGGGTAGAGGGTGAAAGGATCCCGCCCCTCCTGCTCCTTTCGGAACAGTGGATTGGGGTGGCCACTACTTCTGCCTGACCTCAGCAAGAAGCTCATGAACCACGAAATGGAAGCCTGCTTAGTCTTTTACAGGGCATCCGAAGTAAAGGGTTGTTGAGGAATTGCGCCTCCCAGGGACTCTATCGGGCTCACTCAACGGTAAAGTAAAACCAACTACCAGGCTGACCGCATCTGGACAGCGGGTAGAGGGTAAAAGGATCCCGCCCCTCCTGCTCCTTTCGGAACAGTGGATTGGGGTGGCCACTACTTCTGCCTGACCTCAGCAAGAAGCTCATGAACCACGAAATGGAAGCCTGCTTAGTCTTTTACAGGACATCCGAAGTAAAGGGTTGTTGAGGAATTGCGCCTCCCAGGGACTCTGTCGGGCTCACTCAACGGTAAAGTAAAACTAACTACCAGGCTGACCGCATCTGGACAGCGGGTAGAGGGTGAAAGGATCCCGCCCCTCCTGCTCCTTTCGGAACAGTGGATTGGGGTGGCCACTACTTTTGCCTGACCTCAGCAAGAAGCTCATGAACTACGAAATGGAAGCCTGCTTAGTCTTTTACAGGGCATCCGAGGTAAAAGAAAGAAACGTTGAGGAATTGCGCCTCCCAGGGACTCTGTCGGGCTCACTCAACGGGTAAGCTTCAACATCTGCTGTAGCCAGTGCGGTCTTGCAGATGAAGAAGGGCTCAATACCCACCCAGTCATTTCAACTGAGTGAATAAAGAGTCAGGCTCTGATGCCTGTCTGATCAGGACAGGGTAAACGAGAGCGTGGCGAGGAGTCCCTGCCAGGTGCCCTGTCAGGTCCTCTCTATCAGGTAAACTCAACTATCTGTCTGTTCATTTCAAACAACAGAATAGAAGGTCAAAAGTCACCTCAACATCAGCCCAACACGCATCTGTGTAGGGATGTGAGGGAAAAAGAGGTAAGTAAATGGGAATTTTAAGGGCAGAGCCACCTAGGGAACCCTTTCTAGCAATCTGATAACCACATGGTAGAGGACAAGTCGTCGTGGCCATGAGTATTCAAATGCTGTCAAGATCTCCTAAAGAACTCCGACCCTACACAAAAAGGGGAGAAGACATCAGAACGACATCTCTCAAGAAAGCTGGAAGAGATATACCCGCTGTAAAGTGTGTAAAGGGGCAATCTCATTCCAAATGAGTAAAAAGAACTCGAGTAGCGAGGGGGCACCTCAACTACAGAAGGCAGGACTATGCCTGGTAAAAACAATCCTCAAAGAGGCTACAGTGGTGGACCCATACTAACTGATGGGAACCCTGTAAGAGGTAGAAACAAGATCAAAACATCCAAAGGACCTCTCCGGCAGCTAGGAGTGGAGTCTCAATGGGAAAAGAAGTGGTAAACGTATCTGAAAGAGCTGACTCTCTACTAGAGGATCAAAACTCAAGGAAAAGGTGGTGGTAGCATCTAAGGTGTGATGCCCTATATCACCAGGTAAGAAAAAGAGCCAAAGTAGCGAGGGATCATCCTCTCTACCAAGGGCAACAACTCTGAGTAAGTAAAATCTCACAGTAGTAACACCCACACAAACTAGTGGGACCCTGTGAAAAGTAAAAGTGACCTCGACACATTCATATGACTGATCTGACAACTGAGTCCAGCGTATGAATGATAGCATGGGTCACGAAAAGGAGTAGGAGAACTGATCTTCTGCTAGAAGCTCAAAGTTCTCAAAGTAGCGATGTTGATATCCGAGGCAAGGTATACTACATCACTACAAGAAAAACAGCTCTAGGTAGTAAAGGGACATATTTACTACCTGAGGACAGTAATCATGAATAGGAATGATAAAATATCAGAAGGGTCACAGTGGTAACACCTACCCTGATCGGGTAGGACCCTGTGAGAAGTGAAAACAACCAAGCAACATCCGTAGGGCTACTCTAGCAGCTAAGAGTAGGGAACGAATGCTAAAGTATGTTGGTGAAAGAAACCAAGGAGTCGGTCTTCCGATGGAAAACTGGGGCTCCTAGAACTGTGGTGATAACACCTGAGAACAGATGTACTACACCATAGCACATCTCTGAGGTGACAAGGGAGCACTCCTGACACCTAGTATGATAATCATGAGTGAGATCTATGATTATCAGTATGTCACAGTGGTAACACCTACCCTAATCAGGTAGGACCCTGTGAGAAGTGAAAGTAACACAACAACATTCATCGGACCACTCTGGCAGCTCAGAGTAGTATATGAATGGGAGAGTAGGCTGCTGAAAGATGGCAGAAGGGGATTGATCCTTCCTCAGAAAGACCCAAGCCCACAAGGTAGTGATGTTTAACATTCAAAACACAATGTACTACATCACTTAACAAAGATAATTAAAGTTGTAGAAAATCATACTCAGATATGTGTGCTTTCATCCTTGAGGCAAACACCAAGGCACCTCAAAGGAGAGGGAAGAAAAAAGAACTTTAGGAAACTCATGCTTTTAGAGAGTATTATCGGGTTCCTCCTGTGACAAGGGCAACCGATTTTGCTCTACTAAGATCTTCCATCTTTTTTATCACATGTATTTTTTTTTATTATTATTATATTTTTTTTTAAGAGAATTATGATTTGGTTTTGATATCCCAGACCATGTTCGCCACATGAACAAAACTGGGGAGAGAGAAAATCACATAAGATCTTATAAGAAAATAAATTATTGGTTTTGATAACCCAGACCACATTCAACTCATGTGAATAAACTGGGGAGCACAATCATAGTGAAATCGATGTATAACAAAAATCAATCATTAAGATAGAGGATCAACACTACCACGCCTAACTATCGCAGGATGGTGTGGACCTAGTATCCTACTTCTAAAAGAGTCTAAACTAATGACTCTGACATCCCTGATCACATTCAACCCATATGAATGGACTAAGGGGTATAATCATATTAAAATTAATGCATAATCAAGATCAACATCAGGATAGAGGATCAACACTACCACACCTGACTAGCATAGGATGGTGTGGACCCAGTATCCTACTTCTACAAGAGTCTAAATTAATGACTCTGACATCCCTAATCACATTCAACCCATATGAATGGACTAGGGGTTACATCTATCAGATCAAGACTGATAGGAAGAAGAGAATCTCATAAGGATAATGGCTCGCTATCACCCCACATGACTAACATAGGTGAGTATGGACCCAGTATCCTCTCTCAAAAGAGTCTAATCTAAAAAAAAAACTACGACATCCCCGATCAGATTCAACTCATGTGAATGGACTGGGGGCTTTCGCTATCAGAGCAGGACTGATAGGAAGAAGAGAATCTCATCCTAGTAGAGGATCAACATCACCAAACCTAACAAAAGTAGGAGGGTGTGGACCCAGTATCGTATCTCTTAATGGTCTAAATCAATTATTTAGACATCCTCTATCACATTCATCTCAAATAAATGGACTGAGGCCTTCAACTATCAGAGCAGGACTGATAGGAAGAAGCCATTCACTTTTTAATAAAGGATAAACATCACCGATCCTAACAAGTACAGGAGGGTGTGGACCCAGTCAAAAGTGATAAGTTAGCACATATCCCAAAGGAGTTTTTAGTATTTAACTCCCTCTAATTTTAAAAGGAACCTCAATTTAAATTTACTAACTCAGATCAAGCTCCATACTAGCTAAATCATGACATCTCATTTATATGAGTATTTTTCTCTCTTGAATTTAAATCTAATCCAAAAAGGAATTTAAATTAGAAAAAGAAATTTAATTTTCTTCATTTCTTGTATGAGGGTAGACTTCCATATCTTATAGGACATCAATGTATAACGATGATTTTGAAATCATAATTTTCAGACTCAAGTATCAAAAATATCAAAAGGATATAGATTTTCTGAGATTTAGAAATTTACTAGAAAGGGAAGCCATTTACTTATAACTTTTGGGCTCTTTGAGCCACTTTCTCAACTTTCATGTGCTTTGCACAAATTTCAATCACTTGATACACTTTGTGTATCTTTCACTTTTGGCGCTTTGCGCATCTTTTCAAAAAAACATTTTTTTTTGTAACTGGCTTCCTTTTCCAAATCTCTAAAAGAAAACTATTTCTCAGTTGTAAGCTCATCTTCCATGTACAAGAGAAGAAGACTTACTTCTCTTGGACAAGGAAGAACGATCTACAAAACAAATCCTATCCTCTGATAAGAATGAATAACATGATTAAGAAAATTATGAAGTTTTATGCATCAATATACTATAGTTATCTATGAGATAGAGAATCACAAGATAGTAAAGAAAATTTTTACTTCTAAATCCAATTTCATTTTGAAAAAAAGATTTTAGTTCAAAAGAAGAAATCTCTCCACCCCTAAGATGAGATAGAGAGATCATACTCTTTCATGAGTCATCACTAGAAAGCTAGTAAAGCTAGAAGAGGTAGAAGAGTCAATCATAATTACAAATCATTATTTTTTATTGATTAATCATCAAAATAAGGGAGAACGAGGTCCTCCAGCTCAAGTGCTAGAAGGGGGCCTGTCTTCCCTTTTGAGGTTACAATCATTTCATTTTTAACATATTTTTCTAATACAGATAGAAGTAAAAAGAAAATGTGCTCATCTAGCACTACAACAGAAGAAAGAAAAAGAAAAACTAGTGCTAACGAAGAAGCTGGAGTGGCAACTGTCGACTTGGCCTTGGGAGGCCTCATCTCAACTGCCTCTAAACTCTGTACAGCTTACTCAATCATCTGCTAAGTCTCCTTGGAGAGTGATAGCTGTCACTCTCCCTCAGAACTATGGAGTAATCTGTCAATACTGCCCTGACTGTAACTCTGACTGTCACTGTGGCTGGAACTGTGGCTAGGACTATAGATCATCTGAACTGTCTGAGTAGCCTTATCTAAAGGCTGTATCAAATCACTGTCCTAAAGATGGATCTTCCCAGTGGCCATCTGAGTCTGTAAGTGTAAGACTGTGGTGTCTGTAGCTACTGACCTCGGAGACCCTCCTGCCTCGGGGTCTTCCCTCTCATCCTGGTCCTCGGGCTCTCTCTGCTCATCCGAGTGGCCTCGACGGGTAGTCTCACAGACCTGGTGTACTGGTATATCCTCATCTGACTCATCCTCGAATGAGTCACCCTCTGAAAAGATCCGACGAAGTGCCTCTATGTAGGGACTCATAGGGGAACCAATCCTATGAGGGCTACGGACTGACTCTGTCTCATCTCTCTCTGGGGATCCCTCTGGAGTAGGTGCCACCTCCTCATCGCACATCATCGGGACTGCCTCTGCCTCGGAAGTAACTGCTACATCCATCAAATCATCTACATCGTCAAACTGCTCTGTATCTGACGGTGGTGCTGCCTCTACTGGCTCAACTGGGTCGACAGGGGTGTCCGCCTGCCGACGCCTCCAAACCCACCTCCTACGGTGGGGTGCTGCACGGGCAACTGACTGCTCTGGGACTGCAACCTCTGAACTGGCCTGAGGCTGGGCAGGCCTCCGCTGCTTTCTCCATCCTCGACGACGTGGACGTCGTCCTGCAGCTGGAGTAACCGCCGGGGGTCTGACTACTGGAACTGTATCTGCAGGCTGCTGGGGTGTCTGCCCCCTCTGCCAACTGTAGAGTCTCCTCGCAGTCTGTCGTCGTAACTGGAAGGTAGCCCGAGAAATCTGACGGAGTAAGCCCTCCCGACTGATGGGCCCTCTGCCACGAGCTAGGCGGACGATGTTCCGAATCCTCTGAGTGAGGGCTCGGACACCAGCGTCCCTGGGTACCCTAACTCGGGGTAGAGTAGTGACGACAGGAGGAGCCGCCGCTATGCGGGCAACGTCCTCCTCATCACCACTATGCGTCAGCGGAGAGAAGCGTCCTCCCTGAACTGCCTCCAACTCGGGGGCTACCACCACCTCTGGAGTAGGTGCATCAACAACTGGATGTGGCCTCCGCTGCCTGGGAGCCACTCTCCTCTGCCTCTGAACTAACTCGTCGTGAACGATGGCATCGGCCATCCGCTGCCTCTCTGTCTCTGACGCAGCTAAACGAAGTCTCCTGTTCCTATTCCTCCTGGCCCTTCTCCCAAGGCCGGAGGTGGAAGAGGAAGGAACATCAGAACCGGGAACAGGAGCAACGGGAAGTGTCGGGGTCTGCCCAACATCCTCAGGGTGAGAAAGTCGGGCGAAAATAGAAACCCGACCAGTGGAAGGCGAAGGCACCTCGGTCTGGGCACCCCTCTTCCTGGTGGAAGTGGGAGGGATGACCCGAACACGAGGTACTTCCGCTGGAACAACGGAAGTAACAGTAGTCGCAGGCTGCCGGCGCTGAGGGGCCGGAGCAACCTGTGCTGTAGGAGCGGCAGGCACTGGACGCCGGACCGCTGGACGAACGGGGGGAACTACGACAGGCTGCCGGCGCTGAGGGGCCGGAGCAACCTGTGCAGTAGGAGCGACAGGCACTGGACGCCTGACCGCTGGAACAGGAAGTGGCCTAGGCACTGGTCGCCTAGTCACAGGGCGCACTGGCTGCGCAGGAACAGGAACAGGACGTGGTGCTCGGACTGGGCGCCGAGCAGCAGGACGTCCAAACGGGCGCATGACTGCGCGTCCTCTCCTCTGGGGAGGAGAGAATGCCGCAGCCTCCGCCGGGGTCGGCCCGCCAAGGGTGACGAAAGCCGAGTCAGTGAAGGAACCAAAAGTGATTCCTCCCACTGGCGGACTAGCGAGCAGGGACTCAGGAAGAGTCACCCGCGCATCC
This sequence comes from Dendrobium huoshanense, assembly GCA_016618105.1. Lineage (NCBI taxonomy): Eukaryota > Viridiplantae > Streptophyta > Magnoliopsida > Asparagales > Orchidaceae > Dendrobium > Dendrobium huoshanense. The sequence goes on along the minus strand of CM028352.1, from coordinate 19,776,856 downwards.
GAACTAAAAGCAAACGTAACTGAAGGTACGAAAGAAGTCATGGCACTGCTGCCAAGAAAAGAAATTGAAAAGTTAGAAATCAAAAATCATGAAAGAATGAATGATTTGATAAGGATTTGATAAAGATAGATAGGAATAGATAAAGGACGGAATAGCCTACTAGGCTGGAAAGAAGTAGAGTAGGAAAGAAAACCCTAGCTAAGGGAAATGAACCCTAACTAAGGGAAGACCCTAACTAAGAGTGGGACGGACCTAATCTAAGGAGTACCAATCCCTGGAGTACACACAAGAAAGGATAATACATGATCCAAAGATGGAGAGAGAAACTGGTCCCACCGTGGTCGCCAGAAACCTGTGGACCTCCGAAAGAGCACCGCGCGAACGGGTCGATTGGAAGGGACAGATTGGATCATGCATACGACTAACCATTGAGGATAGAGGCTTTCACCGACACACCCCGATGGGTAGTAATATACACGACCAAATCACGGGTTTCCCCCATCCGATGCAAGAGCTCGAATGGGGTTTAGTAGATTGTGGAGACCAAGTTTCCCATGGGCGCAAGCCCCCGTGGTTAATTACATCCCAGGCCGGAGCCTGAGAAAACTCTCGATTAAGGATCATACATTATCCTCTCCTAAAGTGGGATTGACACATGGGTATAAACTAGGAAATCCTACTCAAAGGGAAGAAAGGTCCGAAGGGCTGAATCGACATGCGTGGCTCATACCAGCACTCGGATGCTCTAGGGTACTAAATGGAAACTGAAAGAAGAGAAATCAAACACTCAATCACATGCGTGAGAGAAGGATGGAGGTGGCGTCATCCTGTGACGCGGATAAGTAGGATTTAGGGTCCCTGAAAAGAAAGGACCTACCTACTATTTAAGACATACTACGAGACCGAATGTAGTAGCCTCGAATCCTAAATCTAGTTTGGACTTAGTGTTCGACACACGCTAAGACCAGTGTCCTATCTAATGCGATGCAAAGATCTGAACTTATCCCGGCCTGGATTGGGGGAGCCAGCTAACCACCTAATCGATTTAAAACCATGCTGTCAAGTCAATTATGAAAGATGGGTGGGAGGTACAGTTTATTGAAAAGAGGACCGACATCTAGAGAATTTCCTAAGTGGTCCTGAACTTATGTTGGGTGAATGCCCCTAACTAATGCAATTAAGTTTTAATTAAATTGATTTCTAATGCAATGCATGCTAGTTGAAATGTCAGCTCATGAATGCTTTAGATTTTAAAAACAGGCTTAATATAAAATAATTTTTAGAAAAGACTGAGTCTCCCTAGGTCCGGCACTTCATCCTCATAGGCCAGATTATCCAGACTCTACCCGCAGGCAGGGAGATGTCTTATTAGAAGGAGAGAGGAGATGCAGTAATATGCATGCGACCCCGGACGGTTCCGGCAGTTCCCTAGGTTCGTTAAGTTTCTATGTTATTTAAAACTTAAATATTAAATTTTGGTTATGAATATAAAAGATTTTTCAGTCTTTAAAGAGCCTAATACGATCCAGGCAAAAAACAAGAGCGGCATGCAAGAAAGAAACCTAAAAAAAAGCAGGTAATTCTACTGCGCAATCAGATAAACACATCAATATAAATCCAACTAATCAAGTAAATGTCCATAGGCCAACTGCCCTTTAATTACAACCCAGGGTATGCAGAAAAGTAAAGTGGCCGGGCACCACTGCCAACAACCCGGATTTTCTAAGCCTATGACAGACGCCAACAACTTTGAGTGGGATATTGGGTCTTCAAATCTTTAGTCTTCTGGGTATCTTCTCCTTAGACTTCTTGGATCTGTCCTCCTTGGATCTCTCCTCCTTGGACTCCTTGGATCCGTCGTGGCTTGAATATCCAAACGAAGAAACAATTCCCCCAATATGGAGGTATTGCTTTTTCTATTTGGATATCTAAAGCCATCCAGCTCGATCTTCCAAATGGAAGAAGACTCTCCCCTTAGGGATGCCTTCCTCTTTTAGAATTCAAGCTGGATAATAATATCCCAACTCAAAGGTTGTTTTCACAACTCTTAACAATTATTACATACAAATTTACATTTATTGAAAAAAGCAGTAAATTCTAAATCACCTGCAAGGTTATCCTAATAATCATCCCAAGCAGTTTATATGAAAATGAAAATGCTAACACCATTGACCCTGTGCCAAGCCATGCTCTGAGGGCTAAGCAGCTCCATCTGTAGCAGTTATAATAATTTAATAATTTTAGCCCTCATTTCATTTTTAGGGGGGAGTTGAGCAAGTGCCTACATAAAACATTATTATAAATCATGATCTTGCTCCCCCTTTTTATCAGCTTGAGCATGGCCACCTGCACGGAAGAACAGTATATATATGGCGCTCCTAACCTAGGGGTAAATCTAACGCTCACATCCAGAGTGCAGAGAAAGTAAGCAAACACACCAATCATTTTTCAAACAGCATGCAATGAAAACCACGGAAAGCTCCGGCACACAGTAGAAAAAAAAAATAAAACCCAGCGGCCTAACCTAGATCTAGAAGTGGTGCCCTAGAAAACCATTCTATGTGTGTGTAAGGCTTGTGTAGTTTGGATTGGGTCCTAGGCAGGATAATTAGTTAAAATTGTCTAAAGTTCAAGTCTGTTGAAGGTCAGAAAAGGAAATTTTTGTTGAAATTCAAATATTAGTGAATTGGGATGCATTTTAGTTAATATAGTTTGTTGATCAATTTTAATAACTTAGGATGACAATATTTGAAGTTAAAGTTATATTAGCCAATTTTGGAAAGTCCTGAGTCCTCCTAGGAACTAGACTAAGGGTCCAAAAAGTCACTATGGGAAAAAGGCTAAGTCTGGGTCTCCTATCACCTTAGGAAAATACTAGACCTTAATACGAGTAGTTAGACAGGTAGTAGGCTGGAATCGGAGCTTCCTATCCAAAGTTATGAATTTTCTAAGTTTCGGGCCCTAGACTATAGGCTGGGGTTGACCAAAAAGTTGACTTTCTAATCTAGGCCATTTTCTGGAAACCTAAGATTTTCAATAAATACTAAGCCCTAATTGGAGTCTAATGCAAGTGAGTTTACCTAATTTGGAGTTTTCTACAATTAGTTATGGATTTCTAAAGATCGGGTATTTAGGGAATTTCCTAAATTTTCTAACAAAGGGCCTTTTTTACTGTTTTGCTCCAAACAAGCTCCAAACTGATTGGAATCACTCCCAAAAGTCAGGGATGACCTGAGAAAGTAATCCCAAGTATTTGGAGAAAATTTGGGATTTTTAATAATTTTTAATAATTTATTAGGGGCAAAAAGGTAATTTCCACCTAGGGTCAAATTGTGGGTCAACCTGAAGTCAAACTAGGGAGCCCTATTTATCTAAGGTCAAGGGTCATATTCTGGTCAGTTTGAGGTATTATGGGTAATTTTCTGACCTATGGTGTATTTATTGTAATTTCCGGAAGGTCTCGGGGCCTTAATTAGCAGGTTAATTAGGATTAGTTAATTAAGGGGTCTAACAAGCCCTAAAAATTCCTAGAAAATTATGAAAGGCTTATGATGTCACTAAGTTTAAATGTTGAGGTTTTGGTGTCAATCAGTGATCTATCCTAGCTCCTAGAAAACTTCTAAGTTCGCTAGACGGGTCCTTAATTATTGCCCTTAAGGTGTCACTACGTTATATGGGTTTAAACTGAAGTTCATACTAACCCTCAAGGTAGTAAATGCATGGAATACATAAACAAAATAAACACGCCATGTCCTTAGATCTAGGAGAGCCTAAACTAAGTGGTGGTGGTGCAATCCTATACATGCAATCTACGAACGACAAGAAAGTACAAATACCTAATTAATGAAGGGATTAGTGAATGATTGGGACCCAATCACCCACTAATCCTCTCCCCCATGATTGCTCTTCATCCATAGAATCCATGCCTAAAATTTCGTGAAATAGCGGGTCTTCCGGAATTAGGATTTAAAGTATATATAGTTTTAAAATACTTTAAAAATACTTAAAACTAAATAAATTTTTAGGAAAATAGATAATTTAAAATAAATCCATTTATAATAGATATATGGGAGACCCGCTGACCACTCTCACACGGTATCAAAACGATTTAAAAATAATTTGTATCCTGAAAGTAATTATTATACGAATTGAGCGAATAATAATTAAATAATCAAATAATGCCCCAAAAATAGAAATCTGTCAAAACAGCCAAAATCAATGGGCTGGAGATGGTTCAAAAACATAAAGCTCGTTTTGCTGAAAAGAACGAGGGGTCGCACATCGAAATCCGACTTAAAACGGCGAAGATACGAAATTTACAAGTTCAAATACAACAAAATAATATTTTAAAATAGTGCAGTTTCACTGTTTTTGAAATGACAGAAAATACAGACAAAATTTTCATCTGAAAAATAGTTTTAAAATATGCAGAATTCAGAGTACATTCAAAACAAGGTATTGTGCGCAAAAATCCGACTTGAAACGAGAAATCTACACAATTTCGAAGTTCAAAGACAATAATTGAATAATTTTAAAATAGTACAGCTGGCTGTTTTGCAAATAACTGCACACAGACCCAAAAATTTCAAATAAAACCAATTCCAGAATGTGCAGGATCCAAATACGCTCAAAACAAGACGTTGTACGCAAAAATCCGACATGAAACGGAAAAGTTATGTATTTTCGAAGTTTAAAGGCCATCAAAGTCTATTTAAAAAAATAATTTTAAAAGAAATAATAATAATAATAATATTAATAAAAATAATAATAACAAGAATAATAATAATAATAATAAAAGCTAAACTAACCTTTCAAAATAACAGTAATATAATAAAATAATTAAATAATAATAATATAATAATAATTAAACTAAAATAATTATTTAAATAATGTAAAAAGAAAAAAAGGATCTTGCTGTTTTTAAAATAAAATAAAATCTATGGTTCGTTTTAATAAAAAAATTTTTTATCATGTAGAGGACGACGATACGAGTCCAACGAGGTATTATACGCGAAAATCGGGCGAAAAATGAAATTTCTACAATTTTTTGAGTGAAAATACAAAAAAAAACTATTTAAAATAAATTTAAAATAAAAAAATTCGGCCGGGTGACACGTGGCGCGCGTTCATTGGACCCGCGGTTCGGGCCAATGATTGCGCCGCCAGCAATCATTAGCCATCATTGCGGGATGATTGCGGCGGGACCCGCGTGTCACTTGAACGAGTCAGCACAGATCGCAGCCGTCGATTTCGCGCGGTTCGAGCGGACGGCTGCGATGAGGCCACGTGGCCAACCGGACCGCTGGCGGGGTTCTGCAGTCAGCCCAGACCGCGGGAGAGCGCGGATCACGGCCGTTGATCGGACGATCAACGGTCCCGATCGTTCCCTCAAGCAGGCGGACGAATCCGAAACCCTAAGGGGTTTTTTGACGATTGCTTTCGATTGGGTGGATGAAATTGCACGAAATTTTAAACCTACATCCTATAGATGAACAAAAATCATGGGGAAGTAATATCTTGATCTAAAACACGCTATGTAAGACGCTATTTAACTCGAGGTGTTCTAACTAGGGTTGAGAAATTTACCCAAAATACTAGATGAAATCGAGAGATCTCTGGCTTGTTGCACTTGTAGACTGTCCACGCTCCTATTTGAAGAAGAAACCACGAGCTTTCTACGTCTAGATCTTGCGCAAAACGAAACGGAAGGGAAATCTCCTCGGGTCGCCGGAGAGTCCGCCGCCGACGGCCTTGGGTGGTCGGGTTTGACGTGGGGAAGGGAGAGGAGTCTCTCTAGGGCTCTCACACGAAATTTCAAGTGTTGAGGCGGTCTAGAGAGGGAGTATCCATGAGAGAACGCCCAAAATAACCTAATTTTCACTATTTAAAGCCTCCTCTTTATGATTGACGGTGGGGATCAAATCCATGGCCAATTAGGAGGGAAACCAGGCTTTGGAGGCCGTGGTTTTGGATTCAAATCCAAGGGGGAGAAGTTAATGCATTAAATGGCTCTTAATCTCATTAAAATAGGCCAATTTGACCTATTTAAGACTCGATTTGACCAAGTCAAACTTTGACCTGGTCAAATCAGTCAAGAGAGTCAAAGGGGAGGTGAGATCAAGCCATGCAAGGGTTTGAATGGATTTGAATTTGATTTGAGGCCTAAAGGGGTTAGATGGTCAACCCTAGTTGACTTGGTCAACTGAGTTGACCCAGGGTCCAAGTCAGGATCCAACAGACTCGACTCGACTCACTGAACCCGTTGGAGAGGGTTTTGGGGTCTGGCTTGGTCAATTTGACCAAGTCAACTCTCCAAGCCCGATTCTGGACGAAATCGAGGTCAACAGTCTACAGTTGGGGGAAGAGGCTTCACCAAAGACAAGTAAGTCATCGGCATAAAGGAGATGACTTAGGCTGAAATTCTTGTATTGAACACCAACAAAAAGATTATTATCAAGGATAGAAGAAAACACATCCATAGCAATGCAGAAAAGATAAAGACTTAGGGGGCAGCCCTGCCTTAACCCAGCCGAGGACGAGAAAAACCCTTCAAGAGCCCTTTGATCACAATAGAAAAATTAACATAAAAAATGCAACTTTTAACCCTGGAAATGAACAAAGGAGGAAAGCTTTTCTGACAAAGCCTAGCCAAAATAAACTCCCTGGATACAGTGTCAAAGGCTTTACGAATGTCAAATTTGGCACAGAAAACATTTTTCTTCCCTTTAGCAGCAAAAGAGAGGATCTCTTGGGCAAGAATAATCTTATATGTGGAAATTCTAGTTTTAATGAAACTAGACTGAGTATCTTTCAAAATAGAAGGCATAATGGGCTTAAGCCTATTAGCAATGATTTTAGAAATAACTTTGTAAAGCACATTGCATAAATCAATGGGCCTAAAGTCAGCAAAAGAGGCAGCATGCTTAGTTTTGGGGATCAATGCAAGTGCAGTAGACTTAATGTCCAGAGGCATTTTACCCAAAATAAAGAAGAATTTAACAGCCTTACAACCAAAGGCCTAATGATGTGCCAGCTCCTCTTATAGAAATGGAAGTTGAACCCATCAGGACCAGGAGAAGACTATGCTTTGCCCTCAAAAACCGCATTCCTGATCTCATCATCAGAAACAAAAATAGTGAGAGTGTCAGCAATAGAAGGATGCAAAGTATTACCAGCAAGGAAAAGCTCCATATTTAAATCCTCAATAGATGGAGGATTATAAAGATTCTGAAAATGATTAATGATACCAGAGATAGCATCCGCATTTAAAAGGTTAGAAGAGGAGCCAAGGTTAATCATTGCATTACTATTTGCCCTCCTGTGACGAATCTTAGCATAAAGAAACTTAATGTCATCCTCCCCCTGAGAGAGCCAAGAAGCCTTGGTTCTCTGAATAATCAAAGAAACCTGAAGAGAGGTGAATTTGGATATTTGATTATTAATATCTTTCAGGGTCCTATTCATGGCCACATTGAGAGGATCGGCAGAAATCTGTTCAAGGAAGGTAAGTTGATGCCTATGCAAGGAATCCAGTTAAACATTGATAGCTTTAGCATTGGTCCAGGGCTTCAACTTAAGCCGCCTCTTAACAGCTCGAAGTTTAGAACATAAATCCGCCAGAGGATTACCAACTTGAGAAGTAGAGAAAACATCAAGCAGAATGTACCATAAACCATCAAGAGAAGTCCAGAAGTTTTTGAAGAGAAATCGGTGGTGAGGGGAGATTGCCTCAGAAGAATGAAGAATAAGGGGGCAATGGTCAGAGCAAGAAGGAGCTTGCACAGAGTAGTAAGAAGTAGGGAATGAGGTGGACCAAGTCTCATTAACCAAAACTCTATCCAATTTAATATGAATTGGGTTGTTGGCATGCTCGTTAAACCAGGTGTAAGTTTGGCCCATAGAATTTAAATCCTCCAGATTAGCATCGAAAATAACAGAGTTAAGTTCACCTAAGTTACTGTGAGTTAAAGCATTACCACCCAATTTATCAGTGGCATATCTACAGCAATTCAGATCACCCATGATAATCCAAGGGGTAGACATAGAGGCAGTAGCATTTCTGATCGAATCCCAGAGAGGAAGTCGACCCACTCTATCATTCTCAGCATAAATAACCGTTAAAGTAAATGGAGAGAAGGCGGCACCATCTACAATACCCGAAATGAGCTGAGGAGAGATGATGGAGGGGGAAAAATTAAGTTTGGAAGAATTCCATTAATCCAAATCCGTCCAGGACTAGCCAAGTTAAAATTGTGACAGGAATGCTCAGCAGGGAAAAGAACGTGAGAGTCACAAAAGAAGGGGTTGAGAAGAGGAGGGAAATATTCTGTTCTCCAAAATGCACAACAAATCTAGTTTGAAAGAAGAAATCAAACGCTTACAGGAAAAAACCTTGTCTAGACAGTTAAAGCCCCTAATGTTCTAGCAGGCTAAAGACGGCACATACATGGTTAGCGGGGCCCTTTTTGGCTTGCTTCCCCTTAGCATTTTTACTTTGCTTACCCGATTGTGCAAGAAATTTCTCCTTTTCTTTAACCCGAGCTGAAGTATCAGTATCCAAAGAAGCACCCTCAGTAGAATTAACTTGATCTTATCGAATTTGTTGGGAGAATGGACATTGGTGGATGAGGGCTTAAAGGTCGGCTGGTGAGAGGAGGAAGAAGAAGAAGTGGCATCCTGAGGAGAGTTAAGGTTTGGAATATTAGTGACAGGAGGTTCTGGTGGGGGTAAGGTGGACGCAGTAGGATGGTGTGGAGGTGGAAGGATGCTATAAATGGGGGGGGGGGGGGGGGGGGGGGGGGGCGAGGGCGGGGCTGAGAGGTAGAGTTTAGCAGATCGGATTGGACCAAAGGAGGATCCACAGCAGCTGAAGAGGGAGGAGGAGCATTGGTGGGATAACCAGAGAGGGTGATGGATGACGGGATAATGGAAGGGGGAATGGTAGAAGAAGAAGGTAAATTCCTACCTTGGGGTCTTCTACTCTTGCTTCTTCCACGGAAAGAAGAACTAGGAGGAGGGAGAACATTAGAAGGCACAGCTTCCGGCTTTGAAGGACAAGTAGAAGATGAGTGCACCAGCGATTTACAGTGCTCACAGAGAGTGGGCTTCCACTCATATTGAATTTTTAAACTGAAGACATCCTCCTCAATGGAAATCGGAATTTCTTCAGGATAAGTTGCAGTGGCATCAACTTGGATATAAACACGGGCAAAAGTGAGGCGGGTTCTCTGAGCAGTGAGATCATCAACAGCTAAAGGGATGCCAATTTTACTTGCAATGCGAGAGATACCTTCAGAGTTCCAGCAGACCAGAGGCAAGTCGTGAATCTTAACCCATATAGGAATGGAAGTAAAGTTCTCACACTTAGGATGGAATTTAGGCGACCATTTTTGGAGGAGGAAAGGTCTACTCAGGAAAAACCAAACTCTCTTAGACCAAGCCATCTCAAAGTCTTCCATAGTAAAAAAACGGAGAAGGAAGAAGCCATCAGAGAGTGAGAGAAGTTGCATCAACCCCTTCAAGATCCCGGTTTTGCGTATGGCGCCTAGCAAAGCTTCATAATAAGGACGTCTACCGATAGAGTAACCTACCAAGCAAAGATTCCAATTTTCAGCACCTTTTACCAGCCGATCTCTAACAAAAGGAATAATATCAGGCTCCAGAGGGAGAAAGGAAAGCGGAAGGTCTTTAGAGATAGGGACAGAGTCAACCACAATGTTTTTCCAAACTCGAGCAGGTGCAGAGGGGGAAAAACCCCTAGCATGCACAGTGAGAGGAGGAAAGTCCAAGGCTGAAAGAGCCTCCATGAAAAGAAAAACAGAAATAAGAAAGGAAAGAATCCTCTGGCAGTAGCCGGAGGAGTGGGAGGGAAGAAGAGCGCAAAACCAGGAAGCAGACGGCGGGAGCAAAAAACCCTAGCAGAGCTCCTCCTTCTGCAACTATTATCACATACTCCATAAAAATGAAATGACCCAAATATATATTAAATATAATTATTTAATATTTTAAATAAATCAAATTTAAACACAAATACAAAAGCTCCTACTGAACTAGAATAATTTTTTTTTGGGACATTTAGGCCATTTAAGACAAACTAACGTACACAACGCATACACATGGACTCGAACCTTGAACCTCTTAATTGGAAGCCTAAGCTCTCAACCATTAGTCCAAGGGGAGTTTGTGTAACTGAACTAGAATAATAAATCGGACAAACTTATTCTCGATTAGATTCGTTGGCACTCTGCAGCGCTGTCGGTCTCGGTAAAAAATAAACTAGAATAATGAATCACATAACTATGCGAGAAGAGTTAAAAAAAAAAAAAAAAAATGGCGGCCAGACGAGGTGCGGGAACATGTACGAGTTCCTGCGTACGACCTCCGTCACCATGAGCGGAAGCGAGACGGAATCAACCAGATTTTGTTAAACAGTATCAAGTCCGCAGCACCGTATTCTTCGCTAGGCGATCTTCTTCTAAGCCTTCCACTTGTCGAACTCCAGGCCTGGCCGATTCGATCTTTATCGCCGTTTCCCACCACTTTCGTTCCCCTTTATCTTCGACCTCTCCGCTGCTCAAATCCCAATCACGCAATTTCTCCGCTTGAAGGTATCCCTTCTTCTTTTTGTTTATCTCTGAAATTCTTCAGCAGTTCAGGTTGCTAGTTCTTGGTTTCTGGAAAAGAATTGCATTTTTTCTGTTCTTTTTCTCTTTGGTTAATATTCTCGTAAATTGTTATAATTACTCATTATTCCTTTCCAGACTACTGTTCAATGTGGTAGATACTGACAGGTTTAACAAAGTCAGTGCTTTTTATTTTTTATTTTTTAATTTTGGCAGGTTATTTGAAAAGAAATACACCAGTTGATTTATGCATGATGTACCTAAATTATATATTAGGACCCACTGAATCTGATTGATACTTGTTCATGAAACGGGGGATTTTTGTGTTCGCAATTAGGATTACGTAAATCTGAAATTTGTAAGCCTGGTAATCCTCTACTCAATAAATATGTTCTGCTTTAATGCTATAAATTATCTGGTTGACAATAAGAGTAATCGTTATTTGTTTTTTTTTTTAAATTATGCGGCACCCAATTGAAAAAACTTGAGTTAAGGGGTTTGTAAATGGATTGTGATTGCTGATTATAAATTTATAAACTCTGCAATCATTCTCCACTTGTGTAATTAGGCAAAATCAGGCAAAATTTTTTTATTCATTATCACTCAGAAGGTTTTTGGCTGGAAAGAAGTTTGCTTGGAATGAAATTATTGATTTAGAGGTTAGATAGTAAATTTGTGAGTAATTATAACATTATTTATTAATAAGGAAATCATTGATAGCAATCAATACATTCATTATGATATTAAAATATCTAAGAATGATGATCGAAAATAACAAACTATGTAAACATTGTTTAGTACTGGGTTTCTTGAGAATAGAAAACAAAAGGGTGAGGAATTCCTTACTAAAATTTGGTAAGTCTGAGTTTGTTAGCCATAGATTTGCTTTGAGATGACTGATACAAAAATTAATCATTTTGAATTTATTTTAAATTATGATGTCATGATTAATTAGTCATTTCTCTTGCATTATTAGTGTTTGATTTATGTTTAGAAAATATTTGATTGTTTTTTTATGCATTTGGACTTATCTATTTGATCAAATTTAGGATTTATTTTAGCTTATTTCTTGTAATTATCATCAATGTCTTGTTTATACTCTAAATGAGACCTAGAGTTTGGTTGATGGATGATTGGTTGAATGAATTTGATGGAGGTGATCGCGAGGAATGGAGTGGGTAGGAGTTGACATGAAAAATATATTTGGAGTGTTGGTGGCGATGTAGGCTTAAGAGATGGTGAGGGAAGTGATGATGGTTGAGAAGAGATTCAATTTGGGGGACTATGAAGGTGGGGAGTTTGGTGAAGGGTGTCTTAGGATGTGTTAGAGAGGTGGTAGGTTTCTATAGGGCCATAGGGGTTAAGTGTGGTCAGCTAGGGTGGAGGAGGCTAGACGTTGAAATCATTGTATGGTTAGGGTGAAAAATAGAGGGCAAGGTCGAGAGCTCCCCAAGGGTCTTGTTAAATTTCATGGGTGAGAGAGTGGTGTCGGCTATGAAATGAGTGATCTAGGAGGTGGTATTGGAGTTTGGCGGTTCGTAGTGAGAGATGAGTGGTGTAATGGCTTGAAGGAGGAGGATTGGCTAAATTAGAGTTGACAATACCTTTTTTAGTCAACCCTTGCATTTCCCATTTATGTGCGCACTTAAAAGACATCCTGTTTAACCACCAACACACTAATAGAGTTCTCCTAATGCACTACTAAAGTCCGCATATTATAATCATGAAATTCAAAATTGAAAATATAGTGAATATCCCAATAACAACAAAGTTCAAAAATATAAAGTGACACAAGATGAATATGAAATTATCGTTGAAATTCAATTGATCTGCTGCATTAGAATCATTTTGTGATTGCTATGGTTTCTCGTTTTCTCCTCCCCTCGGCGGCTTCCTCCTTTTGTACTGGTTTCTCTTTTCATTCTACTTTCATTGTGTTGTCCTGCATCAATCTTGCTTTACACAGTAGAGTGCCATTGCCTCTAACTTTAAGCAATCTTATTTTCTTGAGGGCTTCTAACACTTTATATCATTGATTTTTAATACGATTGTTTGGCTGGCAATCCAACAAAGAGGCAAAATAGTGGTTATTTTTTCCTTTGCAAGTGCTTCTCTTTAGCCCTTCCCATATCCATTAGTGCTCGCATCCAAAGTGAAGAGAAGGCAAAAAAGGATTTAACCAACTTGTATTAGAAGTCAGTTAAATATATTGGAGACTTCCTCACATGGATATGAGAGATTGGCCTTTTTTCTTTTACTATTTCTTTTGACCATTCTTCCATTTTAGCAGCAGTTTATGCTCAATTGGGCTATATTAAAGGGGTATTTAATGCATGATGCTTTTGTGTATGCTGAATCTTTTTCAACTATGCTCTAAATCTAAAACTTTCATCAAGCTCTAATTAGAATCCCATTTTGGAATTGATTGGGACGAGAAAGAATCACATAATAATAAGAGTCCCTTTTTTGTTTTACTATTTTATTTGCCCATTCTTCCATTTTGGTAGCAGTCGAAGTTCCTTTGAACTATATAGAAGGGATACCTAATGCATGAAGCTTTCATGGCTATTTCATCAAGTTCTAATTAGAATCCCATTTTGGAATTGATTGGGAAGAGAAAGAACCACATATTTTGGTATTCTTAATACAGTGAATGAGAGCCTCCTAGTCAAAGCAGGAAGTGCAGATTTTCGAGTTATGATGTGGCATACTTCATTACAAATCTTCAATCCAGCAAAGTCTGGAGCATTGACCAATTTATTTTGATAGCTTTCGTCGGGCATACAATTCATAATGGAATAATTATATAGATTTATTGCTAAGGACTGTCACTCTAATTTAAATTGTTAATATATGAACTTTATGTATGGTTAAGAGGAGAATTGGGAATTTATTAATATGCGATGCTCTTTATAATGATAAACTGATAAAATTCATATAGAAAGATGGAATAAGGTTGATCTCTTTTTTGCTTTTCTTTTTTGATTGCAGTAAGAAATGCTCAGCATTCTTTATATTAATTGAAAGGTGGAATAACATTCGTGATTTCGAGACAAGTTCTCATTTGAACCTTGGTTTTGTGGCAGAGTTTAGTTGGCAATTGAAAATATATGATGCAGATGAGAATGACACTTTTGATTAATAGTCTTTATCCATGGAACTATGTCTCTCAGAGTTAGCGGGCTTGGTTCATTATGTGCTTTGCGAAAAATGTTTTATATAAGATTTTCCTTTTAATGTAAACTTAGCTAAACCATACATTATTTGAATTGATTTTCTTAAAAAAAGCATGTGGTCCTCATCTGATCTATCCCAAAAATTTTAATACAAGAAATAAAGGTATAGAGGATTAAAGGTGTGCATGAAAAGAATTTTAATTTTAACTAGCGAAAGTTGAAGGAGGGAAAACACAGATTATTGGACTTTTGCTTGGTCATTCATTTGATAGCTATATGCTTAGCCAAACATTTACTATGGTCTTTATTCTTTTGGAGTACTTATCCATTCATAAAATAAATAAAAAAATATCATTTCCAGATCTGCAATGCATATTAGCATGATCTTTGTTTCAGTTTTTATGCTCCAGTATGAAATTGCCTTTTACGGTTCGGATTAATGCATAAATTCATAAAAGAGTCTTGCTTTTCATTTTTTTAGTAATGTGCTGTCTTATAGTATCATAAGACTGGAAAATATTTCAATAAAAATAGGCAAAGATATTTTTAATAACCTAAATAAATAGGCTTAATCCTAGTTTCAATTCTAAATAACAGAATTATATGGTTTTCATATAAAATTAAAAAAATCATGAGATTTACTGTATAATTTAGATCTTAAATAGACAAAGATGTTCAACAAATCAAAATGAAAATTCTAGGAATTATATATCATTTGAATATCAAGGGCTATCTGCAGATGATTAAGTTTCATTACTAATTATCCATTGAAATCATGTTCAGATGGCCACAGCTAATAATTATACTGAGAAGAAATTTTTTGAAGATAACACCAACATCTTAACTTTTTAATTTTTTAATGCAAAAATAGTACGAACCTGTGGGCTCCGAAAATTCGGCCCCGGCCTCCCCGCCGCGCGATTTCTTTTATTATTCGGCGAGGGAGTTTTAACGAACTAAGTTCCGAGGTAAATTTTGGAAGGCAGATGGGTTTGTAGTTAAGACACTACCCAGAGATTTCGCCCTTATTTGTGAGGACTTTATGATCTGAGTCCTGGTTTCCTATAGGCGCAAGCCCCTATAGTTTATTACCCCTCCCGATCACGAGAGAGAACTTTCGATTAAGGCTAGTCATCGATCAGATACGCAGAGTATACGTGTTATCTGGCATATAGTAGCAGCATAGGTTTGGGATTTGAAAATTGGAAATTGGGTTGGATTTGGGAATTTGGAAAGCATTGAAAAGTTTGATATTTAAAATATGAAATTTCACCACCTAGCACTTAAAGCGGATGGTGGGGGAATGGATAATAGACCCGATCAAGATCCCATGGTTCCGTCATCCCGGGCCATCGTGGTCCCTGGTCTATTTAGTCAGAGGAGGTAGTCGACCCAACCTGACAGAAGGATCCTTGTCGGCAGCCATGGGTTGCTTCGTCCAAGAGAACCTTGTAGACCGGGGTTGAATGTTTGTCTAAGGGGACAAATTTGAATCCACCTTAGCTGACAGAGGGCTTTGTGCCCTATCGATCATATTTTATTGATTCATATCTCAATGATTTAACGCCATTAAGGAGCGTATTGGCTCTGGCCATAACCACTATCTGTGGTGCCATTTGGCGGCAAAACCACTCGGTTCAGAGGGCCCCGGATCATAACCGTTTACCTGCAGTGCCATTTGGCGGCGAAACTGCCGGTTAGAGGATACGTACCACGTCCTTACTGGCAAGAGATTGTTTGAGAATGGATCCTAGTGATATTTTCGACTAGGCATTTGGCTCTTTGTGAGCTAGAGTAAATTTAAATTTGTCCACCCTGGCAGACTGTTGCGGAGGGTGGATGGACTTTGCTTTAAGCGGGTTAATGGATTTATTTCATTTTAAATATTTTTGGAATTTTCTGGATTCTGGATGATTTTTGGAATTTTTGGGTTTTTGGGTGGAGCTATGAAATATTTGAAATGGACTTTGGATACTTGGGAGACATTTGAAAATATTTGGAAACCCCTCCGGTTGAGACCTGCATTCAACGCGGCCATCATCGGGGTGTTTGGGGGTCGTTTCTTTTTATGGATTGAACCTTGTCAACTCTGTCGGGCTGTCGACAGAGGATCGGGTTTTGTAGGCTTTTTTGCCCTTGTAAGTGGATTCTTTTCGTTATAGGCCTTAAAGGCCTAATATGAATATATTAAGGCAAATATACCGGTCGTAGCAACCGTATATTTGTTTGAGAGTTGGAACCTTGTCGACTCCTATTGACCCATATAGGAGGATCGGGTTCGAACTAGAATTCACTTGTCAACCCGCGCAGCATCCCTAGACGTCACGTGTGTACCAATAACACGCTCGCCGGGGCCCATGCGGGTGTTTGGGGGCGTTTTGTAATCAAACCCTGTCGACTCCTTTTACCTGCTAAGGAGGATCGGGTTTAAATTTAATAACCCGCGCAGCATCCCTAGACGTCACGTGTGTACCATAACACGCTCGCCGGGGCCCATGCGGGTTGAGATTGTGTTTTCCCCTTTAGTGTACCTATGTGTATACAATTTGTAGTGCACGTGCGGGGGTATTCTTGGACTAGACGCCTTCTGTCTGCTTGTACGGATGTTGCAGATCCGGTGGCGTGGCGTAGCAGCTTCTGAATAGAATTATTCGCTGCTTCGTACAGGTAGACTGTCGTGCACTACTCGTTATTTTCTGTAGGTGGATCATAGTGCACCAACGAATCTCCTGTATTGGATCCGTAGGTGTTTGCATTTATTGTAACTCTTTGGCACTTTGCTTGTGAATATTATATTGGGTGCACTATGGGTCTTCTATAGGAGTTTATAGGAGTATGCATCTGTCACCAACCCTTCCATGCACGCTGATTGGTGTTGGCTATATGAGGATATTATACCTACTGCATATGTGTTGCTATAATCTATAAAAGCTCTTTTCATTGTATATTGCATCATATGTATCTTCCCTTGATTTACATGGCTTTCATCACCACCTTGTGGACAATCTATCGAATATACGAGTGTATGGCTATGTTTGTATAGAACCTATCACTTCTACATTATTTCAATCGGTGTTACTTATGAGTGGATTGCCAATTCCATTTGTATTGTCTTCAAGCATGCCATTATCATTCATGAATGATCACAAGTATCCCATAGTTGTTTGTGAGGGATTTTCATTCTCCCTTCACTAGCTAGTTGATGTTGACTGCTAGGATGTTGCGATGATCATTTCCTTTGTGCTTGTAGGGAATGAGAATGTACGCTTTCCACGATATTAGCACAGGTGATATGAACAACCATTGTAGGCTTCTATGTTCACATACTCATTATAGAGATATTGCTAGATCTCTAATATTTTCATGAGCATTTCATTCCACTATCCATGGATGAATCATTTCATATATTTGAGAATCATGCATCATTTAATGCATTTGAGAATCATGACCCCATTTTACCTTTGTATATTGCGAATGAGGTTCAAAATTTCATAGTTCAGCTCATGGCTCTTGCCACTTATGATTATTGGTTCTCAATCAAATAATTTAGAATTTAGCACTTGCATTTTTATGATTGAGTTCAGGTACAAGCTTTTCTGTTGTCATTTGTTTCATTCACATTCAAATTCACTTAGAATTCAATTTGAACTTCTTTTGGGTTCAAGCTCCTTGTAGTTACAACTTCTAGTTCATTTCATAGAAGTCAATGTTCAAGCTTGCAAGTCTTCCTCATATGATTCAAGTCAAGTTCGTGTTCTCCTTGATGTTGTATAGTTCAAGTTCAGTGTCCACGGTAATCCAACTCAAATCTTTGTTTGAGTTTATATGTCCAAGTCATGTCTTTGTTCATTTCAAGTTTTAGTTTTGATTTGAGTTCCTTATAGTTCAAGGTTGATTCAAGTCTGAGTTCTATGTCCCCCGAGTCTTGTTCAAGTTCAAGTACAAGTTCTTCGTTGTCTTTTAAGTTCATATCCTTCCTCTTTATTCGAGTTATGGTTCAGGTTTATTTAAGTCCATTTAGCTCAAAAGTTCAGGTACAAATCGCATTTGATTCAAGTCCACAAGTCCTTGGTTGTTCAAATATGTCCAAACCTTTATTTTCTTTTAGTTCAAAAAGGTTCGAGTGTAGCAACATTTTCACCCAAAATTTCGGCAGCCTTCCGGCGTCTCCCTCGTTTAGGGGAAAACTACGGAAAACTGGGCCTTTCCCACCACGCTAAGAAAAGCGTGCATGGTAGATGCCCTCTTTCGAGGACACCGCGGCCGTGTAATTTTTTGATCCCCCACCACGCTAAGAAAAGCGTGCATGGGTATTTTTTGTTTGTAAAAAAATATTTTTTTTTTATTTTTTGAAAATATTTTGCAAGAACAGTTATTTCCCCGCAAGCGGGTACTTATGGGTATCCCCGCTTCGTCGTGCGCATCGCACCAGGATCCCTTCCCACCACGCTAAGAAAAGCATGCATAGGCGGGGTTTCCAAGGCGATACGGACTTCGAAGAAGGATTTTAGGTGATTACCCGCTTCGTTGCAAGCGTCGGGACGCACTCCCTCCCACCACGCTAAGAAAAGCGTGCATAGGTGGTCGTTTTGTCTCGCCGCATGCATCGAAACGAGCTCTCGGAGTTTTAGGGTTTAGGAATTTATACCTTGGCGGTCGTCGGGGTTGGCTCGAGGATCGAGGGAGAGAAGTGCACTTGCATTTAATTATTAATTATAATTAATTACAATTGATTATATTTTAATCATAATTAAGAATAATTAATTATTATTAATTAATAATAATTAATTATAACTATTTATAATTAAACATAATTAATAGTAATTAAACATAATTAACAATAATATTTAATTAATTAGCTATAATTAACTATAAGTATATATAATTAATCATAGGTAATTAAATACTTATAATTAAATATAATTAATAATAAATTATCATAATTAAACATTATTAATAATAATTAATTATGATTAATAATAATTAGTCATAATTAATTATGCTTAATAATAAATAATTATAAAAAAAATTTATAATTAATTATACTTAGTTATAATTAAATAAGATCTGAATAGATCTAAATGAGCTTTAGAATCAAAATAGGACTAATGTAAGATTTGAGCCCGATTAGTCTCACAGAGAGCTAAATCCTCTATTTCCTTTTATTTGCTCTTCACTAAATCCCTCGGTTCGGCATCTTTAAGGGATTTGGCTGAAGAGGCGTGCGAAAAGGAGAGCATTACCTTTACAGGGTGTTCCTGTCGCTACTCCCGATCGAACAAAAGGGAAAGTCGTCGAAGGAGATGGGCTCCTCTAGGCAAATTATTGGGTCAGGTGACCGAAGCCATCTCTCCGTTCGGTCGCCAATAAACAAAGTCCTAAGAACATTCTAGGAGATGACCTCACCATGGCTGGACAACCAGTTCTGACAACTGGTCTAATGAATCTCTTCCTCTTCCCTGAATTATGATCATCACTTTTTTTGAAACCAGCTTTTGAACAAACAAAGTCCTTCGATTTTATCTTCCTAGAATTTGGCCAAAAACTGTGATGATCCTTTCGGACACTAAAGCCATTATCGTGAGCATAAGTGCAAAAACATTCATATGCTTCTGTCTCATCTTTGTATACAGCCTGAAAGGGCAAGTATAGCGCAAGTAAAGGGCAAGTATAGCGCAACTATAGCGCAACTATAGCGCAACTATAGCGCAACTATAGCGCAACTATAGCGCAACTATAGCGCAACTATAGCGCATTCTTTTATTTATCATCTTCATCCTAAAAATCAATAATGAATGCTAAGCAACAACAACAACATTAGATTTTTTTATTTTTTACTTTTTCGACAAAAGAAATTTATTCTGCTTAAAAATCGCAAAATCAAAAATCCTAAGAATAATGAGCTGAAACCTACGTCAACTTTCTGCTTAAGAAATTTATTCTGCTTACAAACAACTTTCTAACTCGTTTTTCTAAGATACTTACCGATATGTTGAAACCAGAGGAATTTCCGGCTAAGTTAGGTTCCGATTCCGATTCATGCACATGTTCCGATTCCGATTCATGCACCAGCCCTTCCGATTCATGCATCCTTTCCGATTCATGCACTCCCTCTTCCACCTCCCTCTTCACTGAGCAGTCCATTTCTTCTCTGCAATTTTCTGGCTCGTTTTTTCTTCTACAGCAGCACATATTTGCGTCTTTCGCGGGTCTCAAAATGAAAAAATAGGGCGGCAAAAGCTTAAAAGTTCAAATGAATAGCGTTATCGGGTCGGGTCGCTAACTCTGACAAGACATAAAGCGTTGATATTAAATTAAAAAAACGACTGACAGATGGCGCATTTTTATTGGCGACCGAACGGAGAGATGGCTTCGGTCACCTGACCCAATAATTTGCCCGGCTCGCAAGGGAGGAGGTAGTCTGGTCTCTCTCCTCTCTCTCTCCTCTCTCTCTCTCTCTCTCTCTCTCTCTCTCTCTCTCTCTCTCTCTCTCTCTCTCTCTCCGGATCGGGAGGCGACGAAAGGTGGAGGTCGGAGGACCGAGAGATGGGAGGAGGAAGCTGCGGGATTTGGAGGAGTTCGGGTTAGGTGGAAATGTTCGGCTGGTTTCTGGATCGGAGGCGAGAAGGGAGATGGGATTTGAGGCTTGGATCGGAGACTTGGGAAGGAAGTTGGAGGTCGGTCGTTGAGAGTGGAAGAGCCCGTGGAAGTAGCGAATGGGGAGCAGAGGGTTCGGCTTCATTTTATAGAGGCAAACGGGGCTCGATCGAGGAGAGGATCGCAGAATTCGCGCAGGATTCCCGGGACGGCGCCGACTGCACAGCGATTCGGCGGGATTTCGGGCAGGATTTGCGGAGGATTTCCTGGAACCAACGGTTTACAGGTATTTTGATTTTGATTTTGATTTTTTTTTTCTTTGGATAATCTGTGGAGGTCAACAGAACCCCCCAAACCATAAAAAAAAAAAATTTGATGTGAAGGTGATTGTTGTTTCATTAACATGAAATATAAGGCATGGTCAACTTCTATTTTGCAATGCAAATAAAATATTTCCCATATTTATACTTTGGTTAAAAGGCACTTGATGTTCCATTAGTAATCAAAAGAGTATAACTGTTCTTTTCTTTTGCTGCTCATCGTTATCATCAATTTAAACCTCTTTGGCTCCTTGAATCTTCTGAGTGTTCTGGTAAATCCAAATTTACTTCCCATTTTCTTTCTTCCTCAGGCTAAATTTTTCTCTCTCTTTCTCTTCTTACATTCTCTCCTCGTCAATGCTCTTGCTCTCTCTCTCTTTTGCAAACCCGAATGCTTCCTCAATTTGTCGGATAAGAAGAAACTTAAGGTGAATTATATGCAATACTTTTTAAATATTTTTCTTCTTAAGATCCATATATTTGAAAATTGTTTGTCTTTTTTAATTTAAAGCATGGCTAGGAGATGTCAATTCAGTCCACAACCCTGGCCCTTAAAAAACAAGTTGGTAATAGAAAGGTCGGGTTGGCCCTTTTAAGAAATGTAAAAATGACTACAAAAAGGGTCTGCCCAACTATTATATGTGCTACCCATTTAGCTGTATTACATTTATGCTTTCTTGTTAAGAAAATCTAAATTGGTGAAGATGAGAGAGAGAGAGAGAGAGAAAGAGAGAGAGAGAGAGAGAGAGAGAGAGAGAGAGAGAGAGAGAGAGAGAGAGAGAGAGAGAGAGAGAGAGAGAGAGAGAGTGCACGTCTTCAAAAAGACAGCCAAGTACTTATCTTTATATTTCGTGAAAAATGTTCGATTTTTCAATAGCACAAAACTGATGAAAAGTAGCATAGCAGCATGATTTGATATCCATGTAAAAATAATTTACTAGGGTATTGGCTTGTTTTATGGGCTGTTCGGTTGCTGGAAGGCAAAAAGAAATGCAATGTAAAATGAATGCAGTGTAAACAAAATATGGTGTAAAAGGAATATTTTGGAGTTGTTTTGATGATTGTAACTAGAATACATGACATTATTTTTTTTTATTGGTTTGTAGTTAAAAAAATGCAATGTGAAGTGCAAAAAGGTAGTGGTCGAGGTGGCCAGTGGTGAAGGGAGGTGGAGGGTGGTTGGCAGCGGTCCAAGGCGGCGGGCGATGTCGGGTGGAGGCAGCCCACGGTGGTCAGTGGTGGAGGGTAGTGGCCGGCGGTGGTGGCCGGCCGGAGGTGTCCGATGGTTGTCGGTGGTGGGCGGTTGGAGGCGGCGGGCGGCGGCGGAGGTGGCCAGCAAGCCGTGGCAATGGTGGTGAGTTTGCGATGTATTTAAAAATTGTCCAAATCTAATGAATTCCAAATACACAAAAAATAAACTAGCTAGTGTGTGTGTGTGTGTGTGTGTGTATATATATATATATATTTTATTTATCTTAAACTTGTAGATTAGATTTATAGGAGAATACAAATTTATGAGGAGAGCATTTCTTGTAGCATGCTTGAGCTACTTCTGGACATTCCATTCTTCAAATGACAATCTTCAAATTGATCATTAGCTTTAAGATAGTTAGTCTCAGGAACATCTATCCATGCATGCATATAAATCAATCTTAACTTTTTTTTTTAATGTAGATGAAGTCTTTGTTATGATGAAATTGGGGGTTCAAAGAATATGAAATAGCATGCAAAGGTGGATGTTGCTGATGATGTAATTTTTCATCAATAATTTCTTATAGTTCTTCATAGTCTGCTTCTTGTCCCCTTAAAATTTGTTGCTATTTCCTCATTCGTCTTCCTCATTGCTTTATAGATAAATCTCATTGCCTCTTCATTAGTTACCATTCTTAATACCTTCTCTAAAGGTCCTATGATCTTTTAGATCTTAATTAATGCATCTTCACTTGTTTTCCTTTTTTTTTTCTAAAGAACTTTGATCCCATTCTTAAGAAGCAAACATGACCTCCAAATGTTGATGTAACTCTTTTAATCTTTGAGCAGAGTAACTCATTATAATTGCTGGCTGAATAATTCATTTATCTATGAATTTGCTCAACTTCTAATAATGGTTCTAAATAAACTTTTCTCATTATTTTTATTTGACGCAAAATATATTTATAACATGGAAGCTATCCCAACTTGCCAAATATTAAAACATGACAAGGAGCAGCCATTATTAAGATTGTCGTTACAACTTTATAGGCACTTGCATTATCTATAATAACTTGAACAATTAAGCTCTCTCCTACTTAACAATCTTAACAAGCATTTTAAATTGTAGTTATGTGTCTTTTAAAAATGATGATGCATCAACAAATTTTAGAAATATAGTCTTATAAGGATTGTTGACAAGAAAATTTATTAAAATGCTTTATTTAATATCTGACCAACCATCCAATATTATTGTAACTTCTATCTCAACCTACATCTTTTTATTTATAACCATTCTTATCTTTGTTGTAACCTTCTCATTTAACATCCATGTTCGCATACATGCTAAGAAGATTTAGTCGTCAACCGTAATTCCCACATATTGATCTATGAAGAACTCCAAGCCACATTGAATAAAATTCCATTCTTATAAAAGCAAGAGTGAAAACTCGAACGGACGTCGAATCGAAAAAAGAGGTTCAAGGTTTAACGGTTTGACTAGGGTTGAACTGGATGACGTAATAAATATTAAAGTTTATTTAATTAAAAAATAAATATAATAATAATATTATACAATGATATTAATTTGTGATTAAAAACTAAATTTTGTTTGCATATAAACTTATAAATTTAATATAAATTATTTCTAGTTTTTGTTATATATTTAGATAAAATTTACAACCATAAATTATATATTAAATTCATATTATAAACTTGCATCTATAAATCATTTAATTAGGTTATTTATAATTAATAAATAGATAAGAATTAAATTTTAATAATATATATTTAAAAAATAAAAATAAAATAGATAAATAATTTAATATAGTTAACCAACAAAATAAATATCATTCCTATTATTTTAAATTTTTTTATAAGATCTGTTTAAAAATATATAAAAGTAGAAAACTTAAAATAAGTTATTTAGTTCCATATGGCTTAAATCTTTGTTTATATAGCTTATTTTGTTTATATAGCTTATTTTGTTTGCATGTGTTATGAACTCTTATGGGGTGTTGGGACCATGTGAGTATATTTTGTTGGTATTTGCTTGATAAATGATTATTACGGAAATTTAGTGCTTATTATAAATTTAAAATATGTTATAATTAAATTAATTTGATATTTATATTAAATTTATTTACTTATTTATTTGAATAGGATATCAATTAACTGGCCGATTCTTAAAAGTTAGGATCGGTTCAATGGTTGGTTGGTTGAACTGGGGTTTAGACCGGTTTGATGTTAGGTCTATTTTTAAGATGGACCGTACCTACAATATGACAGGTTCATGGTTGAACCGGTCAAATTGGCCGATTTGATTTGGTTTTCAAAACCAAGCATAAAAGAATATTATAATATATGAGCATACAATCAATCAAAGATTAGGATTTACGATGTTGCCTTGGGTCTACGTTAGGAGAGTTGGCCGGACTGTTGTGTGTAGGCCTGTTGATAGATAGAGCTATCTGTATAGATGTCCAAGCACTGCACTCCTGATCAACGTCATGCTAAAGGCCTCCAAATCCTAAAGTAACGATAAGTACTATAGAGTCACATGTGTTCGTGATGTGTTGGCAGTAAGAACATCCTATCATGTAAAGAATTTATGCCCTCATACGCTGAATGAATATAGCAGGATTCATATCATCGTAGGATAAGTCCAACACAGTCAGCAAAGCGGGAGCATCAAGTCCATTTTAGAGCTCTCCATTATGAAAGTTACCTGCACGTCATCATCCTCTGTGTCATGATGCATAGCATCGGGTCAGGGTGCACCAAGCAACTTGTTGCAACTCAGACCTAAGCCAACAGCAATCAGTCCAACCAATGCAGGACCATCCACCTTGACCCCTAAGAGGAGTTGTACCCTTGGAGTGTGATAATCATCTCATCAATTATTAGGTAGAAAAAGTTTGTAGATGGACATCATCTTTCCACCAAGATCGTAATAAGGTGATGGTCTAATCTGATGAATTGTAAGTGCCTTATGAACTCCAAGCTAAGGAGGCGTAATGCATATATGAAATAGGGGCATTGAACTGGCCAATTGCGTACTATGTGAAGGTGGGTGGAGGCAACTAGAGGATTCCCCTACACGAGAGAATAGAGTTGTGATTTGCAACATGGAATTCATAATTGACAACATGCGAATGTATAGCTTATCTTATCTCATCTGGATTGACAATCCTGTGCGCAACACCTAATGCTGAAATGCTTGACGGCAAGTCAGTCACGCTCTCCTTTTATTGTTCCCGATCACCTCGTCTGCCAGCTCAACGTTGTCCAGGTCTACATGCGTGATTTGCCATGCTTGTAAAATGAGAAACAAAATTTAGTATAAATAAAATGAACTAGTAAAATAGTATTACACCAATATCTTGATGTACTAGTATTGTTTGGGCATGTAGTTATGTTATGTCCGCTGCTCTTATTGAAAGTGCAAAACCGACCTGAGGATGAACTGGAGGTATACTGCCACTATGAGCTCTTATATGGGGAGGCCACGAACACGCCTATGAACTCCATTAAAGTATTCAGATGCATTTGTTTTCATTATCCCGCAACGATATTAGCCATTCTATGATGGGCTCCACTTGGTGACATCTCGTTTAACCATCCTATCGAAAGCCTATTTTTTAATATTTTTTTATGTCATTCATGTTACGGTTGAAGAAAATAGTATCATTTGGGTTTCCGAAATAGTACGTTTTATCACATAATGTATCACTATTAGTAACTTGTAGACGTCTTAAAGCCTTCTTGAAGTTCTCTCGAAGATGCCATGGGTAGTGATGATGTGCAACGTTCAAAAATATCTTTCGATAACCTCACACAATCTCAAAGTGCTTATCATAGACTATGCAAAATCTTCACATTCACAAACTGATGTCATGAGGTCGTGGAACATCTGTAGAAACCAATTCCATGTTTTATTACTCTTGGCCTCCACCACAACAAATGTGACCGGGTACAACCTCCATTTCCATCAATTCCAACAATGGCTAGATGTGTGCCCTTGCCGAGCAGGAGGGTTTTGAGTTTGGGATGAATGAGCCAGATCATGTGACGCATTCTACTAAATACGCTAAACAGTTTGATGCATTCAAAATGCACTAAATTATTTGGCGTATTTAGTAGAACATGCTAAATGATCTTACACATTTGCTCCATTTTATTATTTTTTTTTAAATTATGCTTCTTTGGCTTAATTCAGGGTTCGTCCTGCTCCTTAAAAACACCCTCAAAAATTTCATTTCAATAGGGATGTGATCAACGCTCAAACACATCATTTATTTATTTGCTAAAAACTATTTAATCTAATTTTTTTAAGAATAAAATTCACAAACTTACCTCTCTCTAGTCGAAATTCTCTCTACACAACTTAAGCTCCTCTGATAATATTTCATTTTCCATAGGAGCCATTTTATATTAATGAATTTCTTGGATTCGGATCCTCCATTTCATTTTTCGCGCCCGCACTAGAATTATTCTAATTGCAGATCTAGCCGTGGGGTTAGCCGAAATGGGTTGAATGTGCCAATTAATTTCAATCATTCTATTGAATGCGCCAGATTAATTGCCACATTTACTCCATGTTAATTTTTTTTAAAAGCTGTTGCTTTCCCTTATTTTTGGTTTTGTCCCGCTCCTTAAAAAAAAAAAAAACTCTTAATCTCGTTATTACCTGAATGGTCTTGATTTAAGTGGTATACTCGGTTTCCAGAGATTTCAACGAATGCAACTATGATGATTTTTTCCAAATTCACATAGATTTAAAATCTGTAGCGATTCATGTGCCCATCTCATACATTTTGTGGATTTAGGCCCACCTAATAAAAATATGAGATAGATTTCTATTCTTAATAAAATGAGAAGTTATATCGTCCTGCGGCCCCTGCGTTCTATCTTCCAGTTTCTTGGTTGGAATAAGAGTGTAGCTTGCAAACTAAGAAGTGAACAAAAACTAGATGATCATTATACTACCTTTTTGCTTTTGGTATATTGCTAACACTCTAATCATCCACTTGCTTCAACCTGTCCACCTTACCAAGCTTTTTATGAGCCGGCTCTCATTTTCTGCAAGTCCCAATATTTCTTGATTGTATTAGTGACGATTTTTTGTTTTCATATCAACAATAGGCTGAAAGTTAAGTGCAGCTTCCCTACGGTATTTATCGAGTACAAAATGTCCAACTTGGCAGAAGCTGATGCTAATGAGCAGCTACAATCTGACCAAAATGAAAAGCTTGAAGAACTAAGTGATGAACCCGAAACTGTTGGCCATAATGAGCAAATTTCCATGCCTTCAACTCAAGACGAGGTAACTTTTGGAATACACTATAGGCAAAATAAGTATGTTTGTGATGCAGTGCAAGTATGGTTTGATCTAAGTACAAGTTGCAATAGGTTTCAGTTATTTAAAGCTGATTAGAAACATCTTAAACTTAAATTAAACTATATTTATCACTCTTTTGAAGGAAGCGGTTATCAAGAAAAAATATGGAGGAATTGTGCCCAAAAAGCCTCCACTCATTTCGAAGGTGAATCTCTTCTTATCATATAGTAACCATTACTTAATATTTTTTTCCTTTTGATATGTTTGTGGTATTGTAATGGATGTAGATGTGGAGACTTCGATTATACCTATTCATTTTATGAAACTAATTTCTTTTCTGCAGGATCATGAGCGTGCTTTTTTCGATTCTGCTGACTGGGCTCTAGGCAAGGTATTGGGCTTATTCTTAAGGGTTCGTTTGGGACGGCTTTCTCACTGCTTCTTAAAATAGCTTCTTAGCACAAAAAATATAATTTTTTTACTAGAAAGCTACTTTAAGAAGCAATAAGAAAACAGTCCCAAATGAAGCCTAAGTGTTACTTGATAAGGCCATATTGTAAACATGTGTGCTAATTTATGCTAAGTTTGGGACAGCTTTTTTAATGCTTTCAAAAGCAATTTTCTAGCACAAAAATTTCTAGTTGAAGAAATTTTTATCTAAAAAGCTGCTTTAGAAAGCCGTAAGAAAACCGTCTCAATGATGCCTTATATTAGTACTTGTTTGGTTTCCTGTAAATAGAAACCATGTTTCATGAAATAATGATTATATTTTCATTTCTTTTGAATGCGAAAATATAATCATTATCACATTTGAAATAGTTTTGTGGAAGTTCGTGAAATTTGAAACCATTGTCATTGTCTAACCAGATCAAGCTATGTAATTGATTTAACAAATTTCATCATGTTTCAAAGCATGATTTCTACTCAAGCTACCAAACGACCCCATAGAGAAAAATATATTCTAAATTATATTATTTACACGATAACAGCAAGGAGTAAAGCCAAAAGGTCCTCTTGAGGCGCTCAGGCCAAAATTGCAGGTACTTAGTACTGATGTTCACCATTATCTTATTCCATATTCTTTGTGATTATGCTTTCTAATACGAGAACAACACTTATCTACTAATCACTTTGTTTATTCCCTTACCATATAAGCCCACACATCACCAGCAAGCTCGTTCAAGGAGACCAGCTTATGCATCTGCTGATGGTGAAGGTGAAGGTATTATTTGTTTCGCCTTCAAATTTATCATATTACCTTTGCAAATATTGATTTATTTCCTCTCTCTCTCTCTCTCTCTCTCTCTCTCTCTCTCTCTCTCTCTCTCTCTCTCTCTCTCTCTCTCTCTCTCTCTCTCTCTCTCTCTCTCTCTCTGTCTTAGAAGGAGGAAATGCTGGTTCAGACGATGCAAACAACCTATAGTTGAAGCTCCATTGTTACTGCTTAGAATGAGCTACTCGTTTTTTGGTGGCTCTAGGGGATTATCCACTTATGGGGATGCATTGCGGTGTTTCTGTGGCTTCCATGAATAAATTCTGAAGCTATAATATCTGTTTTTGTATTTGGTGTTGGGAAGAAATGGCTGCAGCATGCAAAGGCTATGACTTTTTACTCGCACAAGTCACCAACATGCCATTTATTTATACTCTGATTGAAAACAATGTATTGCTTTGAGGAACGGTTGGTACACAATTTTTGTCAGATTTTTTTGGGCTTTGTTCGGAGAGAAATTATTACGTGTGGAGTGCGGATGTAGAGTTATGTCTTGACTCTAATGAAATCATACGTGGATTTGTATACAATTTGTATACAATTGTGTACATATTGTGTACATAGTGTGTACAAGCTTGTATGATATATACAAGCTTGTGGACACTATGTAGACAGTGTCCATATCTCACGATTTTATTGGAGTCCGGACGTAGCTCTGCGTCCGCACTCTGCTTGTAATAATTTCTCTTATTTGAGACAGTTTTTTTATTGCTTTCTAATAGTTTTTAGAAAAAAAAATTCTTAAACTAGAAATTTGTATTAAAAAGTTGTTTTTAAAAAGCATTAAGAAAGCCGCCCCAAATAAGGCCTTAGGCTTTGTTTGGGAAGTTTTTTTTATTGCTTCTTAAAACATCTTTTTAGTTTAAAAATTAAAATTTTTATACTAAAAAATTATTTTAAGAAGCAAAAAAAAAAAATCTAGTCTCAAATGAAGCCTTAATAATCCTCTGATTTAAAACAGAGTTTTAACCGCACTAGCTGTTTGTTTTAACTGTCATAAAATTCTTTTGCGATCTGTAGGTGTTCATCATTGTTTGAATTTTATTTTATGCTCATGTTTTGATAGAAAAACAGCTTTTATATATATATATATATATATATATATATATATATATATATATATATATATAATTGAATTATTGTTTCAATAATTTATTTTTTCAAAATTAATTTTTAAGAACTTTTTCTGAAATATCATACTAAAACTATATTTGTTAAAATGGTTTTTGAAAATTGCATTAGCAAGAACAGTAAATATAGGCTGTATGAAATGAATCTTAAGAGAAGCAACGTTTTAATTATATATTATGCGAATTAGTTAAAATAGCATGAACATAAATTTTTTTAGGAAATCCTCAAAAGGGAACAATTATTAGGTCCTCCGACCGGACATAGAGCTACGTCCGGTCGGATCTAAAATTACGTCAAAAATGAGAAATACCGAGCAAATACTGAGCAATACCAAACAATAACGAGGAATACCATCATGTGAAGACCCAATACCGAGTTATATCGAGCTATACCGAGCAATACTGAGTTATGCAAAAAAATACCGAGGTATTGCTAGAAAAAATTCGATATTTTTTTGTATAGCTCGGTATAA
This sequence comes from Dendrobium huoshanense, assembly GCA_016618105.1. Lineage (NCBI taxonomy): Eukaryota > Viridiplantae > Streptophyta > Magnoliopsida > Asparagales > Orchidaceae > Dendrobium > Dendrobium huoshanense. The sequence goes on along the minus strand of CM028352.1, from coordinate 19,746,736 downwards.
CTCGGTATTGGTCTTCACAGAGCGGTATTACTCGTTATTACCAAATAATACCTAGCAATACCTAGTTTTTTGGTGGGATTTTAGTGCCGGAAGAACTAATAATTGTTCCTCAAAAGGAGTTTGCGGGAAAACCACTGTAAAACTTTAATTAAGGCTTCATTTCATACAATATTTTTATTATTTTTAAAATAAAATTTTAGTATAAAAATTTAAATTTTTATTACAAAATTAAAAGCAGTAAGAAAGCTATTTGTATATATAGTAATTTGTTTAATTTTTTAAGCTATTTGGATCGATAAAACTCTAATAATTCATAAAAATGTTAGGAAAAGTATTAAGCTTAATAAAATAATTATTAAATTATGTAGGGGTTTTTATAACATTAGTTGATTTTTTAATCTTTGAAGTTTTTCAAATTTAACAAGCTATTAGTGTTGGGAGTAATCCTAATAAGCTTTTAGAGTTTGCGCAATTTTGATAGTCTGATAAGAAATTAAAGTAGAAAAATAGAAAATTCCTAAGAACATTTTTTCTTAGGATTACAGATTCTTATTTTTTATAGAAATTTATACAAATCTTATTTTTTTTTTTTGAAAAAATTTTAAATTTGTTTATCCGCTAATGAAGCATGCCACCATCGTAGCATCCTCTCTAGTGGAATTTTTATTGCCTCCTCCCACCTGACGCATCTCTACGTTCGGTGTGCCTTTATAACGCGACATCTGGCAGCACCAAAACCCGAAACACGACCCGGAGATGATTGGGTATATGGCACGTGCGAAATTTAAAATAATGGCCCGAACGCGGACCCGAATTTTATTGCGCGGACCCGAAAAAAACGACTATGTTTTCGAACAGCCTTACCGTCTTTCACTTCATTCATTATACGCGACGATATACTTCATCTTCTCCAACCGGCAGTTCAGCTTCTTCCATTTCTGCGAATCTTCAAGCGCTGCATATTTGATTTTACGATGCCTCAGGTTAGATACTTCTTCAATATATATATGGTAGGGTTTACGAAGCGTATCCGAGTAGTATACCGAGCGGTACTGCTCGGTATTGCTCGGTTTAGCTCGGTATAGAACTGCTCCATGCTCGGTACAGCTCGGTATTGAGCGTATCCGAGTAGTTTTCCGAGCGGTACTGCTCGGTATTGCTCGGTATTGATCAGTACATAGCAATGTTGATCTATACCGAGCGGTACTGCTTGGAAGTTGTCGGTATAGCTTGGTATTCCTCGGTACCGAGCAATGTTGATCTATACCGAGCGGTACTGCTCTGTATTGGTAGGTATAGCTCGGTATTGCTCGGTATTGCTCGGTAATGTTCCATCCTGAAGCGAATCCGAGTAGTATACCGAGCTGTTCTGCTCGGTATTGATTAGTACCGAGCAATGTTGATCTATACCGAGCGGTACTGCTCGGAATTTGTCGGTATAGCTAGGTATTGCTCGGTACCGAGCAATGTAGATCTATACCGAGCGGTACTGCTCGGTATTGCTCGGTATTGTTCGGTATTGCTCGGTATAGCTCGGAAATGCTTCATGCTGAAGTGTATCTGAGTAGTATACCGAGCGGGACTGCTCGGTATTGCTCGGTATTGCTAGTTATTGCTCGGTACAACGCGGTAATGAGCAGTACCTGAGCAGCATTAGTAATAATTTTGCTCGGTATTGCTCGGTACTGCTCGGTATTGATCTGTACCGAGTAGAATTAGTAACAATTATGCTTGGTGTTGCTCTTCACTGCTCGGTATTGAGCTGTACCGAGCAGATTTGATAATTGTTATGCTTGGAACTGATCGGTATTGCTCGGTACTGCTCGGTATTGATCTGTACCGAGCAATGTTGCGATTTGTTATGATCAGTAATGTTCGCTACTGTTCGGTACTGCGCAGTACCGAGCATAAATATTAGTCAGTATAAGTAAATGATTTTTATTAATTAACAGCATTATTGACAATTTGATTTTACGCAGGGTTATACTCCAAAGATTCATTTCCGATGCAGGTTCTCGACGTTCAGAGAAGTTTGTAATGATCTTGTTCAGAGGTTTGGAGATCCTTTGGTTGTTAGATTGGGTCAGTTGCATGTAAACCAGTTCCTTAGGCTACCTGTGATGCCTCAAAATGTTCCACTCGTACATATGCTAATTTCGAAGTGGGATAGGAAAACAGAAAGTTTCATTATTAAAGGACGAAGTATTAAATTTTCAACTGAAGAAGTTGCAATTTTGATAGGCATGCCAAGCAGGGGAATTATTTTTAACGTTGGAAGTGCGAGATCCAGTGGCAAAACATCAAATGACATTCGCCACGACATTGAGAAGTTGGATAGTAGCACAAGAATGGATGACGTAGTGAAATGCTTCCTCCTATATCTGCTATCTGTTGACCTCTTTTTTGACTCGACCTCACTTCTTTGGACCCAAGGGACTAGGTTGACCAGGTCAACTGTTGACTTGGTCAACCCAAGTCCTAATGGGTCAATTTTCACCCATTAGGCCCATTAAGAGCCCAAATCCATTTGAAATCAAATCTAATTCATATCATGGCTTGAACTCTTCCCCATTAACCTATTTTGACTGGTTTGACCAAGTCAAACTCTGACTTGGTCAAACCAAGCCTTTAATAGGTTAATATGACCTATTTATGTGAATTTAAGACATAATTAATGGGTTTAATGGCTCTTAATGCATGGAAATTCAAAACCACGGCCTAAACCGACCTATTTCCCTCCTAATTTTGTTTTGATTCGATCCTAGCCGTTGGTATTAGGTTTATGAGCCTTAAATAGCGAAAATTAAGTCCAATTAGGGATCTTTTGGCTCTTGCTTTCTCTAGAGACTTCCCCAGCCTCTGAGATTTTGTGTGAGAGCTCCTGCACCTTCCCTCCACCCTTCCCGACCTAATCCCGACGGTGAAACCTCGCCGGCGACGAGATCTCCGGCGAACCGAGGCCAGGGAACTTCCAATCCGTGTTGCGTGCGATCTAGACGTCGAGAGCTTGCGGTTTCTTCTCCAAATAGGAGCGTGGACAGTCTACAAGTGCAACAAGCCAGAGATCTCTCGATTTCATCGAGTATTTTGGGTAAATTTCTCAACCCTAGTTAGAACACATGAAGCTATTTAACTTTTTACATAGTTGATATTAGATAATTTTAATGGTCCCCCATGATTTCTGTTCATAGGTAGAACATAGGTTTAAAATTTCGTTAAGTTTCGAGGAGTATCGAGAGAGAACGAGGCAGAAAACGAATTAGGGTTTCGGACACGGTCCGTGTCCGTCAGGGCCTGATCCCAACCGTTGATCTTACGATCAACGATCGGGATCCCGTCGTTCCGCGGTTCGGAACGGCGCTGGATCTGGATCCTGTCGGTCCGCTTTCGGTCCGGCTCGATCAGAGCCGTTGGCTTCCACCCGCGCGAGATCAGACGGCTGCGGGCCCTCGCCTACGTGGCTAAGTGGCGCCGCGTCAGCGGCGCTTGATTGCCGCATGATTGCGGCAATCATTGCTGGCGGCGCAATCATCGCGCCGCCAGGCAATGATTGCCCGGAACTGCGGGATCAATCCCGCTTCGCCACGTGGCATCCCGCGGGTCCCGCCACCTATTTAAATGATTTAAATTTATTTTTAAATCTATTTTAAGCTATTTTCACTTAAAAATTCGCAGAAAATTCGTTTTGACTCCGTTTTTGACGCATAATACCTTGTTTTGATCGGATTTTTATTAAAATAATATATATATTTTTAATTATTTAAAAAAAACAGTAAAATAATATTATTTTAAGTACATTATTTTAATTATTTTATTGATATTATATTATAATATTATTGTTTTAATTATGATATTAATAAACATATTACTTTAAATTATTTTGTTACTTATTATTATTATTATTACTATTATCGTATTTATTTAAATATATATATATATATAAAAGAAATTATTGTTATTTTTAATAGTTAAACCTTATTTTTTTTTTAATTAATTAAATTATTAAAAATATTCTTAATATTATATATTTATAAATTACTTTCAAAATCTTAGGGATTCTAGAATCTCTCTTTCATATTTATTTAATTATTATTATTATTATTATTATTTTAAGTATTTGTTATTTTCAACATTTTAATATTATTTTATTACTTTAAAACTTCCAAAATTGATAACTTTCCCATTTCAATTCGGATTTTTGCGCACAACGTCTTGTTTTGAGCATATTTAGATTATGCACATTCTGGAATTGGTTTTATTTGAAATTTTTGGGTCTGTGTGCAGTTATTTTCAAAACAGCCAGCTGCAATATTTAAAAATATTTAATTATCGTCTTTGAATTTCCAAAATCCATAACTTCTTCGTTTTAAGCCCGATTTTTACGCACAACGTCTTGTTTTGATCGTATTTTGATTCTGCACATCCTGGAGTTTGCATTACACAAATATTTTTAGTATTTCTGTACTTATTTTGGAAAACAGCAGACTGGATTATTTTCAAATACTATTTTTATTATACTTAAACTTCGAAATTACATAACTTTGTCGTTTTAAGTCCGCTGTCGAAGCACAATACCTCGTTTTGGATGTACTCTGAATTCTGTATATTTTAAAACTATTTCCAGATGAAAATTTTGTCTGCATTTTCTGTAATTTCAAAAACAGTGAAACTGCACTATTTAAAAAATATTATTTTATTGTATTTGAACTTGTAAATTTCGTATCTTCGCCGTTTTAAGTCGGATTTCGATGTGCGACCCCTCGTTCTTTTCAGAAAAGCGAGCTTTATGTTTTGAAGCCATTTCCAGCCCTTGATTTTGGCTGTTTTGACCAATCATTATTTGGATTCGATTATTCGAATATTTTCGATATTAAATATTAATTATGATAATTATTTTCAGGATACAAAAATATTTTTAAATCGTTGCGAGTCTCGATTGAGTGGTCAGCAAGTCGCCCATATACCTATTTACTATAATCCAACCTATTTTTAATTATCTTAATTTCCAAAATTTATGTATATATATATTTAAGTATTTTTAAACTACTTTGAAACTACTTATATATTAAATCTCTTAACCTTGGGAGACTTGTTTCATGAAATTTTAGACATGGATCTTATGTGTGAAGAGCAATCATGGGGGAGTGGGTTAGTGAATGGTTGAGTCCCAATCATTCACTAATCATCTCTTTAGGTGTCTTTACTTCTTTTTATCTTTCGTAGATTGCATGTATAGGATTGCACCACCACCACTTAGTTTAGGCTCTCCTAGATTTAAGGACATGGTGTGTTTATTTATTTACTGTACTCCCATGCATTTATTATCCCGAGGGTTAGCGTAAACATCACTTTAAACTCCTACAACGTAGTGACACCCTAAGGACAAAAATTAAGGACCTGTCTAGCGAACTTAGAAGTTTTCTAGGAGCTAGGATAGATCCCAGAACGACATGAAAACTTCAACATTTAAACTTAGTGACATCATAAGCCTTTCATAATTTTCTGGAAATTTCTAGGAGCTTTTAGAGCCCTTAATTAACCAACCCTAATTAATTTGTTAAATAAAGCTCCGAGACCTTCTGAAAATTACAATAATTACATATTAGGTCAGAAAATTATCCACCATACCTTGAACTGACCAGAATATGACCCTTGACTTTAGATAAATAGGGCTCCCTAGTTTGACTTCAGGTTGACCCATAATTTGACCATAGGTGGAAATTACCGTTTTGCCCCTAATAAATTATTAAAAATTATTAAAAATCCCAAATTTTCCCCAAACACTTGTGATCACTTTCTCTGGTCATCCCTGACCTTTGGGAGTGATTCCAATCAGTTTGGAGCTTGTTTGGAGCAAAACAGTAAAAAAGGCCCTTTGTTAGGAAATTTAGAAAATTCCCTTAAATACCCCGACCTTAGAAAATTCATAACTAATTGTAGAAAATTTCAAATTAGGCAAACTCACTTGCATTAGACTCCAATTAGGGCCTAGTATTTATTAAAAATTTTAGGTTTCCAGAAATAGGCTTAGATTAGAAAGTCAACTTTTTGGTCAACCCCAGCCTATAGTTTAGGGCCCGAAACTTAGAAAATTCATAACTTTGGATAGGAAACTCCGATTCCAGCCTACTACCTGTCTAACTACTCGTATTAAGGTCTAGTATTTTCCTAAGGTGATAGGAGACCCAGACTTAGACTATTTCCCATAGTGACTTTTTGGACCCTTAGTCTAGTTCTTAGGAGGACCCGGAACTTTCCAAAATTGGCTAATATAACTTTAATTTCAAACATCATCATCCTAAGTTCCTAAAATTGATCAACAAACTATATTAACTAAAATGCACCCCAATTCACTAATATTTGAATTTCAACGAAAATTTCCTTTTCTAGCCTTCAACAGACTTGAACTTTAGACAATTTTAACTAATTACCCTATCTAGGACCTATCCAAACTACACAAGCCTTACACACACATAGAATGGTTTGCTAGGGCACCACTTCTAGATCTAGGTTAGGCCGCTGGGTTTTATTTTTCTGCTGTGTGCCGGAGCTTTCCGTGGTTTTCATTGCATGCTGTTTGAAAAATGATTGGTGTGTTTGCTTACTTTTTCTGCACTCTGGATGTGAGCGTTAGACTTACCCATAGGTTAGGAGCGCTATATATATCCTGTTCTTCCGTGCAGGTGGCCATGCTCAAGCTAATAAAAGGGGGGCACCGTTATGATTTCTAATGTTGTCTTATGCAGGTGCTTGCTCAGCCCCCTTGATATAATGAGGGCTAAAAATCATTAAATAATTATAATTGCTACAGATGGAGCTGCTTAGCCCTCAGAGCATGGCTTGGCACAGGGTCAATGGTGTTAGCATTTTCATTTCCATATAAACTGCTTGGGATGATTTTTACTAGGATAACCTTGCAGGGATTCTTAGATTTACTGCTTTCCATTAATGTAATTTATATGTAATAATTGTTAAGAGTTGTGAAAACAACTATTGAGTTGGGATATTCTTATCCAGCTCGGATTCCAAAAGAAGAAGGCATCCCTAAGGGGAGAGTCTTCTTCCATTTAGAAGATCGAGCTGGATGGCTTCAGATATCCAAAGAGAAAAGGCAATACATCCCTACTGGGGAATTGTCTCTTCGTTTGGATATTCAAGCCACGACGGATCCAAGGAGTCCAAGGAGGAGTGATCCAAGGAGTCCAAGGAGAAGATATCCAGAAGACTAAAGATTTGAAGACCAAATATCCCACTCAAAGTTGTTGGCGTCTGTCATAGGCTTAGAAATCCGGGTTGTTGGCAGTGGTGCCCGGCCACTTTACTTTTCTGCATACCCTGGGTTGTAATTAAAGGGCAGTTGGCCTATGGACATTTATTTGATTAGTTTGTGGATTTATATTGATGTGCTTACCTGATTGCGCTTAGAAATATCTGCTTTTTCTAGGTTTCTTTCTTGCATGCCATTTTTTTGTTTTCGCCTGGATCGTATTAGGCTCATTAAGGACTATAAAATTCTTCTACTCGTAATTAATCTTTAAAAATTTAAGTTTTAAATAACATAGAAACTTAACGCACTTATGGAATTGCCGGAAACGTCCGGGGTCGCATGCATATTACTGCATCTTCTCTCTCCTTCTAATAAGACATCTCCCTGCCTGCGGGTAGAGTCCGGATAATCTGGCCTATGAGGATGAAGTGCCGGACCTAGGGAGACTCAGTCTTTTCTAAAAATTATTTTATATTAAGCCTGTTTTTAAAATCCAAAGCATTCATGAGCTGACATTTCAACTAGCATGCATTGCATTAGTAACCAACTAATTAAAATTTAATTGCATTAGCTAGGGTCATTCACCCAACATAAGTTCAGGACCACTTAGGAAATTCTCTAGATGTCGGTCCTACTTCTAATAACTGTACCACCTACCTATCTTTCATAACTGACTTAATGGCATGGTTTTAAAGCGACTAGGTGGTTAGCTGGCTCCCCCATCCAGGCCGGGATAAGTCCAGGTTTTGCATTGCATTAGCTAGGACACTGGTCTTAGTGTGTGTCGAACACTAAGTCCAACCTAGATTTAGGATTCGAGGCTACTACATTCGGTCTCGTAGTAGGCCTTAAATAGTAGGTAGGTCCTTTCTTTTCAAGGACTCTAAATCCTACTTATCTTCGTCACAGGATGACGCCACCTCCATCCTTCTCTCACGCATGTGATCGGATGTTTGACTTTGATTTTCTCCAGTTTCTCTTTAGTACCCTAGAGCCTCCGAGTGTTGGTATGAGCCATGCATGTCGATTCAGCCCTTCGGACTTTTCTTCCCTTTGAGTAGGATTTCCTAGTTTATACCCATGTGTCAATCCCACTTTAGGAGAGGATAATGTATGATCCTTAATCGAGAGTTTTCTCAGGTTTCGGCCTGAGATGTAATTAACCACGGGGGCTTGCGCCCGTGGGAAACTCGGTCCCACATCTACTAAACCCCATCCGAGCTCTTTCATCGGATGGGGGAAACCCGTGATTTGGTCATGTATATTACTACCCATCGAGGTGTGTTGGCGTCAGCCTCTATCCTCAATGGTCAGTCGTATGCGCGATCCAATCTGTCCCTTCCAATCGACCCGTTCGCACGGTGCTCTTTCGGAGGTCCACAGGTTTCTGGCGACCACGGTGGGACCAGTTTCTCTCTCCATCTTTGGATTCTATATTATCCTTTCTTGTGTGTACTCCGGGATTGGTACTCCTTAGATTAGGTCCGTCCCACTCTTAGTTAGGGTCTTTTCTTAGTTAGGGTTCCTTTCTCTTAGCTAGGGTTCCCCCTACTCTACTTCTTTCCAGCCTTACAGGCTATTCCTTTCCCTATCAATCCTTATCTATCTTTATCTGTCTCTATCAAATCCTTTTATGATTTCTGATTTCTAATCTTTCACTTTCTTTTCTTGGCAGCAGTGCCATGGCTTCCTTCGTGCCTTCAGTTACATTCGCTTTTGGTTCGGACGCGCGGGTGACTCTTCCTGAGTCCCTGCTCGCTAGTCCGCCAGTGGGAGGGATCACTTTTGGTTCCTTCACTGACTCGGCTTTCGTCACCCTTGGCGGGCCGACCCCGGCGGAGGCTGCTGCATTCTCTCCTCCCCAGAGGAGAGGACGCGCAGTCATGCGCCCGTTTGGACGTCCTGCTGCTCGGCGCCCAGCCCGAGCACCATGTCCTGTTCCTGTTCCTGTTCCTGCGCAGCCAGTGCGCCCTGTGGCTAGGCGACCAGTGCCTAGGCCACTTCCTGTTCCAGCGGTCAGGCATCCAGTGCCTGTCGCTCCTACTGCACAGGTTGCTCCGGCCCCTCAGCGCCGGCAGCCTGTCGTAGTTCCCCCCGTTCGTCCAGCGGTCCAGCGTCCAGTGCCTGCCGCTCCTACAGCACAGGTTGCTCCGGCCCCTCAGCGCCGGCAGCCTGCGACTACTGTTACTTCCGTTGTTCCAGCGGAAGTACCTCGTGTTCGGGTCACCCCTCCCACTTCCACCAGGAAGAGGGGTGCCCAGACCGAGGTGCCTTCGCCTTCCACTGGTCGGGTTTCTGTTTTCGCCCGACTTTCTCACCCTGAGGATGTTGGGCAGACCCCGACAGTTCCCGTTGTTCCTGTTCCCGGTTCTGATGTTCCTTCCTCTTCCACCTCCGGCCTTGGGAGAAGGGCCAGGAGGAATAGGAACAGGAGACTTCGTTTAGCTGCATCAGAGGCAGAGAGGCAGCGGATGGCCGATGCCATCGTTCACGATGAGATCGTTCAGAGTCAGAGGAGAGTGGCTCCCAGGCAGCGGAGGCCACGGCCAGTTGTTGATGCACCTACTCCAGAGGTGGTGGTAGCCCCCGAATTGGAGGCAGTTCAGGGAGGACGCTTCTCCCCGCTGACGCATAGTGGTGATGAGGAGGACGTTGCCCGCATAGCGGCGGCTCCTCCTGTCGTCACTACTCTACCCCGAGCTAGGGTACCCAGGGACGCTGGTGTCCGAGCCCTCACTCAGAGGATTCAGAACATTGTCCGCCTAGCTCGTGGCAGAGGGCCCGTCAGTCGGGAGGGCTTACTCCGTCAGATTTCTCGGGCTACCTTTCAGTTACGACGACAGACTGCGAGGAGACTCTACAGTTGGCAGAGGGGGCAGACACCCCAGCAGCCTGCGGACACAGTTCCAGTAGTCAGACCCCCGGCGGTTACTCCTGCTGCAGGACGACGCCCACGTCGTCGAGGACGGAGACAACAGCGGAGGCCTGCTCAGCCTCAGGTTAGTTCAGAGGTTGTAGTCCCAGAGCAGCCAGTTGCCCGTGCAGCACCCCATCGTAGGAGGTGGGTTTGGAGGCGTCGGCAGGCGGACACCCCTGTCGACCCAGTTGAGCCAGTAGAGGCAGCACCACCGTCAGATGCAGAGCAGTTTGATGATGTAGATGATTTGATGGGCGTAGCAGTTACTTCCGAGGCAGAGGCAGTCCCGATGATGTGTGATGAGGATGTTGTACCTACTCCAGATAGATCCCCAGAGCGGGATGAGATAGAGACAGTCCGTAGCCCTCATAGGATTGGTTCCCCTATGAGTCCGTACATAGCAGCCCTCCAACAACATTTCTTGGAAAATGATGACACACTAGCAGATGAGTTGGAGGAGGAGATACCAGTTCACCGGGTATGTGTGGTTACCCGACAAGGTCACTCGGATGAGAGAGAGCCCGAGGACCAGGATGAGCAGGGAGAGCCCGAGGTGGGTGGATCTCCCAGATCAGTTGACACGGATGCTACCGTTTTACACTTACAGACACAGATGGCGGAGATGGCCAGAGCCATGGCAGCCATGACAGCACAGTTGACAGCTCTGGGGGCGATGCCTCAGGTGACAGGTGTAGCAGCTACCAGTACCTCCAGAGAGCAGCCAGTAGTACCACCTGTTACAGTAGACCCCGTAGGAGTGGACAGGGTCCAGAGAGTAGTCCTAGCACCACCCACGGTACTTCCTTACACTACTTCAGTTCAGAGTCAGCCAGCTCAGATGTCAGCAGGTCAGATCCAGGATTTGATAGCCCAGAAGGTAGAGCAGGCGATTTCCTCTAGGAAGACTGGAGAGTCAGTTAGCAGGGGGCGTCCTTACCCTGTAGAGTACGAGCAGGAGCCTTACCCCCCTGGTTTTATCCCTCCTAGGTTCAGAGTTTTTGACGGGTTTGGGAACCCGAGGCAGCATGTGGCTCAGTACCGAGCCATATGTTGCAATATAGGAGGGAGTGATCCACTGATGTTGAGGTTGTTCGTCAGCAGCTTGGCGGGGGTGGCATTTGCTTGGTACGCCGACCTCCCCAACGACTCAGTCAGGACCTTTGCAGAGTTGGAGCAGCTATTTGTGCAGAGGTTTGTTAGCACAGAGCACAGAGTTACAGTGGGAGAGCTAGTGGTGACCAGGCAGCGTCCCAGAGAGAGTCTCACATATTACATAGTCAGATGGAGGAACCTCAGTTTGCAGTGTGAGCCACAGCTCCAGGAGCAGCATGCAGTTGAGATCCTTCTGAAGAACATAGATGGTCCGATAGCACCATACCTGAAGGGTTTCACCATTAGAACCTTTCAGAAGCTCCTCACCAAGGTCACTAGCCTACAGGACAGCATACCCGCTGCAGTCCCTCCTAAGGTTGAGAGTCAGCCTTCGCGCAGACCTCAGCGGCAGGAGTTTTCAGGGGCACCTCCACCTAGGAGAGGAGAGGTTCACAGTACTCAGGGACCGTCAGATAAGGGCAAGAAGCCCTTAGTCACTTCAGTACCCCAGCAGTCACGACCAGCTAGTCAGCCACACTCAGCCAGCAGGTCTTACTCAGTTGACCAGCCAGGGGGACAGCCCAGGACCTCCCGCAGGACTCCAGAGAGTCAGCAATACCTACAGGAGAAGCTTAGGAAGGAATATCCCTTTAAGAGGGAGAGTGTGAAGAAAATTTTTAGATTCCTTACTAAGAACAACCTGTTGGTATTCCCCGAGAGCAGTAGAGCAGAGGAGGAGGGTCAGGCTGAGCACCCCCTTTACTGTCCTTACCACAGACATGTCGGACATGTGTTGGAAGACTGCTATGTCTTCAAGGATAGAGTAGAGAGACTGATGATCACAGGACAGATACGCCTTCAGGATAGTGATCTAGTGCAGCCCAAGGGCAAGGCCCCTCAGACAGTTCAGCTAGTCTCCAGCCCCAGTGATTGTCAGAGTGATGCTCAGGGCACTACTAGCAGTTTACCCACGGGTTTTGATGATGATTGGCAGATTTCACTTTCCAGGAAGACCAGGAGGATGATAGACAGAGCAGTTCAGAGCTCAGAGGCAGTTGAGAGTAGGCCACCTCAGGCCAAGTCGACAGTTGCCACTCCAGCACTTTCTTCCTCTTCTTCTCCTTCTGTTGTAATGCTAGATAAGCACATTTCCTCTTCTACTTTTTCTTCTTCTGGATGTAATAGAAAAATGTATGAAAAAGAAAAGTATGTTGTAACTGCAGAGGGGAAGACAGGGTTCCTCCCAGCACTTACGCTGAAGGACTTTGTTCTCCCTTCATTTGATGAGGAAATAAAAATAGAAGACTATTCTGAGTACTTTTGGTCTTCTGTACCTTTTACTTATGCTTCTACTGTTACTCCTAGTTCTTCTTCTTCTAGCACTCGCTCTTCCTCAGTACTACATGTTTCTTATAATATGGACGATTCTAATGATGAGTTTGAGTCTGATGAAGAACCTGTTTTTACAATACCAGAGGGTGGATGTTACATGAATTCAGAGGATGAATCTGAGAACCCACTCTCACTAATTTCCTTAGAACCAACACCTGCCACCACCACTGAACCAGAGGAATCTCTTATTGAGGATGACTCAATACAGGAAGTTCATCTGCGTTCAGGGAAGGTCCTTCCACCCCGGTTGGCTAAAAATACAAAAGATAAGAATATCATTACCCAGCAGGATGATCCTATCCCTTCCTCCCAGGAGCAGCCTAAGGAGAAAGGGAAAGGCCCTCAGCTGGAAGTTGATTATAATGTGTTGGCTCACCTAAGGAAAATTTCTTCCCTTCTTAGTGTCTATGATGCTTTGATGTTGTCACCCGACTTGAGAGAGACACTTGTAAAAGCCCTGCTTGAACCAGAGACCTACCAGGCATTCTTTACTTCCGACCCTGATGATGGGGCATGGCATTTGTACAACATGCCATGCATCACTTTCTCTAGTCGTGACCTTCTGTTAGGGACCACTGAGCACAATCGTCCCTTGTATGTCACTGCTGAAGTCAATGATTATGAGTTGAATAGGGTCCTCATAGATCAAGGGGCTTCAGTAAACATACTAACCCATGAGACTTTGAAGAGCCTCTCCCTAGGTCATTTGAAGCTCACTTCCGATAAGATCATGTTGAAAGGCTTCAATGACCAAGGCCAACGAGCTCTAGGGTCTATTACCCTGCCTCTAAAATTTGGAAATTTTCTAACTGAGGCAAAGTTTCATGTGATTGAGGCTGATACTTCATACAAGGCTCTCTTAGGAAGGCCTTGGATCCATGAGTATGGAATGGTGCCCTCTACTTTGCACCAATGTATGAAGTTTTTGAGGAATGATGTGGAGTATATCATTCCTGGAGATACCCAGCCCTTTTCCGTGCATGAGATCTCTATGTACGACGACGCCGAGTACTACGTACCTCGGAAGACTCGTAGAGCTCCACCTGCTCAGTCCCCAGTGATACCTGATACTGTTGTACAGGGTCCTACGCAGCCACCTGCACAGGGTCCTATACAATCGTCAGTACAGGGTTCATCACAGGTTGGTATCGAGCAAGGTGTTCCCACTGCCCATTCTGATGGAGAGCCCTCTCAGTTGGCAGTGAGGCACGACGTTCCCCCTAGTAGAGGCAGGGGGGGTAGAGGTAGAGGTAGAGGGAGAGGCAGAGTTGCGATCCACGAGCCGCGAAATCACGACACTCGTACACCTCCTCCACCTAACCTTTACACTTCTTCTTTGACTGTAGAGTCCGAATCTTCCGACGATGAAATAATCGATATTCTTCAGCGTCCGGTCACTTCACCACCTCCCTATTCCGCAGGCTATGATTCACTACCTACTATTTGTAGCCATTTGATATCTGAAGGTGGATTGGTTATCGATATTAGCTCAGACGAGGAAGAGGACTTTCGACGTCAGACTACTACCAAACAACCTTCCCCCCATCAGATACGCGGAATAGGAGTTGGGGATTCCAGTCAAAGACCTTCTGACACTCCCATAGTTGATGATACTGACACAATTTGGGGTAGCCACAACCTCATACCTCGCTTGTACGATTCATTTGGGCCAGCCCGACCTAGGGAATGTCCCTCTGTACCCCGTAGTATAGGTGCACCACTGGGTCCTGTGAGGCATGATCTAGAGGAGACCGCTATGGATATAGAGGTCAGGAGTGCCCCTCGTTACTTTTCACCTGCTGTAGAGAGCTTTGTTGAGCGTGGTCTCGTTCGTTCCACTTGGCCCGACGAAGAAGCTCTACAGCAGGCCCGAGTCTGGCGGACTGATTTCCCCCAAGGTCTAGGAGGCGTAGGTTACATGGGGTTAAATCAGTCCAGTGATGCCAGCATTCGTGTCATTTCCCACGCATATCCGGTCGTTTCTCTTGCCGACGAAGAAGACCCGGATAGTGGTGATGATAGAATACTTGATGCTCCACAAGAGTTTGAAGATGGCGCCACTTCAGCCATGGACGAACTACGTGAGGTAAACTTAGGCACTGAGTCAGACCCTAGGCCTATTTTTCATAGTGCCCTATTGTCTGATTCAGAGGCTCAAGAATACATCAAGTTACTATCAGAGTTTAGAGACTGTTTTGCCTGGAACTACACCGAGATGCCTGGTCTAAATCCAGAGGTAGCAGTCCATAAGTTAGCCATTAAGTCTGACGCAATCCCTGTTAAACAAGCACCTCGGAGGATGAGGTTGGAAATTGAACAACAGGTGATCGCTGAAACCAAGAAGCTTATAGAAGCTGGTTTCATTAGGGAAGAGAAGTACCCAACATGGCTTGCTAACATTGTTCCAGTCCGGAAGAAGAGCGGACAGATACGAGTCTGTATCGACTTCCGTGATTTGAACAAGGCATGTCCTAAGGATGATTTTCCTCTCCCCATTCCAGAGCTTATGGTGGATATAGCATCATCCCATAGCATCTTCTCATTTATGGATGGTTCATCTGGTTACAATCAGATAAAGATGGACCCTGAGGATGAGAAGTTTACAGCTTTTCGGACACCTATTGGTGTATTTTGTTACAAGGTGATGCCCTTCGGTCTCAAGAATGCCGGGGCCACCTATCAACGTGCCATGACTGCCATCTTTGATGAGATGATACATGAGCAAGTTGAATGCTATGTGGATGATTTGGTCGTCAAAAGCAAGGTCCGCGAAGATCACCTCAGAGATCTGCGAATCATTTTTGAACGTCTGCGCAAATTTGATTTAAAGATGAATCCTTTAAAATGCGCATTTGGAGTCAATGCAGGAAAGTTCTTAGGGTTCATAGTCCGCTACCGTGGCATTGAGATAGATCCCTCTATGATCAAGGCCATAGTAGATTTAAAACCTCCTAAGAGTCTTACCCAGTTGAGATCCTTTCAGGGTAAACTAGCTTTCCTGCGGAGATTTATCTCCAATCTTTCTGGTAGGTGTCATCCTTTCTCTGCACTAGTGAAGAAGGATGCCCGATTCCATTTGGATGAGAGTTGTCAGGAGGCCTTTGAGAGCATAAAGCGCTACCTGATGAACCCCCCTGTTTTAGCTGCACCTATCCCAGGTAGGCCGTTGATTCTCTACACTACGGCCCTGGATGAGTCTTTAGGTGCATTGTTGGCTCAAGAGAATGAGGAATGCAAGGAGAATGCCTTGTACTACCTCAGTAGGCGACTAATACCTGCAGAGCTTAAGTACCCAGCGATAGAAAAGTAATGTTTAGCCTTAATCTTCGCGGTACAGAAGCTTAGGCATTATATGCTATCACATAAGATCAATCTGATCTCTCGAGTCAACCCATTGCAGTACCTGATGACCCGTCCGACCCTTTCAGGTCGTTTAGCACGATGGTCTATGATACTACTGCAATTTGATATTACTTTTGTTCCTCAGCGGGCCGTCAAAGGACAGGCTCTAGCTGACTTTTTGGCCGATCACCCGATACCTGCTGATTCCCCACTCAACGATGAGCTACCTGATGAATTCATTATGAGTGTGGATGAACAGGAGTCCCCTACTTGGGAGTTTTACTTTGACGGTGCGTCATCCGTTAAAGCTTCAAGTCCATATGAAACTCCTACAATTAGGGTAGGATTAGGCCTGATTTTTGTGTCTCCTGATGGTCATACTCTACGGTACTCCTATAGTTTATCAGAACCTCGTACTAATAATGAAGCTGAGTACGAAGCTCTGATTTTGGGGTTAGAGTTGGCCATTCAGATGAGTCTTACGCGGGTGAAGATCTTTGGAGACTCCCAACTGATAATCAATCAAGTAGCGGAAGTCTACAAAGTACTTAAGCCTGAGCTCATTCCATATCATAATAAATCAATGGAGCTCCTGAGCTTAATACCAGAAGTAACCTTGGCCAAGGTTCCTAGATCTGAAAATGGAAAAGCAGATGCATTGGCCAAGTTAGCAAAAGAACTAGCTGACCCTACTGGAAACCCAGTTTCTATTTCTGTCCAGTATCGTCAAGCTCTATGCCCCGCAGACCTGTCCTCCTCCGATCAGACCCTCACAGTCCTTGCTGTTGATGAGGAGTCAGATTGGAGAAAACCCTTCATATAGTATTTGAAACATGGTAGGCTTCCGGATGATAAGTCTCTCGCTGCTCAAATTAGAAAGAGAGCCTTATCATTTGCCTATGTAAATGAAACTCTGTATCGACGCTCTTTTGACCAAATGTGATTGAGATGTCTCAGTAAAGAAGAGGCTAAAAGAGTCATGAGCGAGATACATGAAGGGTTTTGTGGTGCCCATCAGTCTGGACCTAAAATGAAAGACAGAATTAAACGCCTTGGCTACTACTGGCCGACTATGATCCACGATTGTATGGAGCACGCTAAGAGATGCCACCAGTGCCAGATTCATGGCACGGTGATTCACCAACCCCCTAATCCGTTGCACCCTACTGTTTCTTCTTGGCCATTTGAGGGCTGGGGCACGGATGTGGTAGGTATTATAGACCCTCCTTCCTCTAAGGGTCATAGGTTCATTTTAGCCGCCACTGATTACTTCTCTAAGTGGGCAGAAGCTGTCCCACTTAAGGAAGTTAAATCAGAAGATGTGATGCGCTTCTTTCGCGATAACGTTGTTTATCGCTTTGGTGTTCCGCGCCGTATAATCTCAGATAAAGGCCCGTCCTTTAGAAGCACCAAAATTGCCAGATTTGCCCGCCGCCATAATATTAATTGGCGATACTCGTCGATTTACTACCCTAAAGCCAATGGCTTGGCAGAGGCATTTAATAAGACTCTTGTGCAACTGATAAGGAAAATCCTTGTTGCAAATAAAAGAGAATGGCACGATAAGTTACCTGAAGCATTATGGGCGTATAGGACTACCTACCGTACTCCTACCCAGTCCACCCCATATGCTTTAGCTTTTGGGGCTGAAGCTGTCCTCCCGCTTGAGGTCGAGCTCCCCTCACTGCGTGTCGCAGTTAGTTACAATCTATCTGAGGAAGATAATGCCCGACTAAGGTTGGAAGAGCTAGATGGTTTAGATGAGCTGCGCTTACGAGCTTATCAATACCTTAAGCTAAGTCAGGCTCGAATGATACGACACTACGAGCGCCTTGTTAGACCCCGTGCTTTCCGGGTAGGCGAGTTAGTTCTGGTTTTGCGTAGGCCTATCATATCGCACCGTCGGCGAGGTGGTAAGTTTGAGCCTGTTTGGGAAGGCCCCTTCGCTGTAGAGCAAGTTTATGAAGGTGGTGCCTACCTACTTGTTGATGCAAATGGCGTTCACCCAATGCCTGTCATCAACGGACAGTACTTGAAAAAGTACTATGCCTGAGTCTAGTACTTCATAGGGGAGTCTCCCTACCGCCTGTAATATCCCTCTGTATATGTAACTCCTAAAAGGATCTCTTTTACTTTTCAGCAGTCTGCGTGGCCACGACGATTTGTCCTCTACCACGCGACGTCGCTTAGAAGAGTATGAAGCTAACCTTAGAGGTGATACACCAATACGCCGTAGGGATGTTTTGTACTTTTGTCTGTGCGCACCAATCACGTTGATGCTATCGCATAGAATTTTTAGTTTGTTCTCCTCTTTGTAGGGCTTAGTCCCCCAGTTTCACCTGTCGCCCCAGGTGTGGTCTGGGATATCAAAACCAGTAGTTTGAGTCTAGTTTTTGAGAGGTGATACTGGGTCCATACCACTCCATGACAGTCAGGCATGGCGATGGAGATCCACTATCCCAAATTGAATTTCTTTTTCCTATCAGTCCTAATCTGATAGATGTAGCCCCTAGTCCATTCATATGAGTTGAATGTGATCAAGGATGTTAGAGTCATTGGCTTAGACTCTTTTGAGATAGGATACTGGGTCCACACCATCCCACGCTAGATAAATATGGTAGTGTTGATCCTTTATCCTGATGATAATTTCAGTTGTACATCAATCTCTATACGATTGTGCTCCCCAGTTCATTCACAGGAGATGAATGTGGTCTGGGTTATCAAAACCATCCAATACCCCCAATTTAAAAATTCATGTGTGATAAAGGAGAGGAGCTCTTAGTAGAGCAAAACCGGTTGCCCTTGTTGTAGGAGGAACCCGGTAAAACTCTCCAAAAGCACAAATTTCCCAGTTCTGTTCATGTGGCGAATATGATCAGGGTTAAAAAAAAAAAAAAAAAAAAGGAAGCTCCTAGGAGTACAAAAACCCGGTTGCCCTTGTCACGGGAGGAACCCGGTAAAACTCTCTAAGAGCTCAAAAAAAAAAAAAAAAAAAAATTCTCTTTCTCCTCCCTTGAGAGTGTTTTGACGATCTCCTCGAGGCCGAGTTCCCACTTAGTTGGTCGATTAACTTATATGATTTTAAATACATTTCTTCTTTAGTGATGTGGTACATTATGTTTTGAGATGTAATCATCACTACCTTTTAGGCTTAGGTCTTTCTGAGAAAAGATCGCCCCATACTGCCCTCTTTTAGCAGTCTACCTCCTATTCATGAATTACTCTGAGCTGCCAGAGTAGTCATATGAATGTGGCAGTGTTACCCTCACTCCGCACATACCTGATTAGGGTAGGTGTTACCACTGTGGTCTTATG
Organism: Dendrobium huoshanense; assembly: GCA_016618105.1. Taxonomy (NCBI): domain Eukaryota; kingdom Viridiplantae; phylum Streptophyta; class Magnoliopsida; order Asparagales; family Orchidaceae; genus Dendrobium; species Dendrobium huoshanense. Next base: position 19,727,411 of record CM028352.1, on the reverse strand, counting down.
ATAATCATAAATCTCACTCATGATTATCAGATTAGGTATCAGGTGTGCTCCCTTGTCACCTCAGAGTTGTTTCCTTAGCTGTGATGTAGTACACCCTCTCTTAGGTGTTAGCATCACATCCTCAGGAGCTCAGGTTTTCCAGTAGAAGATCAGCTCCCTAGTTCCTTTACTCACTTACTTTCAGCATTCGTTCCCTACTCTTAGCTGCTAGAGTAGCCATACGGATGTTGTTTGGTTATTTTTCACTTCTCACAGGGTCCTATCCGATCAGGATAGGTGTTACCACTGTGACCCTCTTGATGATTCTTCACTCTTATTCATGATTACTGTCCTCAGGTAGTAAATATGTCCCTTTACTATCTAGAGTTGTTTTTCTTATAGTGATGTAGTATACCTTGCCTCGGATATCAACATCACTACTTTGAGAACTTTGAGCTTCTAGCAGAAGATCAGTTCTCCTACTCCTTTTCGTGACCTATCCCAACATTCATACACTAGGCCCAGTCGCCAGATTGGTCTTATGAATGAGTTGAGGTTACTTTCACTTTCCACATGGTCCCACTAGTTCATGTGGATGTTACCACTGTGAAGTTTTACTTACTCAGAGTTGTTGCCCTTAGTGGAGAGAATACTTCCTCACTACTTTGACTTTTTTTTCTCTCACTTGGTGATATGGGGCGTCATGCCTTAGGTGCCACCATCACCTCTTTCTTAAGCTTTGATTCTATGATACAGAGTCAGCTCTCCTAGCTACTTTACCACTTCTTCCCCCATTGAGATCCGACTCCTAGCTGCTGGAGAGGACCTTTGGATGTTTTGATACTCTTTCCACTTCTCACAGGGTCCCCATCAGTTAGTATGGGTCCACCACTGTAGCCTCTTTGAGGATTGTTTTTATCAGGCATAGTCCTGCCTTCTGTAGTTGAGGTGCCCCCTCGCTACTCGAGTTCTTTTTACTCCTCTGGAATGAGATCGCCCCTTTACACACTTTACAGCGGGTATATCTCTTCCAGCCTTCTGGAGGGATGTCGTTCTGATGTCTTCTCCCCCCTTTTTGTTTAGGGTTAGGGTTCTCTAGGAGATCCTGACAGCATTTGGATACTCATGGCCACGACGATTTGTCCTCTACCATGTAGTTACCAGGTTGCTAGAAAGGGTTCCCTAGGTGGTTCTGCCCTCAAAATTGTCCCATTTACTTACTTCTTTTTCCCTCACATCCCTACACAGATGCGTGTTGGAATGATGTCGAGGTGACTTTTGACCTTCTATTCTGCTGTTTGAAATGAACAGACAGATAGTTGAGTTTACCTGGTAGAGAGGACCTGACAGAGCACCTGGCAGGTACTCCTCGCCACGCTCTCGTTTGCCCTGTCCTGATCAGGCAGGCATCAGAGCCCGACTCTTTATTCACTCGGTTGAAATGACTGGGTGGGTATTGAGCCCTTCTTCATCTGCAAGACCGCACTGGCTACAGCAGATGTCGAAGCTTACCCGTTGAGTGAGCCCGACAGAGTCCCTGGGAGGCGCAATTCCTCAACGTTTCTTTCTTTTACCTCGGATGCCCTGTAAAAGACTAAGCAGGCTTCCATTTCGTGGTTCATGAGCTTCTTGCTGAGGTCAGGCAGAAGTAGTGGCCACCCCAATCCACTGTTCCGAAAGGAGCAGGAGGGGCGGGATCCTTTCACCCTCTACCCGCTGTCCAGATGCGGTCAGCCTAGTAGTTGGTTTTACTTTACCGTTGAGTGAGCCCGACAGAGTCCCTGGGAGGCGCAATTCCTCAACAACCCTTTACTTCGGATGTCCTGTAAAAGACTAAGCAGGCTTCCATTTCGTGGTTCATGAGCTTCTTGCTGAGGTCAGGCAGAAGTAGTGGCCACCCCAATCCACTGTTCCGAAAGGAGCAGGAGGGGCGGGATCCTTTCACCCTCTACCCGCTGTCCAGATGCGGTCAGCCTGGTAGTTGGTTTTACTTTACCGTTGAGTGAGCCCGACAGAGTCCCTGGGAGGCGCAATTCCTCAACAACCCTTTACTTCGGATGTCCTGTAAAAGACTAAGCAGGCTTCCATTTCGTGGTTCATGAGCTTCTTGCTGAGGTCAGGCAGAAGTAGTGGCCACCCCAATCCACTGTTCCGAAAGGAGCAGGAGGGGCGGGATCCTTTCACCCTCTACCCGCTGTCCAGATGCGGTCAGCCTGGTAGTTGATTTTACTTTACCGTTGAGTGAGCCCGACAGAGTCCCTGGGAGGCGCAATTCCTCAACACCCCTTTACTCGGATGTCCTGTAAAAGACTACGCAGGCTTCCATTTCGTGTCTTCTTTACTTTTGCTGAGGTCAGGCAGAAGTATCGAGTCACCCCAATCCACTGTTCCGAAAGGATCAGGAGGGGCGGGATCCTTTTCACTTTCCACCCCGCTGTCTAGATACAGTCAGTCGGGTAGCTGGTTTTACTTGGTAGAGAGGGCCTGACAGAGCACCTGGCAGGAACTCCTCGCCTCTTTCCCTGAGTGTCCTATTCTGATCAAATAGGCACCAGATTTCGTGACTCTTTAGTTTGCTGTCTTGAGTTGATCAGACAGATACTGAGTCACCCCAATCCACTGTCCTGAAATAGGCAGGAGGAGATGGGATCTTTTCACCTTCTATCCTGTTGTTTGAAATGAACAGACAGGAAGCTGGTTTGACTTACTTGGTAGAGAGGGCCTGACAGAGCACCTGGCAGGAACTCCTTGCCATCCTTTTCCCTGAGTGTCTTGTTCCGATTAGGCAAACACCAGACTTTGTGATTTCTTTGTTTGCTGACCCGATTTGGTTATGCAGATACTGAGTCACCCCAATCCACTGTCCTGAAATAGGCAGGAGGAGATGGGACCCCCTTCACCTTCTACTCTACTGATTCGATATAGTCAGACAGATAGTTTGTGTGCTTTTACTACTCTACTTTTGGTTCTCTCTTTAGCTCTGCCCACTCCATAGGACAAGGCAATGAGAGATACCACCTTACTTTTTCACCATGGTGGTGACCTTTCCTGTTGATTCTCCTTTCTGCTCTGCCCTCGCTATAGGGTAAGGCTATAAGAGAATCCCTTTACCTCGTTTTCACCTTTTAAGGTGATCTTTACTGTTGGTTTCATCCTTGGCTCTACCCTTGTCAATGGATAAGGCCAGGAGAAGAACCTACTACCAGTTCACCATTTTGGTGATTCTTGGCTTGTGCACTGCTGCTTCTTTTTCTTCTTTCCTAGGCTCTGCCCCCACTATGGGGCAAGGCCAGGAGAAGAATCTCCTTCTTTTTCCACTATATTTCTGATATTCTTTCACTCATGATTTTCACTCTACTTTTTGTGGCTTAGTCGGTCAACGCCAACACGAGCGGTTCACTAGTTGTTCGCCACTCCTGTTGGGGGTCCGTTTGTTGACCTCTTTTTTGACTCGACCTCACTTCTTTGGACCCAAGGGACTAGGTTGACCAGGTCAACTGTTGACTTGGTCAACCCAAGTCCTAATTGGTCAATTTTCACCCATTAGGCCCATTAAGAGCCCAAATCCATTTGAAATCAAATCTAATTCATATCATGGCTTGAACTCTTCCCCATTAACCTATTTTGACTGGTTTGACCAAGTCAAACTCTGACTTGGTCAAACCAAGCCTTTAATAGGTTAATATGACCTATTTATGTGAATTTAAGACATAATTAATGGGTTTAATGGCTCTTAATGCATGGAAATTCAAAACCACGGCCTAAACCGACCTATTTCCCTCCTAATTTTGTTTTGATTCGATCCTAGCCGTTGGTATTAGGTTTAGGAGCCTTAAATAGCGAAAATTAAGTCCAATTAGGGATCTTTTGGCTCTTGCTTTCTCTAGAGACTTCCCCAGCCTCTGAGATTTTGTGTGAGAGCTCCTGCACCTTCCCTCCACCCTTCCCGACCTAATCCCGACGGTGAAACCTCGCCGGCGACGAGATCTCCGGCGAACCGAGGCCAGGGAACTTCCAATCCGTGTTGCGTGCGATCTAGACGTCGAGAGCTTGCGGTTTCTTCTCCAAATAGGAGCGTGGACAGTCTACAAGTGCAACAAGCCAGAGATCTCTCGATTTCATTGAGTATTTTGGGTAAATTTCTCAACCCTAGTTAGAACACATGAAGCTATTTAACTTTTTACATAGTTGATATTAGATAATTTTAATGGTCCCCCATGATTTCTGTTCATAGGTAGAACATAGGTTTAAAATTTCGTTAAGTTTCGAGGAGTATCGAGAGAGAACGAGGCAGAAAACGAATTAGGGTTTCGGACACGGTCCGTGTCCGTCAGGGCCTGATCCCAACCGTTGATCTTACGATCAACGATCGGGATCCCGTCGTTCCGCGGTTCGGAACGGCGCTGGATCTGGATCCTGTCGGTCCGCTTTCGGTCCGGCTCGATCAGAGCCGTTGGCTTCCACCCGCGCGAGATCAGACGGCTGCGGGCCCTCGCCTACGTGGCTAAGTGGCGCCGCGTCAGCGGCGCTTGATTGCCGCATGATTGCGGCAATCATTGCTGGCGGCGCCATCATCGCGCCGCCAGGCAATGATTGCCCGGAACTGCGGGATCAATCCCGCTTCGCCACGTGGCATCCCGCGGGTCCCGCCACCTATTTAAATGATTTAAATTTATTTTTAAATCTATTTTAAGCTATTTTCACTTAAAAATTCGCAGAAAATTCGTTTTCACTCCGTTTTTGACGCATAATACCTTGTTTTGATCGGATTTTTATTCTCTACATTATAAAATTTTTTTTTATTAAAATAATATATATATTTTTAATTATTAAAAAAAAACAGTAAAATAATATTATTTTAAGTACATTATTTTAATTATTTTATTGATATTATATTATAATATTATTGTTTTAATTATGATATTAATAAACATATTACTTTAAATTATTTTGTTACTTATTATTATTATTATTACTATTATCGTATTTATTTAAATATATATATATATATATATATATAAAAGAAATTATTGTTATTTTTAATAGTTAAACCTTATTTTTTTTTTAATTAATTAAATTATTAAAAATATTCTTAATATTATATATTTATAAATTACTTTCAAAATCTTAGGGATTCTAGAATCTCTCTTTCATATTTATTTAATTATTATTACTATTATTATTATTATTATTATTATTATTTTAAGTATTTGTTATTTTCAACATTTTAATATTATTTTATTACTTTAAAACTTCCAAAATTGATAACTTTCCCATTTCAATTCGGATTTTTGCGCACAACGTCTTGTTTTGAGCATATTTAGATTATGCACATTCTGGAATTGGTTTTATTTGAAATTTTTGGGTCTGTGTGCAGTTATTTTCAAAACAGCCAGCTGCAATATTTAAAAATATTTAATTATCGTCTTTGAATTTCCAAAATCCATAACTTCTTCGTTTTAAGCCCGATTTTTACGCACAACGTCTTGTTTTGATCGTATTTTGATTCTGCACATCCTGGAGTTTGCATTACACAAATATTTTTAGTATTTCTGTACTTATTTTGGAAAACAGCAGACTGGATTATTTTCAAATACTATTTTTATTATACTTAAACTTCGAAATTACATAACTTTGTCGTTTTAAGTCCGCTGTCGAAGCACAATACCTCGTTTTGGATGTACTCTGAATTCTGTATATTTTAAAACTATTTCCAGATGAAAATTTTGTCTGCATTTTCTGTAATTTCAAAAACAGTGAAACTGCACTATTTAAAAAATATTATTTTATTGTATTTGAACTTGTAAATTTCGTATCTTCGCCGTTTTAAGTCGGATTTCGATGTTCGACCCCTCGTTCTTTTCAGAAAAGCGAGCTTTATGTTTTGAAGCCATTTCCAGCCCTTGATTTTGGCTGTTTTGACCAATCATTATTTGGATTCGATTATTCGAATATTTTCGATATTAAATATTAATTATGATAATTATTTTCAGGATACAAAAATATTTTTAAATCGTTGCGAGTCTCGATTGAGTGGTCAGCAAGTCGCCCATATACCTATTTACTATAATCCAACCTATTTTTAATTATCTTAATTTCCAAAATTTATGTATATATATATTTAAGTATTTTTAAACTACTTTGAAACTACTTATATATTAAATCTCTTAACCTTGGGAGACTTGTTTCATGAAATTTTAGACATGGATCTTATGTGTGAAGAGCAATCATGGGGGAGTGGGTTAGTGAATGGTTGAGTCCCAATCATTCACTAATCATCTCTTTAGGTGTCTTTACTTCTTTTTATCTTTCGTAGATTGCATGTATAGGATTGCACCACCACCACTTAGTTTAGGCTCTCCTAGATTTAAGGACATGGTGTGTTTATTTATTTACTGTACTCCCATGCATTTATTATCCCGAGGGTTAGCGTAAACATCACTTTAAACTCCTACAACGTAGTGACACCCTAAGGACAAAAATTAAGGACCTGTCTAGCGAACTTAGAAGTTTTCTAGGAGCTAGGATAGATCCCAGAACGACATGAAAACTTCAACATTTAAACTTAGTGACATCATAAGCCTTTCATAATTTTCTGGAAATTTCTAGGAGCTTTTAGAGCCCTTAATTAACCAACCCTAATTAATTTGTTAAATAAAGCTCCGAGACCTTCTGAAAATTACAATAATTACATATTAGGTCAGAAAATTATCCACCATACCTTGAACTGACCAGAATATGACCCTTGACTTTAGATAAATAGGGCTCCCTAGTTTGACTTCAGGTTGACCCATAATTTGACCATAGGTGGAAATTACCGTTTTGCCCCTAATAAATTATTAAAAATTATTAAAAATCCCAAATTTTCCCCAAACACTTGTGATCACTTTCTCTGGTCATCCCTGACCTTTGGGAGTGATTCCAATCAGTTTGGAGCTTGTTTGGAGCAAAACAGTAAAAAAGGCCCTTTGTTAGGAAATTTAGAAAATTCCCTTAAATACCCCGACCTTAGAAAATTCATAACTAATTGTAGAAAATTTCAAATTAGGCAAACTCACTTGCATTAGACTCCAATTAGGGCCTAGTATTTATTAAAAATTTTAGGTTTCCAGAAATAGGCTTAGATTAGAAAGTCAACTTTTTGGTCAACCCCAGCCTATAGTTTAGGGCCCGAAACTTAGAAAATTCATAACTTTGGATAGGAAACTCCGATTCCAGCCTACTACCTGTCTAACTACTCGTATTAAGGTCTAGTATTTTCCTAAGGTGATAGGAGACCCAGACTTAGACTATTTCCCATAGTGACTTTTTGGACCCTTAGTCTAGTTCTTAGGAGGACCCGGAACTTTCCAAAATTGGCTAATATAACTTTAATTTCAAACATCATCATCCTAAGTTCCTAAAATTGATCAACAAACTATATTAACTAAAATGCACCCCAATTCACTAATATTTGAATTTCAACGAAAATTTCCTTTTCTAGCCTTCAACAGACTTGAACTTTAGACAATTTTAACTAATTACCCTATCTAGGACCTATCCAAACTACACAAGCCTTACACACACATAGAATGGTTTGCTAGGGCACCACTTCTAGATCTAGGTTAGGCCGCTGGGTTTTATTTTTCTGCTGTGTGCCGGAGCTTTCCGTGGTTTTCATTGCATGCTGTTTGAAAAATGATTGGTGTGTTTGCTTACTTTTTCTGCACTCTGGATGTGAGCGTTAGACTTACCCATAGGTTAGGAGCACTATATATATCCTGTTCTTCCGTGCAGGTGGCCATGCTCAAGCTAATAAAAGGGGGGCACCGTTATGATTTCTAATGTTGTCTTATGCAGGTGCTTGCTCAGCCCCCTTGATATAATGAGGGCTAAAAATCATTAAATAATTATAATTGCTACAGATGGAGCTGCTTAGCCCTCAGAGCATGGCTTGGCACAGGGTCAATGGTGTTAGCATTTTCATTTCCATATAAACTGCTTGGGATGATTTTTACTAGGATAACCTTGCAGGGATTCTTAGATTTACTGCTTTCCATTAATGTAATTTATATGTAATAATTGTTAAGAGTTGTGAAAACAACTATTGAGTTGGGATATTCTTTGTGGGTCTCCCTTTCTTCACCGACAGACCTATGGTCGGGTGATTGTTGAGCTTACCTTTATTCTGCCGACAGACCTATGGTCGGGTAGAGACTTTGCTGTTTCGGGGCCTATGGCCGAGCAAAGGTGGATCTTTCCTCTTCATTCTATCGCCAGACCGATGGCCGGATAGATGTTGAGCTTCCCGTTTTGTCCCATCGACAGACCTATGGTCGGGTGGACATCGGGCTTTTGGTTGGTTACCCGACAGAGTCCCTGGGGGGTACACTTCACCACCTCTTCATTCCCCCTGTTTCATTTTTACCTGTTAGGGGGTTGTTGAGTTTTCGCTTTATCTTACCGACAGACCTATGGTCGGGTAGGAACCTTGCTGTTTCGGGGCCTATGGCCGAGCGAGGGTGCTTTCCTCTTCACCGACAGACCTATGGTCGGGTGACTGTTCCTCTACCGACAGACCTATGGTCGGGTAGGGACCTTGCTGTTTCGGGGCCTATGGCCGAGCAAGGGTGTTCTCTTTTCCTTTTCACCGACGGACCTATGGTCGGGTGACTGTTCCTCTACCGACAGACCTATGGTCGGGTAGAAACCTTGCTGTTTCGGGGCCTATGGCCGAGCAAGGGTGTTCTCTTTTCTTCTTCAACCGGCAGACCTATGGTCGGGTGACTGTTTTTCTACCGACAGACCTATGGTCGGGTAGGAACCTTGCTGTTTCGGGGCCTATGGCCGAGCGAGGGTGCTCCCTTTCTTCACCAACAGACCTATGGTCGGGTGATTGTTGAGCTTACCTTTATTCTGCCGACAGACCTATGGTCGGGTAGAGACTTTGCTGTTTCGGGGCCTATGGCCGAGCAAAGGTGGATCTTTCCTCTTCATTCTATCGCCAGACCCATGGCTGGATAGATGTTGAGCTTCCCGTTTTGTCCCATCGACAGACCTATGGTCGGGTGGACATCGGGCTTTTGGTTGGTTACCCGACAGAGTCCCTGGGGGGTACACTTCACCACCTCTTCATTCCCCCTGTTTCCTTTTACCTGCTAGGGGGTTGTTGAGTTTTCGCTTTCTTCTACCGACAGACCTATGGTCGGGTAGGGACCTCGCTGTTTCGGGGCCTATGGCCGAGCGAGAATGCTTCTTCTCTTTTTCACCGCCAGACCTATGGTCGGGTGACTGTTCTTCTACCGACAGACCTATGGTCGGGTAGAGACCTCGCTGTTTTGGGGCCTATGGCCGAGCGAGTGTACTTCTGTTTCTCTTCACCGCCAGACCGATGGTCGGGTGACCTTTCTTCTACCGACAGACCTATGGTCGGGTAGAAACCTCGCTGTTTCGGGGCCTATGGCCGAGCGAGTGTACTTCTGTTTCTCTTCACCGCCAGACCGATGGTCGGGTGACCTTTCTTCTACCGACAGACCTATGGTCGGGTAGAAACCTCGCTGTTTCGGGGCCTATGGCCGAGCGAGTGTACTTCTGTTTCTCTTCACCGCCAGATCGATGTTCGGGTGACCTTTCTTCTACCGACAGACCTATGGTCGGGTAGGAATCTCGTTGTTTCGGGGCCTATGGCCGAGCGAGAATGCTTCTTTTCTTTTTCACCGACAGACCTATGGTCGGGTGACTGTTCTTCTACCGACAGACCTATGGTCGGGTAGGAACCTCGCTGTTTCGGGGCCTATGGCCGAGCGAGACTGTTTCTTTTTTTTTTTTTTTTTTTTCACCGGCAGACCTATGGTCGGGTGACTGTTCTTCTACCGACAGACCTATGGTCGGGTAGGAACCTCGCTGTTTCGGGGCCTATGGCCGAGCGAGACTGTTTCTTTTTTTTTTTTTTTTTTTTTTTTCACCGGCAGACCTATGGTCGGGTGACTGTTTTTCTACCGACAGACCTATGGTCGGGTAGAAACCTCGCTGTTTCGGGGCCTATGGCCGAGCGAGTCTGTTTCTTTTCCTCTACACCGACAGACCTATGGTCGGGTAGGAACCTCGCTGTTTCGGGGCCTATGGCCGAGCGAGGGTGTTTCTTTTCCTCTTCGCCGACAGACCTATGGTCGGGTGATTGTTCTTTTTTTTTGCTTTATCTTACCGACAGACCTATGGTCGGGTAGGGACTTCACTGTTTCGGGGCCTATGGCCGAGCGAAGGCGCTTTCTTTGTCCCTTTCCCATCACCATCGGACCTATGGTCGGGTGATCGTTGATCTTTTCCCTTCTGTTCTGCTGTTGCGATGTGGTCAAGCAGACAAGTGATTTCTCTATCTTTGATTACTCTCCCTTATTGCTTTTCTTTGATTATTGTTCTCTAATATTTCCCATGGTTTTCAAGTGATTGTTGATTTCCCTTCTCTTCACATCATCTTAGATTCGTTCTTTAGATGATTGTTGAATTCCCTTTGGATTCTCTATGAGCTTGTTTCAACTCTACTCATGTGAGCATGAGTTCTCCTTCTCCTATTCTGCCACTTTGGTTGGGCAGATAGTTGAGCTGCTTTCTTTGACTCTCTCATTGTCGATCTAGTTCTACTTCTTGACCCTAGAGTTGTATCTTCCTAGAGTTAGAAAGGTCAACGCCAACATATACGGTTCACTTGTTGTTCGCCGCATATGTTGGGGGTCCGTTTGTTGACCTCGATTTTTGCTCGAGCACTTTTGATCGACTTGATTAGATCTCGTCGAGCTCGATCTGAGCTCGAATTCGCCCGAATAATTTGTTTTGACTGTGACGAGCTCAATTCGACCCAAATCGTCTTTGATTTGATTCGATCAAATCAATTGAACCTAGTCCACTATTTCCCCAAAATTCGAATTCTGTCGCGGCTGCAGGCTTCAGTCGCGTGATCACCTATTTGGTGTTTTTGTCGGAGTCTCGGATGCATGTCTGGGCGGCATAGTGCCGTTTTGAGCTTTCGGAGCAGAGAAAAGCTGGGAGAGACGTTAGAAAGTAAGAAGAGAAGCCTGGGGTTGGGGGGTTCTCACGGACTCTCTCTCTCTCTCTCTATCTCTCTCTCGATTTTCCCTTGCTCTCATGCACCCGAAACCTCTCTCCCGGCTCTCGATCTCTCCCGCTATTCGCAAAAGGAGCCAGGCCAAACTCCTTCCCCCGTCGCTTCTGCCTCCGTCCGAGTCCAGAAGCCGCGAGCTCGCCCTTCCTCTCTCCGGATCTCTCTCCCTCGGGTTCGTCCAGAGCAAGGAGACCCGAACTCCCTCTCTCCGACTCTTCTCAGTTCGCACAAGAAGGAGCCGAGCCCCTTCCATTTTTCGGTGTCGTCTCCCTTGTTCGCGACAGATCCGACGCCGGCTTCTTCCTTCGACGCCGTCCAGCACTAGTTGCCGGCCATTCTCCTTTGGCAAGGTGGTCTCTTCTTCTTCTTCTTTTTTTTTTTTTCTTCTTCTTCTTTCCCTTCTTTCTTCTTTGGGAAACTGTAAAAAAAAAAATAGTGATGGGTGATAGATTCATTTAGTTGGATCATTTATTGAAAGTTTCCTTTCCCTCTTTGTGATCTAGTCTTGATTGTTCCCTAGTTTTTTTTTTAATAAATAACTTCAGGAGAATAACTTTATGATGTGTTGACGATTTGTATATCCATTCATGTAGATTTATGTATTGGCTTATGTTGTTGGAAAGTGAACATTTGGTTTATAAAAGTTACATTTTGTTTATGATTTATATGCTGTAATCCAAAGTTTCATGTGTTTGGGTTTTGAAAGACTTTGGTAAATATGTCTTTTTTCTAAAACAAAAAGAAGATGCATACAAGGTGTTTGAGTTAATCCTTGTTAAGGACTAGTGCAAGTTTTCTTGAAAAATAAATAATAAGAGTTATTTTAAGCAACTGTAGTTTCATTCTTTTCTCAATCAAACGCTTCATTCTCAACCATATAACACATTGCCTCTATGGTTATATTTCTTTAAGTATCATGCTTTAGGAAGTTTATATCTCATTTTTTTCTATTATAGCTAAAATATGATATCACTTGGATATACCTTATAGTTTCAAAATTAATATCGAATCATTCAAAGGAAGTTTTTGGGTTAAGTTGTATTTATATTTATCTCGTCGGGCAAGAAAATTAATCATCATAGACATTACATGAATCTCATCGCAATATTTCGGTTGCAAGCATGATTCGGCACATTGCATTTGCATGAACTCATACTTGATTAATCAAATAAAATTTTATTTGTACGGCATTGAATAAATTCATATAGATGTTTTAGTAGAAGTGACTTGGAGCTCCTAAGCATTGTTTACAGTTAATTTGTGGAACCAAAGTTCACATTTATCTTCGAGTATTCAAGCTCTCAATTCTTTTTCTTTTATCTTTTATCTTGAGCATGTCGTGCTTTAAATGTATAAATATATTGTATAAAAAGAGTCTCTTTATGCTTTTATTATGAATCGTAATCGATCTCAAATCATTTATTTTTTGGCAGCAATTTCACTATAGCTTTCACTTTAGATTTTTGCGAATGCATTTAGTATGAGGGATTCATGCAGTCTTCATCCCTAACTGCCTACACCTCCAATATACCCTACTTACAAAGCAAAACAATGACTTTTCTAGTTTTCCCGAGCTGTACAGCTAGGCATAACACATCTCCTATAGCCACAACTCTATTTCCAATTTTTCTGTAACAAATCCATTCACTTCCTCTTCGTCAATTTGCCTAGCACACTTTCTTCTTATACTTTCATGGCAAAACCCATTATGCATTTTTTTTATTTTTCTTTCCTTGTCAAGCCCAATTAACTCACCGGCATGTATTACCTTTTAACATTAGACACTTTGCCATTAGTGTTTAAATGGTTTTTTTTTTTTTTTTTTTTTTAAGGGCGTGTAAATGTTTTATTTAATAAATGAGATCACTATTTGTTTTCTTTGACACCATAAGCAGCACTCAAATATTTGTATAAATGTCTAACATATTATTACTTAAAGTTCATATAAATGATGTATTTTTATGAGTTTATACTAAGATTTAAAATATATATATATATATATATATATATATATATATATATATATATATATATATATATATATATATATATATATATATATATATATATATATATATATATATATATATATATATATATATATATATATATATATATTAGAATTCCATTATCATAAATAAACATAATCTTAGGTTTGTAAATTCAATTTGTGTTGCTATGTGCTTAAGTTTAACATGTGGATAGATTTTCTCTCTTTTAAGATATAGGGCATAACCTTCATACCAACTTATTTGCTTAGCTTTATACTGTTGTATATCATGTATCCATGGGAATATGCCTCAAAAGAGAATGTCATGATGGAATTCTTGTCTGGTTGTTTTGGTGAGAATCTTCGCATAAATTTTGTGAGCTTGGTCGCTAATGAAGAATGTTTTAGAAACTATTGAGCATAGTTGTGCCTCTCTAAATTTCATGTAAGTGGCTAGAATGAAGTTTCAGAATTTATTTTCATGAAGTGGAGTTATATTTTCATTCATGTGTGTGTGGGATATTATTGTTTTATATTTGCCATTGTCGATTAATGCCATTTGGAGTATTTTGGAAAGTTTTGTGAGTGTATTTATGATTGGAAAATCTTAGGAAATATTTTGTGTTGAGATGTTTCATGAATAGTTTCATCATTGGAAATTTCGCAAGTGGCTTTGAGTTGTTTTGTGTGGCGAGGCTTTATATAATTTTTTTTTTTTTTTTTTTTTTTTTGTGAAATTTTTATAACGAAAAGCTTTTGTGAAGTTTTATTGTTGGAAAAGTCTTGATTTGCTTGTGTTGAGATGATTTATCATTTGACTTTAGATTTATTTTGTATTAGAAGGTTTTATGCTAAGTTTGATGAAGGCTTTACAACGAGAGGTTGCATACAACTCTCTTGTTGGAAAGTTTTGTGGTTTTCTACCCCACACGAAATTTAAAAAGAAAAGCACTTGATAGTAATTTTTGTGTCAAAAGAGTTTTGGTTAGATGATTTGTGTATTGTTTTCCATATCATTTAGTTTGGGAGTTTCATAAGCGGATCTTTGGGATTTGGAGTTTTGTGGTCAATTTTGGATTGAAAGACTCTTTAATGTCTTTGTTTTAGGATGAGTGATCTTGTTCATGTGGGTGATCTTTCTTATTTGAATTAGCTTTCTTTTACTAATGCTTGCTTCTAAAATTGAGATTTAGATGAATATGGTAGATAGGAAGAGGTGTTGTTTTAGTTCTAGTTTTGGGAACTTGAGTTTCCCTTGTTGCTTTGAGTTTGGTAGGGAATGATTTGTATAGTCGAGTCGGGTCTATATCAAGTGCTTTATTTGGAATGTGGGAACAACAAAGGACATTGTTAATGTTGCTTTAGGGTACATTTGACTTCACAGAAATGTGCCCAATAACAACAATGCCTACATCCCTTTTATTTCTGATTTTCATTCTTTTTCTTTCTACTGCTTTGCTATAGATTCTTAAGTTTAGCAATACACATACGAGAGTCCTAAGGGTTAGAAAACAAAACCTCCTTTCATTCTCTACAACACTAGTGGCATCTAAGGACAAAAATTAAGGACCGAGTCTTAGAAAACATAGACTTAGGATGCATGCTCCCTGTAGGGTAGAGACATCAAAACAATACTTAGTGACATGTCTTCCTAAGTTCTAGCTTCCTTAATCCATTAATAATCAACCAACCATTTATAACATAACTCTTAAAATGTGTTAAAAATTTTTAATTCTTAATCAAGTTGTTATTAACATTTATAATTATTAAAACTCAAGTCTAAGACATAAATCTAAATCAAATCTAACTAATCTAATAATAAATTCCTAACCAATCCAAAGTTTAAAAGCTGTAGACAAAAATTAGGAGATTAAATACGAAACTGAAATTCATTAGGATTAAAATACTCTTAAAGATTAAACTTAGAGTAATCTTTTAAAATCAATAAACAAACCCTTTAATACATAACAACCACTCCAGAAGTGAAGTTTATTGGATGGACTACTCCGGGCTGCGGGGCTAAGTGTCCTAAGGAGGCCTGGTTCCTCGAGCCTGGTGGCACAACGCCACGAATGGATCTAATGGGGTGTTAAAACCTAAAATTAATTTCTTAATTGGCTTAAATCAAACCTTAATTGATAATAAAACGCCTAATCTATATTTCTTTTCTAATTTATAACCAACTAATAATTGAACAAAGTTGATTATCACTGGGTAACCCAGGCCTACGAGGCTATTAAGTTAGCCCTAAGGAGGGTGAAATAAACCTCACGGCCTCGGTGTGAAACAAAGGTGATAATCAATCAAATCCTAAAACAAAAATCTCTAAAATTAATCCTAAATTACTAATATTTCAACTTAATTAAAATTTCTCTTTTAGCCTTTTAACAAATCAAATACAAACAATTCTAACTAAATTATCCTACATAGGATCTATCTAAAACTGCACAGCCTACACACACCTTAGACTTGTTTGGTTAGGACAAGACCTTTAGCTCTAGGCTAGGCTTGCATTTTCTCTTGTTATTCAATGCTTGTTATATATACATGTTCTATAAATGCAATTATTAAATTTCTTGTTAGTTATATTTAATTTTCTGTTAATTATATTTTTGTTATTTACCTGCATTTCTTTTCTGAATGGCATCTACGCTCATATATGTGTTTCTCTGTTATCTTTTCTTGCGAGGTACACTGGAGCTTAATGATCGGGAACTAAATGAGGCCGTTTGCTTATAAGCTTTTAAGTGGCAGCGCCACAATCAGGTACGATCTCTGCAACTTGTAAAGCAATTTTCTTTTAATCATATATCGGAATTGTTACACTCCACACACAAATTGTTAATAGGTATTCTAGCATGTGTAGGTAGCCAGCCATAGGATAGTTCACTAACGAAGCTTTGGCCCTATAGGTCAAAGCTTGCCCCCCCCTTCTGTGAACCCTAGAGACCATTAGGGTCATTTAGGCCTGTAGAGTAGGCCACCTATTATGCCGGTTGGCATCGTTGTTTTCCCACACGAAGTGGGCATCGTTGTTTTTCTGCTAGGACTTTGGCCTTTTCCGGTTTTGGGTACGATACCCCTCCCCTTTTTTTTTCTTTCTTTCTGTGAGCCTTAGAGACCATTAGGGTCATTTAGGCCTGTAGAGTAGGCCACCTACTCGTGCCATTGGGCACCGTTGTTTTCCCACACGAAGTGGGCATGACTCTGATAATTTTCTGTGCGGGTATCTTGCCTGAAGGATACCCTTAGGGTGTGTTTATTTACTTTTTCTGTACTTTGAATGTCATGCATACGTTCTTACACACTTTTCTCCACAATGCACTTTACATACATACATGCCTTGCATTAGTGGATCTAAGGACATTTCTTATTTATGCATCTTTTCATGCATCATACAACGATAGGTCTATTCGTCTGCATATTATAGAGTCGTTGATTTAAGTCTTTTAGACTATTAATCCTTGATTCCTTAGGATAGACCCTTCTCATCTTGCATACATATAGGACGGTTGGTTGTGCTTAGGATTTTAGCTGGCTTCCTTTTTCAGGCAAGGAATAAGTCCAGATTGCATTAGCTAGGTCGTAGATGCTAGTGTTGTGTGTACAACACTACATCTTTTATAGATTTAGGGTCTAAAGGTGAGTGGTACAGGTGTACCACTATACACCTTATTGGTGGGTAAGTTCTCCATTCTTTCGGAGACTATAAACCCTACCCATCTGCGTCACACGGATGACGCCACCTCTTTCCTTCTCTCGTGCATGCTTGAGTGCAATGTCTTCTCTCTTTTTCTCCAGTTTCCACTTCTTCGAGCCGACCGGATGTTGACTGAACCGTGTGTGATCGATTGAACCAATTTGGGACATTCTTTCTCTTTGATTAGGAAAGCCTAGAAACCCTTTTGCACTAAACTCATTTAAAGAAGATAATCTAACGTCCTTAATCGAGAGTTTTCCTAAGTCAAGGCTTAGGATGTAATTAACTACGGGGGCTTGCGCCCGTAGGAAACCGATCCCCACAATCAAATAAACCTTATTCGATGCTGATGTATCGAATAGGGGAAATCTCGTGAACTTTTGGGTTATAGATATTATTATCCATCGAGGTTGGTAGGTGAAAGCCGCTATCCTCCATGGCTAATCGTATCTATAACTCCATCTGCTCTTCCATCGGCCTGCTTGTGCCGAGTGTAAAGGCCTACGATCATTTTGTCCTACGGGATAGTGTGATCGTACTCCTTTGCATTCGAACCACGCGAGCGGAATCCTTTCGGAGACCCACATTCTTATCCAGCTCGGATTCCAAAAGAAGAAGGCATCCCTAAGGGGAGAGTCTTCTTCCATTTGGAAGATCGAGCTGGATGGCTTCAGATATCCAAAGAGAAAAGGCAATACATCCCTACTGGGGAATTGTCTCTTCGTTTGGATATTCAAGCCACGACGGATCCAAGGAGTCCAAGGAGGAGTGATCCAAGGAGTCCAAGGAGAAGATATCCAGAAGACTAAAGATTTGAAGACCAAATATCCCACTCAAAGTTGTTGGCGTCTGTCATAGGCTTAGAAATCCGGGTTGTTGGCAGTGGTGCCCGGCCACTTTACTTTTCTGCATACCCTGGGTTGTAATTAAAGGGCAGTTGGCCTATGGACATTTATTTGATTAGTTTGTGGATTTATATTGATGTGCTTACCTGATTGCGCTTAGAAATATCTGCTTTTTCTAGGTTTCTTTCTTGCATGCCATTTTTTTGTTTTCGCCTGGATCGTATTAGGCTCATTAAGGACTATAAAATTCTTCTACTCGTAATTAATCTTTAAAAATTTAAGTTTTAAATAACATAAAAACTTAACACACTTAGGGAATTGCCGGAAACGTCCGGGGTCGCATGCATATTACTGCATCTTCTCTCTCCTTCTAATAAGACATCTCCCTGCCTGCGGGTAGAGTCCGGATAATCTGGCCTATGAGGATGAAGTGCCGGACCTAGGGAGACTCAGTCTTTTCTAAAAATTATTTTATATTAAGCCTGTTTTTAAAATCCAAAGCATTCATGAGCTGACATTTCAACTAGCATGCATTGCATTAGTAACCAACTAATTAAAATTTAATTGCATTAGCTAGGGGCATTCACCCAACATAAGTTCAGGACCACTTAGGAAATTCTCTAGATGTCGGTCCTACTTCTAATAACTGTACCACCTACCTATCTTTCATAACTGACTTAATGGCATGGTTTTAAAGCGACTAGGTGGTTAGCTGGCTCCCCCATCCAGGCCGGGATAAGTCCAGGTTTTGCATTGCATTAGCTAGGACACTGGTCTTAGTGTGTGTCGAACACTAAGTCCAACCTAGATTTAGGATTCGAGGCTACTACATTCGGTCTCGTAGTAGGCCTTAAATAGTAGGTAGGTCCTTTCTTTTCAAGGACTCTAAATCCTACTTATCTTCGTCACAGGATGACGCCACCTCCATCCTTCTCTCACGCATGTGATCAGATGTTTGACTTTGATTTTCTCCAGTTTCTCTTTAGTACCCTAGAGCCTCCGAGTGTTGGTATGAGCCACGCATGTCGATTCAGCCCTTCGGACTTTTCTTCCCTTTGAGTAGGATTTCCTAGTTTATACCCATGTGTCAATCCCACTTTAGGAGAGGATAATGTATGATCCTTAATCGAGAGTTTTCTCAGGTTTCGGCCTGAGATGTAATTAACCACGGGGGCTTGCGCCCGTGGGAAACTCGGTCCCACATCTACTAAACCCCATCCGAGCTCTTTCATCGGATGGGGGAAACCCGTGATTTGGTCATGTATATTACTACCCATCGAGGTGTGTTGGCGTCAGCCTCTATCCTCAATGGTCAGTCGTATGCGCGATCCAATCTGTCCCTTCCAATCGACCCGTTCGCACGGTGCTCTTTCGGAGGTCCACACTATCGAATATATTTTTTCCGATGGCTAACTTTCGGATTCCAGTATCCATCTTTGAACTTCTCAACAGTCCAGAATTGTTTAATCAGTACAATTGGTCAGAATCCATTAGAGGTTTCATTGTAGAAGAATTCAATGTTGTTGCAACCAAAAAAGCTAAGGGAATGGGTTTGGGCTATGTAAATGGTTTTGTAATGATTTTAATTGTAAGTATTGTTTTATTGTTCAATAAATATATGATTATTGTACAAATTCTAAAGCAAACATAAATTACCTTCATTTGTACAGATTTGGTTCCTTGAACATACAACAATACATGCTGTACAGGATGATATTTCCCGGCCTCGTTTTACTCGCTGGGATGACAACTTCATTTACACTGAGAAAGAAGTTATTAATATATTTGCTGACCTTGAAGAACATGAGGTATGTAAACTACATTTTTTAATTCAACTAACTCTTAAAAATATATGTTTTTATGTTTTAATTGAATGAAATGTTATATTTTTTGCAGATACTTACGGAATTGCAAGGAATAACTGATGCTGAGAAAGATTTATTGCTTCATCTTTCTCCAGCATCCAGTCCAATAAAGGAGGCAAGCCCTAGTAGGGTACCATGCCCCACAACTGACGAGTCAATTGAAACCATTCCTGCTTCTCCAGTGGGGATGTCGAGTCCACCCAAACATGACTCACCTACACCTACTCCAGTCAGACCACAGCTGTTTACAAGTAGAAGTCAACCTGAGTCATCTGGACAACCTGAATTTATAAATGTAGACGATCAAGCTAACTTGGTAATAATAAATAAATCAATATTCGAGCTTTTCAGCAAGTACAACTTCATCCAGAAGAAGGTAGCTGAGCTGGAAGCAACCAATCAGGTACAAGAACATCGCATTCATTATTTGGAGGATTCATTGTTCGATTTGGAGAAAGAAAATTCAAATTTAAAAGAAGAAATTAAAAAGAAAGATCAATTCTTGATGCAATTCTTTGAAGATCAATTTCCTTCATATTTCAAAAATTACAAGAAAGAAAGGTGTGTTCAATCTTCTTTATCTCCAAGTGCATCTGAAGAGACGACCTTAAGTGAGTATGAGGTTGATCCTTCAATATTGACTGGAATTGCACAAAGAGTACAAAGGAGAAATGACCGAAAAAGAAAACTTGTTACCACACCATTCACTACTGGTGTTAGGAAGAAGAAAATTAAAAAAGAAGTGCAACCCGAAGACTCGGCATCAGCTGCCAGTGCTGCTGATCGTCCTGATGAAGCGCCTAATAAAGCTGGAGTTGATACAATAACTACTGCAGCACAACCAACACCGGAACCTACACCAACTACTGCAGCTGTAATCCCAGAACCACTTACACAAGAAGAAGTTCCTGTAGTTGATCAAACTGTTGGTAAAGAGGTGGTTGTTTATGAAGTTGATGAAAATAAAGAAATTCCAAGGGCTCCTGCACCTAAATTGTTAGATTACCCTGACAGAGATTTAATTGGCGAAGATAAACGCATCATAATAGATAATGCACTTCAACAATTCAAGTTTAAGTAAGTACTTGTTGATTTATATCAATTTGCATATTGAGATCTTCATTTTATACCAAATTAAGAACTTCATTTTGTATTTAAGTGTTTATTATGCTCGGTACAGATCAATACCGAGCAGTACCGAGCATAAGTAATAGTAATTATGGTCGGTACAGATCAATACCGAACAATACCGAGCAATACCGAGCATAAATATTATGATCTCTGCTCGGTATTGATCAAAACCGAGCAGTACCGAGCAGTACCGAGCATAATTTGTAGTTATTATGCTCGGTACAGATCAATACCGAGCAGTACCGAGCAGTACCGAGCATAATTTGTAGTTATTATGCACGGTACAGATCAATACCGAGCAGTACCGAGCATAATTTGTAGTTATTATGCTCGGTACAGATCAATACCGAGCAGTACCGAGCAGTACCGAGCATAAATTGAAGCATCTCTGCTCGGTATTGATCATTACCGAGAAGTACAGAGCAGCACAGAGCATAATTACTATTTATTAAGATCAATACCGAGCAATACCGAGCAATACCGAGCAGATCCGACCTTATTTCACAATTGAGAACTTCATTTTATACTAATTTGTTTTTTTTTTCTATACAGGAGTGATTCAATCTTTGAGTTTGGAAATATATCAATAAATAGAAGCCAATTGGACGAATTATTAATGTCGGAAGAGCTTGATAATAACCACATAGACGCGTTTGCTCATTTATTAACGCAAAAGGAAGCAGCAAATCCTGGTCGTAATCAACCTTTTCTATTTGTTTCAAGCTTTCATTGGGTATGTAGTTTACATTTTCTTATTTATTCGGTTTAACTATATGTTCGAACTAATCACACAACTTTTTTTATCTTTTTTACCAGCTATACTACAAATAATACAATGATTCGAACACAAAAATGTTCGTATCAAATATAGACAAAAACATTATCAGGAATGTAAATTTGATCTTTGTACCAATAATATACGGAGAACATTGGACATTACTACTGTGCAACTTGGTTAAAAAAAGATGGGAATTTTATGATTCGTTACCGAAGAAGACACATAAAGCGATACTCCCAGAAGTTGTAAGTTAGATCTAATTTTTTTGTTACCATCTCGACTCTTATCAATATTCTATGCTAATTTGAATTTGTTTTTCCAGATTTCTCATTTCTACAAAGATACGGACGACGCCTTTGACACTAATATAACGAAATGGCCAATTAAAGGATTTCGAAACGTGCCAACACAAGATAACAGCGTTGATTGCGGAATGTATCTTTGTAAATATATTGAAGTTCTAATTCAAAAAGAACCAATTAAATGGTATAGATATTTGGACTGGCATTCTAATATGCCATTGTATATAGCTGAATTTGCTTATGACTTGCTATGTACTAAAATTCATTAGATTATGAGAGTAATGTTAAACTTTGTTTATATTGTGAAATATTTTCTTAAACGAAATGGTGCATATTACTTTAGAATAGGAATAATACAGTGCAATAGCCTTCTAGGTATTGCTCGGTACAGATCGGTATTAATCTATGCCGATTACAATTACCAAAAGTTAAGGTCGGATCTGCTCGGTATTGCTCGGTATTGCTCGGTATTGCTCGGTATTAATCTGTACCGAGCATAATAACTACTAATTATTATCGGTGCTGCTCTGTACTTCTCGGTTATGATCAATACCGAGCAGATATCATAATATTTATGCTCGGATCTGCTCGGTATTGTTCGGTATTGATATGTACCGAGCATAATGAACATCGGTATTGCTCGGTACTGCTCGGTACTGATCTGTACCGAGCATAATAACTACAAATTATGCTCGGTACTGCACGGTACTGCTCGGTAATGATCAATACCGAGCAGAAACGATTGGTATCGGTCGGTGTGCATAGGTCTTGCTCGCTATTAATGGATTTATATGGCTCGGTATAGTTCTGTATAGCGAGTTAATTGCTTGATATTGATCGGTATTGCTCGGTATTACACAAACTAACTCCAAAATCAATTATACATTCAGAAAATCATATTAATGTCATAAATTTCATGCAAAATTAACTAGTTACATGAAAGACGATTGACTACCAGATTCTGTATTTGTAAAGTGTAAGCTTGTTGAAGGTATCGTGGCGGTTTGTTTCAATTTTTTCGGCTTCTTCTTCTCCCAGTGATCCTTCAATCTAGCATTTGAAACTCCCTTAGGCCGACATTTCTTTGGATCTTTAATTGTTTCATTACCAGCTCCAGAATTTGGTGTGTTTTTACTACCAAGCTTGATGGCATGAACTTTTTCAGCCAAAGTACTCAAATCATCTATGACACACTTCTCAGCTTCTTTATTACCTTGTGCTTCTGTGCTAATTTTATATGCAAAACGGCATGCATAATTTCTAAAAATCAAGTTGCTATCACCCGAAATTAGTTGAAAGGCATTACTACAAAGAGTTGGGATCTTACCTCCATAATATAAATCTTTTCGAGCATTGACTGACCATCTAGGGAGTAAATATTTAATGGGAATATTAATAATGTCTAACTGTCTCATTACTCTCATGCAATGTGCACATAATATTCCCATCATTTCAAACTTAGCACATGTGCATTCAATGGTACCTTCAATTGAACTGATTTTAACTATCCATCTGTGTGAGTCAATGGAGCTGTCAATGTTACAAACAGAAAACATTGATAAATCTGATGAAGTACTATCAACGCATAATCCACCAAGTCCATGTAAGAACTCCTCTTCAAAAAATCCATACAATTTCCTTGTATAAAATTTTGCAGCTTGCTTCAATACTGAACTACTTTTCATATATGGAACTATATCAGTTTGACTACATTTGAATTCTTCATCTTGTTCATTTCGACGCCAAATCCTCATAATCTTCTCCAAACCGAGGAAGCACTCCGTGATAGTACTTGTTGGCTTGGAATAACCATGGCATACATGATTGGTTGACTCACTCCTTTGGGTTGATAAAATACCAAGATTAAAACAATATTTATTGAATGCAGTTGACCACTTCTCCTTGATTTTGTAAAGATCACTCAACCATTGATTATTTTGGAGTTCTCCTTCTGATATCATTTCCGTCCATTTGCTCTCAAATTCCTCAGCTGAATCACAATGTCTGAAACAATAATAAAATAAGCATTTAACTCTGTTGTTACTGTTAAAGCACCATACCTTTGAAGGTGCTTTCTTGTATAGATGCCATTGGCACAATCGATGTCGTGTATTAGGCAATGCAATCTCTATTGCCCTAGCCATGGCTTGGTCCTGATCAGTAAAAATGGTAATGGGATGTTTGTTATCCATGATTCTTATAAATGTTTGAAAAAGCCAGGTAAAAGAAGCTATTGTCTCATCAGATAAAAAAGCAACTCCTAAAAGAACATTCTGCCAGTGATTGTTCACTCCAACAATTGGGGCACAACATAAGTTATATTTATTTAAACGGTAACTAGTATCAAATATAATCACATCTCCAAAACAGTCATAATCAATTCTACCCAAACCATCAACCCAAAAGAAATTCAACAAACATCCGTCTTCATCTGTTTCAACATCCCATGCAAACATATGGTCATCTAACGACCTCTCTTTAAACAACTTGATTAGTGAGTTAGTGTCTCCACTTTCAAACTTCGCTCTTCTTTCTTTTTGGATATGGTTGTACGCATCGCGCTTCGTAAATCCAAGATTAGCCACACCTCCAACTTCATCAGATAGGTACGTAAATGCATCAACAGTTCTTATACCTGCTTCTGTCATAGATTTCAAAACAGCTGCATTATCATCACTAATTGACCTTGCCGACCGAAGCAAATGTTGATCATCCGGCCTAGCTAGTTCGTGATTGTGACTCTCTATAGATTTATGCACTGACCAAAGCCCATCTTTACTCACCGAAAATCTAACCATGGCTGGACATCCTGTTCTTGTAGATGATCTCCGATATTTTAACTTAGTACCACTTTCATTCTCCTTCTTGAAACCTGCTCTAGAACACACAAAATCCTTTGATTTGATTAACCTTGTATTTGGCCAGAAATGGTGATGTTCTTTCCGAACACTAAATCCGGTCGAATGCGCATACTGGCAATATTTCTCATATGCATCTTTCTCGCAATTGTAAACACCCTAATAAATATTCAAACATCCATATTAAATTATAATTACTTTGATATAATTACCGATCGTATACCGACTTTTTCTACTCAGTACCAAGCAATACCGATGTAAGCCGTTCCTGCTCGGTATGTCTTGGTATCGCTCCGTAATGCTCGGTATAAAGAGGTTTTGCTCGGTACAATATATAGTACTCAATACCGACCTTATACCGAGTTAAGCCGTTCTTGCTCGGTATGGCTTCGTATCGCTCGGTAATGCTCGGTATGAAGAGGTTTTGCTCGGTACAATATATATTACTCAATACCGAGCTTATACCGAGGCAGGCCATTCTTGCTCGGTATAGCTTGATATAGCTCGGTATTGCTCCGTATTGAGAGGTTTAGCTCGGTACAATATATAGTACTCAATACCGAGCTTATACCGAGGTAGGCCATTCTTGCTCGGTATAGCTTGATATAGCTCGGTATTGCTCGGTATTGAGAGGTTTAGCACGGTAGAACTGCGTACCGATATTGTACCAATCCATTATAATCAGTACCGAACGTATACGCATATATAATATAGAATACCGAGTTCGAAACAGTAAAACGTTGATAAAAACAAACAGTATACTTAAAATACTTACTAATATTAAATCAGAAAAATCTTCATCATAGCTTAAAGTTTGAGTTTCCTCGCAGAAAAAGAAGTCTTCGAAACAAGAACCTTCAGTCGATCCTTCCATCTCCTAAAATACTGAACTATTTCTCTACGTCAGAAAAAATAAAAATTATGGGAATCGTAGACACTGTAGAACGATATTCTGTACAACATCTTAGGTTAAATACAGAGAAGGTTTTAATACAATGGGTAAAAGCAGCGTACTTTTTCATTTTCCCGCCATTCTCATGTATATTACGACGGGCCAACCCGAAAAATATTAAAAAATATCGAAAAGTATATGGGCTGTCGTCGGGTCAAAATGGGTAAAGTAACTGCCAGATGTCGCGTTATAAAGGCACACCGAACTTAGAGATGCGTCAGGTGGGAGGAGGCAATAAAAATTCCTCTAGTGTGTTCAGTGCATTTCTTCTCTCGGCCCCTATCGCCGCTGCCACTTTAGGACTACACCGCCGGTGAAGTCCGAAAAGGAGACCGTCTGCCACGGCCGGGTCACCAATGTCGTCCGCAGGAGAATCAGACACTGGCGTCCTGTCTAAACCGTATGCCCTCCACCAAACCCTAACCGGCCACAAACGGGCAGTCTCCTCTGTGAAGTTCTCCCCCGAAGGCTCTCTCCTCGCCTCCGCCTCCGCCGACAAAACCATCCGCGTCTACTCTTCCTCCAACTTCTCCCTCCGTGCTCAGCTTTCCTGCCACGAAGGGGGTATCTCCGACCTGTCCTTCTCCTCCGACAGTCACTTTCTCTGCTCCGCTTCCGATGATTGCAGTCTCCGCATTTGGGACCTATCCACCTACACCTGCGTGAGGACTCTCAAGGCTCACACCAACTACGTATGCTGCTGCGCTTTCAGTTCTCAGTCGAGCATGGTCGCCTCGGGTTCCTTTGACGATACCGTCCGCCTCTGGGACGTCAAGTCCGGCAATTGCATCCGTGTCATACCGGCACATTCTGATCCGGTGACTTCCATCGATTTCAACCTGGAAGGATCGTTGATTGTTTCCAGCAGCTATGACGGGCTCTGTCGAATTTGGGACTCCCGCACGGGAAGGTGTGTCAAGACCTTGATTGATGATGAGAGCCCTCCGGTATCGTTGGCTAGATTCTCACCAAACGGGAAATTTGTTCTTGCTGCAACGCTTGATAGTACATTGGTATGGCTGATGTTTCCATTTCTTTTTCTGTTGCTTTTATCATTTAGAATCAATTAGCGTAATATTAAAGTCCTTTTGATTTCCAGTAGTTACAACTGATCAAAGCATGAGAAATATTACTTGCAATTGTCTTGGATTGACAGCATTCGTTCACGTCATATCAGCAAAGACATTTAGTCATAATTACCAATTTCATCATTTCAGTGAGGCACACCTAAGTATGAGATTGCACTCGCAACTGAAAATTATCGTATCTGAATGCTGGTTACGGTTTTTTATTTTTTATTTTTTATTTTTTCACTTAATGGTCTTATTTCATGTTTACAAAAGAGTAACTATTATGCAAACTGTAAATCGAAAATATATTTGGAAATTAAAATATTTCTATATTTAATTAGCATAATCAAGTCATTTCATCATGCAGCTCATCTTGGTCTGTTGATTGGGAGCTTTGGCTACCAATCAAGTGAACTTGGGTTCAAGGCTTGCGTATCTGATGTGCGTGTCAGTTTGTTATAATTGGCTTAAATGTCCCAAAAAAAGTCTATTTCATCCCTAATTAATTGCCTCAATGCACTAATCATTATAACTAAATCCTATTTAGTCATAATTGGTATGTTACCATTATAATTATTAATTGATTAATAGCTTCTTTCATTAATTTATTTTTTCATTAATAAATTGTGGGAAAATAAAATTTGAAAAGACAACATAGATTCTGGGTGTTCCTATTTTTTTGATCAAATACGACATTGAGAATATCGTACTATTTCAAAGGATAGAAATTATATTCTATAATGGATTCATATACAAAAACAGGGTTTTGAAAATCATTCAATTTCCTAATCAAATACAAATAGAATAATAACATATCATTTCGAAAAACAGAAAATATCTTTCTGAAATAGTAGTTGAAAGACAAAAGCAAGATTTGAAAATTTTTCATATTTGTTGTTAAATATCATAATGCTCATATCATATCACCTTTAAAGGTGAAAATGATAAATGTGAAAATGATATCCTACAAAGGTATTCGAATACAAAAATGAGTTTTGAAAAATTCTCTACGTTTCCAAAAAAATTTCACCTATCTTATGAAAATAATATTGTATTGATTTTAATATGGAGATATATGTATCCCATAAGGGCAACCCTTATGGTTAAACCTAGGTATGACATCCCCGGTTAAGATCCTATGGTTTTTCATCGCACCTTTCTAGGGTGAATTAACATATTATCCAATAATGTGAATTCCCTTTTTCGGTATTTTCTTACTAGCCAATCATTGAAGACGTAGTAATCTTCAATAGGATGGCTAATCGCATGATGGTGTGGGTAATAATTCGGGTCGCTAGTACGATTGGACTCTTCGGGCCTCTTACATTTTGGCAATTTGAGGATCGATTTGAGTGCGTGTAGGAATAATGTGGTGATGATTTTCCTCTTAAATAAATATTCTCTATTCATTTTTTCCTTAAGGGATGAGAACGTTCGATCATCAGTTCTCGTTATTTGCCTCAGGTTATCCTCTGCCCTGAAAAATTCATGGCTTATCGTTTACCCCTAGTATCAGCTTTGGTTGATGATAGGTATTCACCCACTGTTTTCTCTTATATTCTTTTTATATAGGTTGCTTGCCTTTATTGATGTTATATAATTATCGGCTTTGAAGAAAAATGTGGAATCATCTTCACCTCTTATGGCACCAGAGGTTTTAGCCTTCTTGGGCTTATCAGAGAGGCTTTATGATATTGATAAGTTCAGTTTTTTGAACTTCACAACTCTATTTTGCAAATCTTGAAATGTGGTGTGGTGTGGTAGCCATGCACATGAATGGTTGTATCTTATCATCGATGTTTTCCATTAGCAATTGGACTACGTGCTCTTCTTCTAACTGCTGCTCACATTTTATGCTCAAATTTCGTTAGTGAGTTATGTATTTTTTCATGGACTCGTCTCTTCTCTTTTTTGTTTATCTAAGGCGAGATCAACAATAGTTATTTTCTCAGTCACGTTGGTGAACATTTTCACAAACATGGCTTCCAATTCTGCGAAGGTCTTCACGAAATCGTTTGATAATTCAACATACCATTCGAAGCAGCCGCTGTCAAATTGCTGACGAATTGTCGGAAGAGTAGGACATCATTGCCCCTTGTATTCTTGCAGGTGGCCTTGAATTGTGCCAGGTGCTGCCTAAGGTTGTTATTATCATTGAAGGTATTAAACTTTGGGACAAAATATCCCTTCTGATATGGCACATGGTTGTATTCTATGGGATACGAGCGACCTTTGCCTACCAATTTTGCTACCTGATCAACGACTATAATAGCCTTGATCTTTTCAGTGATTATTCCCTCTAGCTGTGCAGCCGTCACAGGCTCGGAGGTACTTGCTATAATAAACGTTTGTATTCTTTTTGAAAGATAGAGAGAGGTGCTTTTAGAATGAGTACTTATATATTCAGGAGTAGTAGTGGTGACATGTCGTGGAGCCGGAGGATAATTAAAATTTTCTCGCCAACAATCAGATTAGTAAATAGATTTCTGATATTGTTGACTAAGGTGGAAATGAGTTATTTTTAACTAAGAGCATGTCCACCTCCATGATTATTGTGTCTGCTACTTGTGCTAGTGTAAAGAGCGTGCACTTGTGAAAAAAATAGTGTAGTAATCTCAGTTATCCTATGAATACATGGAAGAGCCATGGGAATATTATGAATAATAGAGCCAACCATTAAATGGGCTTAAATTGATTAGAGAGATGGTGAAGACTAAAGATAAAATTGGAAATAAGAAATTCCTCATTTTATTTTCTTCAAGTAGCAGGATCAACGTTAAATGGATGGTATTGAAGAATTTCATCTCAATTGCTCTTCATGCTATTATAATAACCTTGAATAGATTTGTCACCTATTATAAATGAAGGATGTCAGAGTAGAAAGTGTATACTTGAAGATTTTATTTTTTTTAAATTATGTGGAATGCAGAAAGGTCACATGCCTTTGACGGTCTCTTGAAACATCATTGTATAAGCAATCAGAGGTTTAGGATTTTCTCATGTGAGAATTGCTTAGTTAAATGCCTGTTATTTGATATATTTGATGGTATCCTTAGTAGAAGGAGAGTTCAGATGATGAATTTTTTTCGTGAGATCTAATGAGATAGCAAAGGTTCGAGACCAAAAGTGATAGTTGGTACCAATATTCAAGGATGGCCTTAGTTTAGAGAGGTGAGTAAAGGAAGTGATTAATGATCACCATAAAGCAAATGAGAGGGCAAAAATTAGGAGTGTTAATATTTGACATGACTCGAAAACCCGATCAGAAAATTTTGGTTTCGGGTCAACCAAAACCTGAACTGGGTCTGGTATGGGTTAGGGATTTTGACCCGTTTGTAAAACCTGGTCGGGTTCTGGCTGACCAGAAACCCGAAATCAAACCGCGTTGAACCATTTTTAATTGATTTAGGAGAGTTTTTTAGAAGATTGTTATTAAATAAGTAAATGCTATTTACAAAAAAATAATAAATCATGTTGCCCAAACTAAATTAAGCTTTGTTTATTTTAAATTAATTGAAGCAAATCTTACCTTAATTTGATTTAGATTTAAATAAATTAAATTAAATTAAAATATTTTAGTAAAACATAAAAGAAGTAGGTCGGGTTCAGGTCCAAAAAATCGACGTTTTTGCAAAACGGGTTATGTTAAAATTTGTCGGCTCAGATTCGGGTTTGACTCGAACCCGACCCGAAACCCGCTTTTGACAACCTTGTAAAAATGAATTAATTAATCATATATTGAGAAGCTACCTCTAGATGCGATTTCAATAAAGCAATCACCTAATAAGATTGTATGGTAGACACATGGGTGTGCAGGAGGGTATGCAAGCAGAATGCTTTCTTATTTTAGAGAGATGAGTAATGGAAGCCTTTAAAGAATACTATAAAGTAAGTGAGGGAACAAAAATGCATTAATTAATCATATATTTGGAAGCCATCCTCATCTTCCTATGTGATTTTAATGGAACAATCAATTGGGGGTGCGTGGGAGGGAGAGAGACCTTATTTTGACATCTTAAAGATAAGAACTAAATTGATTTCACTATAGCATTGACACCTACATATTGGCATTCAAAAGTTTGATTAAGAAAGAAGAACAACAAAAATATTCTCAATTAAGAGGCTATTCTGTTGGATAAATAAAGTAATCTAGAGTAAAATGGAATGCTATGTGAAAAGAATGTTATGTATTTGAAATGTTTGGAATTGTTTGGGTGAGTGTAAAATAATTGCAAGGGATTATTTTTTTGTTTGACTTGAAGTAAAATGAATGCAACCATGGTGGTGGCCAGTGGAGACAACGTAGGCGGAGTTTGGCATCAGGTGATAATAGCTACGATTGGTTGTGATGGCAACTACGGCGAGCGGTGACAATGGTAGAAAATTTAGTGTATTTGAAAATCGGCTAAGTTGAGTGATTTCTAAGTACATCAAAATTGACTATAGGGTGACTTTCAAATACTTTAAAATTTTATTATGTATTTTTTTTAATGGAACAATCAAATGAAGGTGATAAGACTATATTAGATTTTTCTTTAGCTTATGACTTCTTAATAGCTAATACCTTATTTAAGAAAAGAGATGAACATCTTATCACTTATAAAAATAGATATAGTAAAGCACAGATTGATTATTTTCTTATAAGAAAATTATATCGTTTAGATTGCAAAGATTGTAAAGTTATTCCGAGTGAAAATTTATGTACCAACATCGATTATTAGTTTTGGGCTTTAATATAAAGGATCAAAAAATAAAAAAATAAAGTAAAACAATTTTCTAGGATTAGATGAGGGGATTTTAAAGAATATTAACAAAAATATTTTTGAGAGTAAGATTTTAGATCTTAAGATTTTGTCCGTGCATGAGGATGCCAATATTATGTGGGAAAAAGCGACTTGTGATATTAAGAATATTGTAAAAGATGTGCTTGAAATTTCAAAGAGAAAAGCTCCTAATAGTAAAAATAGTTGGTGGTGGAATCTAAATGTGCAAGAAAAGATAAAAAATAAAAATATTTGTTATAAAAATTGATTTAGATGTAAAAATTATGATAATTGGGAAAACTATAAAGAGGCTTGTAAGGAATCTAAGAAAGTTATTTACGATGCAAAGAGCTTAGCTTTTAATGATTTATATACTATATTAGATATTAAGGAAGGAGAAAAATATATGTATAAGTTAGCCTAACAAAGATATAGGAGTAGTAAGGATTTAGTTCAAGTGAAGTGTATTAAGGATGAAAATCAAAGAGATATTTTACTAAACTTTTTAACGAAGAATGCGAAAATACGCTTGACTTTAGTGACTTTATCACCTTAAATAAAAATAAAGATTTTTGTTTTTATCGGCGTATAGATAAAACCAAAGTTAGAGAGGCTTTAAAAAAATGAAGTGTGGAAAAGCTGTTGGACCTAATGATATTCCAATGGAGATGTGGAAATGCTTAGGAGATGAAGGAATTTTTTGGCTTACTAAACTTTTTAATACTATTTTGAAGACTAAAAAGATGCCAGATCAATGGAGAATAAGTGTGTTAATTCTTATTTTTAAGAATAAAGGTGATGCACAGGAGTGTGCGAATTATAAATGAATTAAGTTAATGTGTCATACTTTAAAACTATTGGAGCGAGTTATGGAGCGTAGGTTGCGACGTGATATTAATGTTTCTCAAAATCAATTTGGATTCATGCCGGGCAGATCTACTATGGAAGCCATACATTTATTGAGAGGTTTGATGGAAAAATATAGATAAAATAAGGAGGAGCTACATATGATATTTATTGATTTAGAGAAAACATTTGATAAAGTTCCAAGAGAAGTGCTATGGAGAGTTCTTGAAAAGAATGGATTTAATAATGCTTATATTCAAATCATTAAAGATATGTATGCATGAGCTATCACTTGTATTCAAATACAAGGTGGTTTAGTATTTTCCTATTTCGGTTGGATTACATCAAGGATCAACCTTAAGCCCATATCTTTTTGCTTTAGTCATAGATGTTCTCACTAGACATTTGCAAGAGGATGTACCTTGGTGTATGCTTTTTGCTGATGATATTCTTCTTGTTGATAAGACTAGAGAGGGAGTTGAAGGTAAACTCGAATTATGGAGGTCAACTTTAGAGTCTAAAGGTTTTCGCTTGAGTAGATCTAAAACTGAATATATGGAGTGTAATTTTAGTAGCAATAGACCTAGTGATGGGATTGTGACTTTGGGCGATCAAGTCATTAATAAGAGTACACGTTTTAGATATCTTGGATCTATTGTTCAGAGTGATGGTGAAATTGATGGGGATATTATCAACAGAATTCAAGTTGGATGGTTGAAGTGAAGGAATGCATCGGGCTTATTGTGCGATAGAAAAGTCACCCTCAAACTTAAGAGAAAATTCTATAAGATGGTGGTGAGACTTGCAATGCTTTATGGTGCCGAATGTTGGCCATTAAAAGAGAAGCATAATACTAAGTTAAGTGTTGTAGAGATGAGGATGCTTAGGTGGATGAGTGGCTTGACCCTTAGAGATAGGACATGAAATGAGCATATACGTGAAAAGGTTGGAGTAGCTCCAATGGAAGATAAGACTAGAGAGATTCGTCTTAGATGGTTTGGTCACATTAAACAGAGGCCTTCTGATGATCCGGTTAGAAAAGTTGAGGTATTAGATTTGAATTTTGTTAAGAAAGGTAGAGGTAGACCTAAAAAGAGTTGGTTAGAAAATATTAGAAATGATCTTTCTTTATTAGATTTAAATGAGAATTTGACTTTTAACCAGACACAATGGCGAAAAAGGATTCATGTAGCCGACCTCACGTAGTGGGGCAAAGGCTTGATGTTGTTGTTGTTGTATTTATTTTACTTGAGATTGAAAATCAATATTTTTAATACCCTTATATTTGAAATACTCTGCACCTCTTTTACTTCAAACCAAATATCCTCTAAGAGAAATAGAGAATTTATTATACATGAAAGAGAATATTTGCTAGTTACTAACTTTCCGATCTAGTAAATCTCTATGATGACAAGTTTTATAGATTTTCCTAAAATTTACTACTTATTGCCGGCGATTCAGATATTGAGCAGCAAGTAGCAGGTAAACCTAGCCTTGGGATCCCAATTTGTGGGACTATCTCATGACGTTATTCCCTTATTCATATCAAAGCATTTATTAAAACTTTGTTATTACTTTGTGCATTATGTTCTTGTAATAATTGTTCAAAATCATTAGGTAATTAGTTGCCTCCCAAAGAAGGAATTATCTAAATTGTATAAAATTCTGTTATATAAACAAAGGTGTAAGGTTTTTAATGAAATAAATAATAATTCAAATTATTTCTCTCTCTCTCTCTCTCCCTCCCTCCCCCTCTCTCTCTCTCTCTCCCTCCCTCCCCCTCTCTCTCTCTCTCTCTCTCTCTCTCTCTCTCTCTCTCTCTCTCTCTCTCTCTCTCTCTCTCTCTCTCTCTCTAGTATTAGAGGCTTAGGAAAATAATCCTTTGGCAGCTCTCTCTTATGGTTTTTTTCATGAACCCACAACTACCTTCAAAAGCTGGCTTCTTCATTCTCTATGGTAGGATTCCTAACAAACCACATTCTCCTGTATCCAGCCCATCAATCCACTGTGGCCTGCACTGTCGCAAGGTTCCCTTGATCTCCACTTGCTTTCTCGCCCATATTCTCAGCTTGCACCTTCTCTTGTGGTCCACTTCTTGCACCGTTGCCTATAGTCTAACACATGCATTTTCGCTTGCAGTCCACCTCCTACATTATTGTTTGTAGTTTACTACACTGTAAGTCATAAGAGGAGAGAAATATAAAAATTATGGAGAATGTCTTGTGTATTAGAAGCTGTTGGCCAACCAAATGATTTTGAATCAAACTAGATCTCTCAAATCCTTATGGGTGAGTATCAAAACTTTTAACCATCATTCAAATTTAATGAAAGAAATTATCTTTTTTAGTCCAACTTTATAAATATCTATGTCAAGGCAATACGAAATTCCATCTTATTTGCCACATACTGAGATAAGATTATCAGTTTTGTCACTCTGTATGTAGAAACTTTTTATTCATGTCATGGCTATTGGATTCCAATGACACCTAAAATTAGTGGAACTTTCATTTTCCTAACCACAGCTAAAGATATTTGGGACATGGTAAAGCAAGCATACTAAGAGGTTCATGATACTGTCTTAGTCTATGAAATTTAGATTAAAATTCATGCTATAAAACAAGGTACTCTTTTAATTATCAAGTATTATTACAAATAGAAGTTTTATGGCTCAAACTTGGCCATTAACAATGTATTAAAATAAGACATAGTGAACATATTCTATTGAGAAAAGGATCAAAATGCTCCATTGATTCTTTATGAAAGACCAAAATGATCCCAAACTAGATTAATATATTATTTTGGTCCCTAAAGTCTTTTTAAAAATGAACCAAAATAGTCTTACTATGGTGAGACTATTTTGGTTCCTCTTTAAGGAGTTCATGGACCAAAATGGTTCCTTTATCATAGTTGGGGACTATTTTAGTCTTTCATAAAGAGTCAAGGGATCATTTTGGTTATTTTTTCTAAATTATTAATTAACACTTAAAGGACATTTAAATATATTTTAAATATAAAAAACAAATTAATCTTTAATGATTAATTAATTTTTTAAATATAAAAACATTTATTTTAAATATAAAAGATAAATTAACAAATAAAATTTTTAAATAAATTTTAATTCTAATTTTAATTATCCATTTTAATTCTAAATAAAATTTAATTCTAATTTTAATATCAATATTTAATTTTTCTAAAAAAGTCGGAATTTAATTATCCATATTCGCTCATTTTTAAATTAATTTGATGACGCGCTTCTATCACTTATTTTGTCCAAAAATATTAGAATTTTTATCATTCATCCAATATTTAACTTGCTTATGCATGTTTACGAATTTCATGTTGCCAAGTTGCCGAACTCTAATGGAATTTTGTAAAACTATAGCATTCCATGGAATGCATCAAACAATTTGGCTTATTCAATAATAGAATTAGCCAAACTGTTTGGTGTATTCAGAATTAGCCAAACAGTTTGGTGTATTCAATAGTTTTAACCAAACTGTTTAGCATATTCAACGAAATGTGCCAAACAGTTTGACTATTTTGCTTTTTTTTTTTTTTTTTTTTTTTAACTTTTGGTAAAATTCTGGTCCTTCACCTAATTTAAGTTTTGCTTGTGCTTCTTAAAATTTCTTCAATAAAAATGCTAGCATTCTCGTGTTATAAGTTACCGTCCATTCTTCCAGTAATATTTCAATATTAAAATGTTGTTTGTTTATTGCTTTTAAACTTGA
This sequence comes from Dendrobium huoshanense, assembly GCA_016618105.1. NCBI lineage: Eukaryota > Viridiplantae > Streptophyta > Magnoliopsida > Asparagales > Orchidaceae > Dendrobium > Dendrobium huoshanense. Next base: position 19,691,503 of record CM028352.1, on the reverse strand, counting down.
AGTGGGGTCTGCTATTTTTAATCACCTTTAAAAAAAAGGAACTACTAAGATTGTCCTAGAAATAAAAAAAAGAGTAAGCTACTTAATATGCTAATGTTGTCTCTATGTCAATGCCCATGCCCTTTTTTATGACCTGGCTTTGAGACCGAAGTTTGTCACAACTCACGAGCCATGATTTACATGTAGTTTTTTGCTCATTTCCATTTTTATCATATTGAAATTTGATTGAAGTCATACTTTGGTATGAAGATCTAACATTCAGCGCAGCAGCTTGTAAAAGACACTGAGACATACATCATCATCAACAAACATTTAAATTATAAAGTATATTGTCACATATGACATAAGCATAAAAATTTTACTTTATATTTAAAACATCAGGTGTAAACTTTTCTATGTAATGGCAACATCTTCTAATGGTTCCTTGTCCCCGTAGAGTCTTTAAAAAAATAAGATGAATTTTAATGAGTTTCAAACTCTAGAATAATCCCTGCAGGACAATTGTTTGCAACCTCTCATATTTTTTTCTTTCATTATTAGATATGCACACGTGTTCTTGTGGACATGCAACCTGAATCGGTTTTCTTAACTCGGTATATTTTTATTTAAAAACATTTATATAGCGCAATTAGGCTACTTGAGCCCCTTTTCATGAAACGCTGCTTCCATGCATGAGATGTGTTCACATACTCATGCATGAATAAACTTTTGGCAAGGCCGTTTATGATTATTACATTAGTTTCATGATTATAGATAAAAATATAAATATTCATTATTTTTTAAAATTATATTATTTTTAAAATTATATTATTTCGTGAATATTCAAATAAATTTTAATTAATTAACAAAATTTAACATTTACATTGCAAATTGAAATCCAGATAAACATTCATCAGTTGAGCCGTAATTCATGTAAAACATGCTTGAATATAACAACTATCACTTTTTTTAAATAGAATATTATTAAAATGAGATGTAGGATTTCTTACCTATAAATGAATATTTGAAGTGAAATTTACCTAAAACGAATAGTGGATTGAAGTTCTATGAATTTTCTTGATTATCTAGAATTTTCTCAGAATTTCAAGAAAATTTCTCTTCTGATTTTCCTTCAGACCTAACCCTTAGCAGTGGAAATACAACAACCCCACACCATCTGTTGCTACCATGTTTTTAGGAACTGTTTACTTAAAGAAGAGTTAAAAATCCTCTTCTTTATAAATTTGAGTTCGGCCAAGAACTCACTTCACCATTAACCTTGCCTTCGAGAAGAAGTTTACTCTAAGCATGAGTATTACCCTTATCATAGACCTTAACATTGCATGAAGAGGAGGTGATAGTTTGAGGAGCTTAATTCTAAGTTGGTTTTGTATGGTAGATTCTCTATGCATTCTATACTGATTATGAATTTTCATGTCCCACCTTTAAGCTTGATCCTCTCCTCAATATGCATTAGATTGAGAGGAAAATAGTTTTCAACTACAGTGGAATGTGTTTATATTGCTTCATGGGATTCTTAAAGCTGGCATATGATTTCGCATTGCGACGCTTCCCTTCATCACACACGATCTTCAAGATGAGTAGATATGCTTTTGCAATCTTTGTTCTTCGATCTTACAAGAGGTGGATGGGATGATGCTCAGCTTTGAAAAACTTGATTTGCTTAGTGGTTCTTTCTTGAGGTGAGGGAGAGTGGACTTTCCATGTTTTATGAATTGTGTTGGTTGAAAATAAGGTGATCAGTTAGTATAAGTAGAGAACATCAAATTATTACGTTTTAAAAGTAATTTGGTTGAGTTTTTTGGGGCATGTCCTCATGGTGATTACTCACTTCCTTCACAGCCAAAAAAATTTTGTTTGCATTGAGATATATTTTTTGGATAAGACACTCTGAAACCCAAGTCAATAGGTATGCTTGAAGGGATGGATGAAGATGGATCAATAATGCCTTCTCTAAGTAATCAGAAAGGTTTTAGAATGGATTTTATTATCCTCCAAAAAGGTTTTGGAATGGTTTTTACCTTATGCTTGGGGGTATTTATATTTGTTTGGATGGGGGTACTTTGGTACGTTCGACAAGCAAATGGTGGATATAAGAGAAATTGTCTTTGACATTTGTGTTGGATAAAAATACACCGTACCTTTGTTGGTGGCTTTTTGATCTTTCAACTTATTAAATGAATCGGGATTGAGGCACTTCATCTTAATATTTGATGTTGCAGTGTTACACCTCTAGGGTTAATCGACAAAAGCATTGGGATTCCCTATTTATACTAACTGACAAAAGCATTCGATTTTGAGATTAGTGTAAGATATGATATGAGTTGGACCATATAGTTCTAGTTGAGACTTCGAGATTAGTCTTGATACCCTTAAGCTTGATTGAAGTGTAACTAGGTTAGTATGAATCTTGAGGTGATTTAATGATGTAGATTTTTAAGGAACTATTTTTTGTCTTTCCACTATAATATAGAAATCATGGATGCGCTAAGTTTAGTGCTCTTGATTTGCTGATTGGGACTAATCCTTTCCCCCTAAGTTTTTATGATATATAATGTATGAATTAGTTTAATTTGATATTAAATTATTATTATGTTTTATTTAGTAGTTTATTAATTTCTAATTGCTCTTAATATCTACTAAGAATGCATGGAGGGATGTGGGATATTTGGATTGTACTAATTAGTTAAATGGTGGCTTACCACATTAACTCGCCACATGGACATGATTAAATACCTGATATACATAAGCTAATAATTATGTTTGAAATATGAGACTTGCTCGTTCATTGCTTGAAGTTTACTCAAGTTAAATTAAAAGGAGTTGAAATTGAAACCAAAATTTTCGAAGATTAGTTACTTGAAATTAGTGTGATACTGTGATTCAGCTCGATTGATTCAATATATAATATCCGCATGTATTTATGTATGTTTTAACACAATGAATACACCGCATGTATTTATGTATGTTTTAACACATTGAACACACATAAATATAGTCACAATTACATTATATACATGCACATATATGAATGCTAATATATTATATTATAGAGTATAATTTCATACATAAATCTTAACGTTTAATGGATAAGGATCTATTAAATGTGGTTTATAAAATTATATTCTTGACTTAAACCATTTTGAAGTCCGACTTTGAATTGACACTTCTGACTTCACTTAAATTTGGCTCAATTGGGGATCAAACCCTCTACTTTGGTGTTAGGTCAACTCACTTGAATTGAACTCAATATCACTCCTAAGTGAGTACTAAACAGATACTGATGTCTATTTGTATTATGTGGGTTTTATTCTATAGTTTTGAATATCATAATCATCGTCATCAACATTAGACTTATCCCAAGTACTTGGGTCAACTTTATAAATTCTTATTTTTCATTTGTTCATGCTTAGTGCTGCATGAGATGCTGAATTTATTCTTTCCAAATCATTTTGCATTATATTTTTCCATATAATCATAGGGCACCCTTTATTTCTAGACCTATGACATATTTAATAAGCCCTTTTGATCGTCACAATTCTTAGTTTTTTGTTATATATGTACAAATTGAATAATTCTTTTTTTTCTCAATTAATGTCACTTCAAATATTTCTTCTAATATAATCATTTGTATGAATTATTTTATTAAAACTACTATATTTTATAATAAATATTTAGTCTTGGCATGCCAAAGTGAAATATGTAAAGGAGCATCTTTCATAAGTATGGGAGTGCAATGCATAAAATACATGCATTATACTTTTGAGGTTTAACATGTGCATTTTTATCCGCTTTAACAAAGTATGAGAAATGGTTTTTTAAAATAATTCACCGCTACATGTTTTATATGAGTATAATATATGAATCTGCTAACTAAGCTTTTCGATCGAATTATTTAGAATTGGAGACTAATAAAACTTAATTCACAACCGGCTGTCTAGTTATTAGTACTTATGTTAGCTGTGTAGTAATTAATTTATTCACCACTAATGTTATAAAGATGCGATTTGGGGCATGATGGGTGTTTTCTTGAAAAGATTGGTAGTTTCTCAATAGTTGGGTAAACTAATATTTTTTCTTATGACGAAATAGTTTAAGTAGCTTTTTAGCGGGTATTTAATAATTGTTCTTCGAGACTTTGAAGAGCAGGAAATAATGGTTTATTTGTGAAGTTGATGTTTCATCTAAAACTAAACCAATTTATTTAGTGGATGTTTGTTTTACTGGTTGTTTAGTCGTGGAATCTACATAGTCTACTACTGGGATCTACCAAACCTATTTCTGAAGTTAGTCATTATAGTAGAAAGAAATGAGTTATTTTACTTTATATTCGATAATACTACATACAAAGCTTAATTGTTTGTTCTGTATAGCACATGGTTTAAAATTGCGCAATATGAAGCTCGCCTTGAGGCCCGCTATTGCGCAATTCCAGTAAAAAAGCCCGATGCTTACGCCTCGAGTTTTTTTTTATGAGGCTTGCGCCTCAACTTGGTTGAGGCCCGCCTCGCCTCACTTGCATGAGGCTTACGCCTCACGCTATATATATTAAAACTTACATAAATCTTGAAGTAAATGCCCGACATTGGACTCTACAGAGAGGAGGAAGGGGAGAGAGCAGTTCATCATAATGAGATTCAAATGAAGAACCCCTTAGTGATGACAGTGCTGATGACTTATGAGTTCTTATGTGATATGTCATTGCTATTTATTTTTGAAAATTTGAATTATATGTTAATGAAAAGAATACTGGGATTTGGGAAAGATAAAATTTTGAGTTGAACTATATTTCATGTAGTCTTATTATTAGGATATTTTGATTTCACTTCATATCTTATGCTTTTTTATGTTTTATATTATTCACTCATTAGTATATAAACAATTTATCATTTTATGTTTACGCAATCTTTTGATTTTGAGGCTTACGCCTCAAAACGCCTTGAGGCTTACGCCTCGCCACGAATAAAAAACGCATGAGTCATACTTTATATTCGAATACGCAATTTTAAACACTGGTATAGCATGCTTGTTTATTTCTCTTTAAAATTATATATGCAGGGAATTCACTTTTTGAAATTCCTTTTTTTTTTTTTTTTTTAAACGTCACATCTTAATGAATGATAATTTTGCAACCTTCTATTGTTCTGTTTTGGCTGATTATGAACTCTGGAAGTTACAAACGAATAAGGCCATTCATGTTGATTATGTTAGACCGGCCCAAGTGGGGTCGGTTGAACCAGCTGAACTGGCCCCTAGTGGACCGGTTTTTGTCCACAGGCGGAGGGTCCAAGGGGGGGCGGAACCATGGAGAGAGAGAGAGAGAGAGGGGCAAGTAGATGGGGCCCACACAATAATTAAGCATTGTATGGGAGGGAAATTTCAATTAGGGGCTGTTTTGGGATTAACTTTTGTTTTTTTTACTTTAATTAGCCTTGTCTTGCTAGGGTTAGGGTTATCTTGAATTTGAGATCTCTTGTGTGGTTCTTGGGCTCTAGTCTTTGGCTAGAGATTTGGAGAATTGGTTCTTCCTCTCGAATTGAAGATCCGTGTATCTTGTGCTGTTTTTTTTCTTCTATTAGTGAATTTCAAGTATTTTTTTCTCAGATTTCCTACCATTTTTATAAAAATCTGCTCTATTTTGGCTGAATTTCTCTGAAATTCAGCAAACCTCTGCATTATTGGTGGCTATTTTCTATCAGATTATCACAAGTAAGCAGCACATTTTAGCATTCTCAGAGATCCGTAAAGCGAGAGGTACTTAATGTAATTATTCATATTTAATAGCAAGGCATTCTTTTAAGCTTGTGAGAAACTCATGTCCAATACTACTGATGAATCCACCACTTAACTTTTTCTTACTTGGTTTTGAATTGCATTCAAAATCATATAATTATCATTTCTCAGTGGAATTTTTTTTTCTTGCAGAGATTATGGAATTTCTCAACCGGGAAATTCTTGAAGACATACAGGGGACACACCAATTTAAGATATGTCATTTCTGCTACATTTTCAGTTACAAATGGCAAGTATATTGTAAGTGGTTCCGAAGATAACTGCGTATATTTGTGGGATCTTCAGAGCAGAAAGATTGTACAGAGATTAGAAGGTCACAAGGACATTGTCTTATCTGTCTCATGTCACCCAAAGTTGAATATTATTGCATCTGGAGCATTTGAAAAGGACTGCTCGGTGAAGATTTGGATTCAGAGAGATGAGAAGCAAATGGATATTTGAATTGATTATTGTAAGTCCCCTCTGTTTTAACTTCAAATGGCTTAACAATTACCATGCATTTTCCAAACCTATGACCTCAAGTTGGAATTGAAAAAAAACGTATTTCTTGGTAGTGTTATTGTGCCAAATACAATATTATTTAAGTTTTTTTATTTTATTTTTAGAAAAGATTATATTATGATATCTTCATATAAATTATACTAAAATGAATTAAAAAATCTTTTATATATATCTTCATATATATATATATATATATAACAGTAATTTCAAAATAGATTCAATTATTTTTAATGTCCTTAAAATTTTTTTTCCCATTTGTCATGATTTTTTGAAGAATAAGGTTTCGTTTGGGAAAGCTTTCATTTTGCTTTTTAAAATAACTTTTTAGTAAAAAAAAATTTGAAATAGAAATTTTTGTATTAAAGTTTAAGTCTTCGTTTGGGATGACTTTTTTATTATTTCTTAAAATAGTTAACTTTTTATACTAGAAAATTGCTTTAAGAAACAATAAAAAAGACGTCCCAAACGAAAGCCTAAAAAGCAGTAAAATAAGCTGACCCAAAAAAATCTAAATGGTCTTTATAGGTTCGTTTGGGATGGCTTTTTTACTGCTTCTTAAATCAGCTTTTTAGTTAAAAATTAAAATTTTGTACTATAAAATTTGCTTTATGAATCAATAAGAAAGCCGTCCCAAACTGAAATGTTTGTCTTATGTTCTTTTTTTCTAATTTGTCTCTACCCGGAATTTATTAAATGGCTACCTTTCTTTTCTTTGATGGGACCTTTCTCTAAAGGTTTGATGATACAGTTTCTTGCCTGCATAAGAAAGACAGTGATGCGCTTTGATTAAACTAATCATTCTCATCTTAGTCTATTGATTTTGCCTTCAGCTCATTCTGCGCATCACTCACAAAAATATATTCCTGCTGATGCAACCGAAATATTAGTATTAGTTGTGACATTCATTATCATTTAGGGTCTTATATGATCTGGCAAATTGTCTAAATCATCCGACTTTGTCTGATATCTTGAACAAAATCCTTCTGGTCCCACTGTTCTCGGCGACTGGCCTCAAAAGCAGCTGGCAACTTTATAGCGTACAATAGAGATAACCTAAACTAAAGCTGTATTTGTTTCCAATGCATCTCAATTGGTTATTTCTCTCTTAATAATGGAACAAATTTGTGTATGGTGAGACTTTTCTCCGTTTATGAAGAGACTGTCTATTCTTCTTTTAATTTTTTTGTTTATAATTCTCAAAGTAGGATTATATGCTAAATTATGAGTTAGACTGTGTTAATTATATTTAGATTAATTTTTTATTTTATTTTATGATTTAATCATTTATGTTATGATTATTTGACAAGTTTTATACTGATTGTCGACTATCTAACGTGATCATTCATTTTTCTTATCCAGGATTTGGGACCTGGCAACGGCATATATGTGAAAAGGTTGAAGTAGCGCCAGTGGAAGATAAGATTAGAGAGAGTCGCCTTAGATGGTTTGGTCAGATAAAACGGTAGTCTTCTGATGACCCGATTAGGAAAATAGATGTATTAGATTTGATTTATGTTAAGAAAGATAAATGTAGACTTTAAAAGTCTTGGTTAGAAAATATTTGAAATGATCTTTCTTTATTAAATTTAATGAGAATTTTACTTTTGACAACATATAATGGAGAAAATGGATTCATGTAGTTTAACCCAACGTAGTGGGACAAAGGTTTGATGTTGATGATGATGTTTGTTGTTGTATATTTACTTGAATTGAAAACAGTATTTCATTTAGTTATTTATATTTTATCTTCACTATTATAAATAATATTTCGAAAACCGAGTTAGATCGAGCTGTTTAAGTCAATTTAAAATTGAGATTTATGAATATGCCACTGTATATATAACTCAAATTTTATATTTACTTGTCCAACACCTAAATTACTTTTATTATGTCAAATATTACATTTTTACTTCCGGAAGCCTATTCTTTCCACGTCATTCTGCCTACTCCCCTCAATAAAGGGAGTGAAGCTTGGTGAAGCTGGTAGTCTTCATAGAGATTATTACGTGCGTGGTCCGGATCGGAGAACTATCCATATTCTGTGAGTGTGCGTAGTAAAAGCAAAGTACTGTGCACCACTATGCATTTACTGTGGATGCTCACAAAAATTAGATGCAACTTCGATTTGGACTCTGCACGTAATAATCTCTCGTCTTGAATGCATAGACAATGACGTCTCCTGCCGAAGAGAGAGAAAAATAATTCTAGAGGGACAATATCTAAGATTTTTTTTTTATTTAATTTGAGTGCAAAAAATTATGTAATTGGGCTCAGCCCTTGATTGACCTATTTAGAAATTTAATTTGGGACTTAGAGCCTTGCATAATTGACCACATAGACATTACTATATATAAAATAAAAGAAAAATATAATAACCACAAAGCTTAATTAGGAGCAATTATTGTGTCCGGACACCGAACGTGTTCAGATATCAATAAAAGTGCATCACATCACTAGGCGCTCAATACCGAGCTCGGTACCGTGTTTGATATCGAAGCGGTACTGCTGGTACCCTGTCCGGACACAATACTTTTTTCCTTAATTAGACTATTCTACTTGATGAAATCTCTCGCCGAGCTTGAAAGAAGTCATTGACTTGACGTACTGAATAGCTGATCAATAGTTTTTCATATGGAGTTGTCCACTTGAGTAGTTGTGAGGGCTAATTTGATAGGTCGAATAGATCAAGTTGAATTGGCTTGACTCATACTGATTTCCCTTGAGCCCGAGCTCTTATTGTTATTATTATTATTATTTATTTTATATTTAGCTGTTTAGAAATTGAGAATATAATTATGTGACATTATTAATATAATGTAATACGAAAATTACGTTAAGGATGGCCGCGTGGATGCACGTGTGAATCTTAATAATGCAGGATCACAGGCGGCAAAAAGTTTTTCGCACGGCCCACACGCAAGCCCCATTTATAATCACGTTTGTTTTATCTTTATATATATATTTTTGAATTCTAGAAGGTCCAAAATGTTGAAGTAAAATCTACTGAACAGAATTACTTCAGAATATCGTCATTCAACTTAATTCAACTTGTGTTTGAGAACATTTTTTTATAATTTCTATTATTTTTTTGTAAGGTAATTTTTTAATACAATTTTTTTTTTGAATTAGAGACTTTTTAATGAAAATATACTCTAAAAAAGGGTAAGAAAGCATTTTCAAAGGAAGGCTTAGGCTTCGTTTGTGACTTTTTTTTTACTACTTTAAAATTACTTTTTATTACAAAATTTAAAAGCAATTCAAGAAATTTTTGTAATAGAAAACCATTTTGAAAACAGCAAAGAAGGTGTCCCACTTCATTTAGGACTGATTTTTTCATGTTTTTAAAAATAACTTTTTAGTACAAAAATTAAATTTTTTATACTAAAAAGCTTCTTTAAGAAGCAGAAATAAAGCCATCCCAAATGAAGCTTTAGTGTAGAATAATTTTTAATTATTTAAAATTAAGGGTAGGATGAGTTTTTTTATTTATTAAATTCATTCTAAATTTTGTATTATATAATATTTGATTGATTATATATGTACTATGCTTAGCATAAAATAAATTTAGTCCTTTGGGACGGCTTTTTTACTGCTTTCTAAAACGGAGTTTTAGTACAAAATTTTAATTTTTGATAAAACTCCGTTTTAAAAAGAATAAAAAAGCGTCTCAAACGAAGCCTAATCTATACAGTTTAGATTTATTGATGAGTCAATAAACTTTTCAGGTATTACTAAGGTTTTGAAAATTGGACCGGACAATGAATCGGAAGAAGAAGACGTTCACGGTTCGACCGGTTGAACCGAATGACATAAAAAATAATAAAATTATTAAAAATTATAAAATGAACAAGAAATTTTCCTACAATAACTTCATTCTACATTCCATTATTATATCAAATTAATCAAAGAACATAAATATTGAGTTTGTAATGCATAAAAAATAACACAATATAAATATGGCATCAAGTAAGTCCATAAAATATAAGTTCATAAATAAGTAAATAACTCAACAAACGAGAATTTTTGAGAAATGCATACCTTTTGTTGAGCGCTATTGTGTGTTAAATATTGAGGAATGCAGACCATCTTCAATTCTCTTTCTCTAAAATATGAAAATGTTAAAAAGTAAAATGAATAATTTTTTTTAGATCTTATAGTTTCTATATCCATTTAGTGAAGCTTTGAGAAAAGGCCGAATACACGAGGAATAGCGTATTTAGGGTAGAGGCGAGACATAATACTTCCCAATCTTCATTACGCACATTTGATTATATTTGGAAGACTGAAATTGCCATACTTAGAACAGTTTGCCCAGTTCTTCAAAAAACCACCCGGTTCGGCGGTTCTTCAAAAACAGATTTTTCATCGGTTTTATTTTCAGCCGATTCTTTCGCCGAACCAGACTGGTTCTCGGTTGAACCGATCGAACCGGTCGGTCCAGTCCAACTTTAAATATGTTGGGTATTACTACCTTTGTTATTAATAAGCAAAATAAGAGGTGAATAAAAAGAAAATTAAGAGTCAATTGCATTAATAAAACTTTTATTGAAAGAAAGTTTTTTTTTTTTGAAGAATAGGTTTATTTTGTGAGTTTTAATTTTAGATATTTTTTTTTAAAGAAATTATGGAAGATTAATTAGGTATGAAGTCATTTCAAGTTGTGGCATGATTAATTAGGTTTCGTTTGAGACAATTTTTTTACTATTTTTTAAAATAGCTTTCTAACTCAAAAATTAAAAATTTTGTATTAAAAATTATTTTAAAAAGCAGTAAGAAAATGATCTCAAATGAAGCCTTAGTTTCATAGCAATGATGATAAATGATCAAAGTAAAAGAAAATTTCTTGGGATGAATTGCTCTTTCATTTATGGGTATAAGAAGCAACCTACATGCACACACTAAAAGTAAGATATTTGAAATTATATATATATATATTGTTTAGATTTTAAATTGATTATTTAAATTTGGATTCAAATATCCATATAGATCTTTTTCCACTATCAAAGGGTTTTGCTCAAGCATTATATATATTCCTTATTTTCTAATTTAAAGAACTCATGTATCAATCAATCTCAGCGGACGAAGCTGTGATGAATTTCTTTATATCTAATATAAATTTAATATTAATAATCGTTCTTGTTCGTCAATTTTGAGCCCACATGATGAAAATATATATAGAATATATTTTTATCCTTCATAAAAAAAGTTCTTTTTTCACCATTGATGATATTATTTTTTTGTTAATTTAGTTCTCATGATGCAGCACATGACTTAAATTTGAAAGCCATCCTTTTTCTAACCGAAGACTCTGTTTTTTCTTAATAATTTCTTTCTTCAATGACGCTTCCCTTATTTCATAAATAATTAAAAAAAAAAAAAAACTTATGCCATTACAGGAAAATCACTTGTTAGTGGCAGACTAACAAGGAAAATCCGCTGGAAATATTGCTTCTCCTGCGAATTTTTTGGCGGATAGCAATTCGCTCGTCGAAAAGTCTTCACTGGCGACCGGCAGATTTTCTGGCAGAATTCCGGCAAAAATTGAAGGTTGCACGTCATTTTCTTCGAGCGAATTCCGACATTTTATCCGCCTGTATTTTTTTTCAAAAATGTTGTGTTAGTATTAAGTGGCGGAGCCAGAAATTTCTTATAGAGGGGGCACACATTTATTATCTAATTCATTTAAGAGATAATTTGAGAAGTATATATATATATATATATATATATATATATATATATATATATATAATATATATATATATATATATATATATATATCATTTTGAATGCACAAATTCTATAAAATACTATTCAAATAGAAACAATGGAGTAGAACAGGGTGCAAACGAGCAGAGTAGAGCTCGAGCCAGGAGAATGTCTAGCTCGAACTCGAGTCGAGCTCAAAATTCGAGCTTGAGCTCGACTCATCTTCATGTCGAGCGGCTCGTCGAGCTCCGCTGTCAAGCTTGTAGTCACGTCCGCTGTCGAGCTCCGTCGTCGTTGTCCCGAGTTTGTAGTCGTGTCCACCATCATTGTCCTGAGCTCGTCTACCGTCGAGTGCTTGTCTGTCATAGTCGCATCCGTTGTCGCGATTATGAGCTCGTTTGCCGTCGAGTGCATAACCGTCATGTTCGAGCTCGACTCGCGAGCTCAATAAGATTGACTCATCGAGCCTGCTACCGAGATGAGTCTAAGCTACAGGAGGACTTAAGATTTTCTGATAAATGTCTAGGGTAAAAATATATTTTCTGATAAATATATCAACAGATTTTTGAAGTTTTTCTTATAAAATTCCAATCAGAGAAAGGTCTTATTTGGGCGGTGTCTAGATAGGAAAGCTACAGGAGGACTTAGGAGGCCAGGAATGTGATATGACTGCTTTTTTTTTTTTCTTCTTCTACATAAATTGTGCTAAGTGGGCACTGTATGGATCATAGCATTTTAGGGGGGCAGCCCCCCTTGCCCCCCCTCCCTCCGCCCTTGTTAGTATTACCGGTGGATAATCCGCCGCCATGTTCCGCCAGACTATTATAGACGGATGAAACTGGTGGATTATCTGTCGGAAATATTGGCGTAATGAATCAACTTGAAACTTACATCATTTCGTTGAATCGTATTTACCGACTATTTTTCAACGATAATCTGTCAGAAACTTGCAACATAAACAAAAGATAATGCTAAACGCACCAAAATGGTAAACACACCTGCGTTAAAGCACATATTAATATACTCGAAAATAGCACCAGATTATACCTTATTCAATGGCATTTATTTATTTCCCAATTGATCTCTTACTTATCTGTTTTTAAGTCAGCTGATGGCCAATTTTGCTGGTAAAACCATTTACTAATACTATAAAATAATCAATGAGATGGTTGGGCAGTGGCTCTCCTCTCCTATACACTCTTTCTCTAATAAAGAAAATATTTGTGCTGAAGCTTTTATGGATCAAACTAACAATTAATTACTAATAAGTGAAATGATGAGTACGTGTATGTGATGGCAGGTGTGAAGTCATTCCTAAAGCCTCCAAATCAACAGTAATCAAAGTAAAAGGAGCTGTAGTTCACATGCACCAACCAGATCATAATATTTTTTTATAATATTTATAATATACAGAAGCCAGGTATGTCTTGGTCGCTTTGCGGTTTGAGCTTGAAGGGGAGAATTAGGTTTTTGAGGTTAGGCTTTCTTCTTCTTCTTCAGCTCTCTCTTTCTCCAGTGTTTAATTTCTTGGTGTTCTTCAGCTTACCAGACAATTTCTTCAGCCTTCTCATGAGTTTTTCCCTGATTTCTATTGTTTTTTTGTTACATGATTGAAATTGAACTATACTTATCATAATTAGGAGAAAAAAATATCATAGAAACTGAACATAAAATTAAGAACTTCTGTCTTTTAATTCTTTGTCTTTAATTTTCTCCTCAGCTGTTTTATTAAAATAAATTAATTTAAGCTTCCCGATCAAAAGCTTTTTCTTAGTGAAACGCACTTCTTTTCATATTTTGGATTGTTATAGTGGAGAGTTCCAGTACTGAAGATTTTCATATCAGTAACGATATTTCTCTTTGATATATGCAGGATATTTGCTTATGATTAGTAGCACTAAGTACAACCGGCTTTATATTTCATTACTGATCACCATTACTTTCATTTTTGTTATTAATCTCTCAAGGTACTTCTGATCTGAAATAATGGAATCAAGAACTTTTCACTGGGTTTCAGACTTGGTAAGTGGAAAGATCTTAAAAAAGAAAATTGGTTGAGGATATCCTAAGCTGAATTCACCTCTTCCAGATACTAATTTTTTTTATTGAACTGTAGTAGAGCACTTCTGTCTAATTATAAGCTGACCAAAATTAAGAGAGAGATGTAGTTAGTTACTTTTATTAGAAGAAAAAAAAAAAAATGTAAGAAGATCTCTTTTATTGTTCCATAATTAGCATTCTGAGCTAAATTTAGTTAGGGATATATATATATCATTTTGTAATTTTTTTCTGAATATAGAGTGCATGATTTCTAGGGTTTGGATGATGCAGCTGGCTTCATTATGCAGCAAGAATTGAGCAATCTGAATCAGTACAGCCCTCAAGAATTAATATCAGCTTCATATGATAATGATCTGCAACAGTCCATCTCTTCATCAGAAAGCTTTACTTTAAACCCTTCTGTTTACTCTGTGGAAAAGTTCATGGAAGCATCTCAAGAAATGTACAAAGCTGATCAAAATGGCATTTTTTTGGTGCCTGATGCCCCATTTCTCCTGTCATTTAACCAATCTCAAGTTGAAAATATTAATATCTATGATGCCGATGTGCCAAAAGATATCTGTATTAAAAGGAAAGGTGGAGTGGTTAATGGTGAAACTGAGAGGAAGAAGATGAGGATGGGCTTAGGGCAAGCTGCTTATGCCCTTGATCACATACTTGCTGAGAGAAGGAGAAGGGAGAAGCTTAGCGAAAGGTTCGTAGCACTTGCAGCTATCATCCCTGGTCTTAAGAAGGTACGTGAAATAATCTGTAAAAGATGAAATCTGCTATTTCATATGAAGTTTATAAAATGTATTTTCTATCTACAATATAACCAAATGAGCTTCTCAGGAACTTTATTCTAGTTTGATACAATCATTTATCATAATCTTATAAGTTAAGCTATAAATGGTGAAAAAGGGTGTAATTAAAAGATATTTTTATATAATTATAATAAGATGCTGCTAATAATAAACATTAGTTAAAAATACTTCAGCAGCTATAACTCTCAAACTTCTAATAGTTAATGTTAGTGGTCAACAAACTGCATTCATGATGTTTGGGAGGGAAATCCAAGTAAGAAGCTTTGATATTTAAGAGCAACTGATTTAAAATTTCATGACATTTCATATTTTTTGAAATTTTTTTTGAAGGATATATAGAAATTTATCCCTCATATTTTATTTAAAATAAGATTGGCACATGATAACTTACTTAATTTAAACCCACATTGACAGCATATTAATCCTTTCTCTATGCATCTGCTATGGGTAACTCGGGATCGATACCTTAATTAAAGTTTCGTTTGGGACGACTTTCTTACTGTTTCTTAAAACATCTTCTAGTACCACAACACTATTTTAAGAAGCAATAAGAAAGCCGTCCCAAACGTAGCCTAAGTCCCTTTAATTCCACCTTCTTAATGGACTTGCATGTTCTCAACTACTCAACAATTCTCTTCTTATTTTGCCACAACAGGGAGTTGTAGTAACAATTATATATCATATATGCATGGGTTGCTTCTATTTTGTTGAAAGCCAACATGGTATATGTGAAGTAGTATTCCAATCATCCAAAACATTAATGATAATTAGTCTAAAACTCCATGTGATCTTATATATTTGTATGATCACAAATCATTCATTGATTAATTTTCCTGGAAGTATGACTAACGCATACACAGTTTTATGAAAGTTGCTGATAAAAGAAGAGTTGTTAGAATTAGGTGATATTTTTAAGCAACTCACATTGGTTTGTCGAATATGAGCATGTGATATGTATGAGAATTTATCTTAATTGATCTAAATATTTACAATATATATATATATATATATATATATATATATATAGAGGCTTCAAAAGATATATATCCTTCTCGATGTAACATTATATGCACAATTTGTTATTTCTCCAAATTTTTATTACTTTTTGACATCATTCATTTTGATAGCTAGCTGTACTACAATAATGCTGAGTTAGTGTCCCTCTTTGGAATCACACTTGTTAAGAGAAGTTTAAGAACTAATTAAAAGTCCTCCTTATCAATGATTGATCTTTAAATCAACAGATTAAAGATTTATGATGTGAAGTACTTCACCTTTTAAGAATGATTAATACTTTTCAAGCTCACTGTTTTTTATGCTCAACAACTCCTCAGTTCACGTGACACCTGTCTTTTCTTATTTGTGCTTTTGGTGATACAATAAATAAATAAATAATAAATAAGACAAAATCATAACTTTTGATCTTTTTTCCCCCTTAAAACTATATATTTGAAAGAAAAAAGGGTTTTACTTTTTGCTAAAAAATTAGGTTGTAACAAGTGGAAGAAAAGTTTTTAGCTTTCTCTTAGTAGTTAAGAGATATATATGGAGTCTAAAGAGTAATTCTCTTATCGAAAATATTTTTTTGCACCCCCTCAAATCATTATATTTTCAATATGATATATCTATGATATACTTCATAGAAAAATAAAGAAGACCCTTCACTTATGATGGGAGAAATAATGCTTACTATATATGGTGTATTAGAAAGCAATAAAAAAACTGTCACAAACGAACTCTAGATCACTTTTTTTTTTTTGCTTTCAAGAGATTTTTATACTAAAAACGGCTTTGTACACCTAACTCACGTGCACCCATATATTCACACTATTAAGTAATTGCTCTTTCCCATTCATGCATCAGATGGACAAAGCTTCAGTTCTTGGAGATGCAGTCAAGCACATCAAAGAGCTAGAGGAAAGGGTGAAGAACCTTGAAGAAGAGAAGATTGAGAGGAAGGCAGTGGAGATTGCTACAATGAACATTATAAAGCCCTGCCATGATCATTCCAATGACTGTGAAAGCCCTATATCTTCTGTGGAGAATAACAATATTATTAATAGCAGTACATCTCATGATCAGAAACTCCACCCTCACCACATAAAGGTTAAGATTTGTGAAAAGGCAGTGCTCGTAAACATACACTGTGAAAATCATAAGGGAGTTTTGGCTAAGTTGGCTTCTGATATTGAGGACCTCCACCTCATGGTCAGCAACTTCAGTGCCGT
Source organism: Dendrobium huoshanense (assembly GCA_016618105.1). NCBI lineage: Eukaryota > Viridiplantae > Streptophyta > Magnoliopsida > Asparagales > Orchidaceae > Dendrobium > Dendrobium huoshanense. The sequence goes on along the minus strand of CM028352.1, from coordinate 19,674,411 downwards.
GCCTTTCATGGGGTCCTCATTCCTTGATATCACTGTGGCTGCTCAGGCAAGTATATCAATTTCATAGACATATATGTACATTTATTATACAAACATATATAAGAATATATCAATGAAAGAACATATGACCTATGTATATATACGTGGGAATTTATATTAATACATGAAAATCGAACATTAACGGCGGATATTTCCGGCAACTTTTCAGTGGAAATTCGCCCAATTCCGCTGAAAAAATCCATCGGTAATGGTCGATTTTCCTATAGTGTATATTAGATTATTATAATTAATATATAATTTTAACACCATGCATGCATCTTTACTATGCATAAAATGAGAAGTACTTATCATCATTAATCAAGCTTGTATATGATAAAGCATTTTCACATGCTACAAAATTAACATATTTGCAACGTAAATGATCATTTTAGGAAATATGTCATAAAATTATTCAGTGCAGCTGATCAATCATCACTTTCTCATACATGAACCCCACTCCTATATTTAATATGCCACAAAAGTATAAGTGCTTCAAATGTGGTCGATTTTGCCGGTGTGGAAGCATTGCTCTATATCACATGCCACATGAGATATATACTGAATTTTTTGTAACTTTGTGGGCATGCTAAGGAGAATTGCTAAAATAGAGCAATGAGTGATCTATATACATATAGGAAAATGTCTGTTTACAGGGAAATGACTGTTTACCGCTGGTACAAGCGGCGTCCAAATCGGTGTAAATTTACACCCGAAAATAAGAGGCAGAATTTCCAACGGAAAAATCGTTGGAATATATATATGAAATACCGGAATAACTTTGCGACACTCGAATTACCGTCGGACAACTTTTTTCCGAAAACAAGATTTAACAGTAGATTCTGCTGATAACCAGAGATTTTCCTGTAATATATATATATATATATATATATATATATATATATATATATATATATATATATATATATATATATATATATGGATGTGAACATATATATTTATAAAAATTGATCAAATTGAATTCGAGCATTAGATTATTCTTAATCAACACCAATATTTTGTATTTGAAGCTAAAATATGAAAAATAGTACTGAATGAAACTTTTTTCATATGTGAAGTTTAATTTGCATGCATTTATGCAAATGCATGCAAATTAAACTTCACATATGAAAAAAGTTTCATTCAGTACTATTTTTCATATTTTTAGCTTCAAATACAAAATATTGGTGTTGATTAAGATATCTAATGCTCGAATTCAATTTGATCAATTTTTATAAATATATATGTTCACATCCATATATATATATATATATATATATATATATATATATATATATATATATATATATATATATATATATATATATATTACAGGAAAATCTCTGGTTATCAGCAGAATCTACTGTTAAATCTTGTTTTCGGAAAAAGTTGTCCGACGGTAATTCGAGTGTCGCAAAGTTATTCCGGTATTTCATATATATATTCCAACGATTTTTCCGTTGGAAATTCTGCCTCTTATTTTCGGGTGTAAATTTACACCGATTTGGACGCCGCTTGTACCAGCGGTAAACAGTCATTTCCCTGTAAACAGACATTTTCCTATATGTATATAGATCACTCATTGCTCTATTTTAGCAATTCTCCTTAGCATGCCCACAAAGTTACAAAAAATTCAGTATATATCTCATGTGGCATGTGATATAGAGCAATGCTTCCACCCGGCAAAATCGACCACATTTGAAGCACTTATACTTTTGTGGCATATTAAATATAGGAGTGGGGTTCATGTATGAGAAAGTGATGATTGATCAGCTGCACTGAATAATTTTATGACATATTTCCCTAAAATGATCATTTACGTTGCAAATATGTTAATTTTGTAGCATGTGAAAATGCTTTATCATATACAAGCTTGATTAATGATGATAAGTACTTCTCATTTTATGCATAGTAAAGATGCATGCATGGTGTTAAAATTATATATTATTATAATAATCTAATATACACTATAGGAAAATCGACCATTACCGATGGATTTTTTCAGCGGAATTGGCGAATTTCCACTGAAAAGTTGCCGGAAATATCCGCCGTTAATGTTCGATTTTCATGTATTAATATAAATTCCCACGTATATATACATAGGTCATATGTTCTTTCATTGATATATTCTTATATATGTTTGTATAATAAATGTACATATATGTCTATGAAATTGATATACTTGCCTGAGCAGCCACAGTGATATCAAGGAATGAGGACCCCATGAAAGGCACGGCACTGAAGTTGCTGACCATGAGGTGGAGGTCCTCAATATCAGAAGCCAACTTAGCCAAAATTCCCTTATGATTTTCACAGTGTATGTTTACGAGCACTGCCTTTTCACAAATCTTAACCTTTATGTGGTGAGGGTGGAGTTTCTGATCATGAGATGTACTGCTATTAATAATATTGTTATTCTCCACAGAAGATATAGGGCTTTCACAGTCATTGGAATGATCATGGCAGGGCTTTATAATGTTCATTGTAGCAATCTCCACTGCCTTCCTCTCAATCTTCTCTTCTTCAAGGTTCTTCACCCTTTCCTCTAGCTCTTTGATGTGCTTGACTGCATCTCCAAGAACTGAAGCTTTGTCCATCTGATGCATGAATGGGAAAGAGCAATTACTTAATAGTGTGAATATATGGGTGCACGTGAGTTAGCTGTACAAAGCCGTTTTTAGTACAAAAATCTATTGAAAGCAAAAAAAAATAGTGATCTAGAGTTCGTTTGTGACAGCTTTTTTATTGCTTTCTAATACACCATATATAGTAAGCATTATTTCTCCCATCATAAGTGAAGGGTCTTCTTTATTTTTCTATGAAGTATATCATAGATATATCATATTGAAAATATAATGATTTGAGGGGGTGCAAAAAAATATTTTCGATAAGAGAATTACTCTTTAGACTCCATATATATCTCTTAACTACTAAGAGAAAGCTAAAACTTTTCTTCCACTTGTTACAACCTATTTTTAGCAAAAAGTAAAACCCTTTTTTCTTTCAAATATATAGATTTAAGGGGGAAAAAAGATCAAAAGTTATGATTTTGTCTTATTTATTATTTATTTATTTATTGTATCACAAAAAGCACAAATAAGAAAAGACAGGTGTCACGTGAACTGAGGAGTTGTTGAGCATAAAAAACAGTGAGCTTGAAAAGTATTAATCATTCTTAAAAGGTGAAGTACTTCACATCATAAATCTTTAATCTGTTGATTTAAAGATCAATCATTGATAAGGAGGACTTTTAATTAGTTCTTAAACTTCTTCTTAACAAGTGTGATTCCAAAGAGGGACACTAACTCAGCATTATTGTAGTACAGCTAGCTATCAAAATGAATGATGTCAAAAAGTAATAAAAATTTGGAGAAATAACAAATTGTGCATATAATGTTACATCGAGAAGGATATATATCTTTTGAAGCCTCTATATATATATATATATATATATATATATATATTTGTAAATATTTAGATCAATTAAGATAAATTCTCATACATATCACATGCTCATATTCGACAAACCAATGTGAGTTGCTTAAAAATATCACCTAATTCTAACAACTCTTCTTTTATCAGCAACTTTCATAAAACTGTGTTATGCGTTAGTCATACTTCCAGGAAAATTAATCAATGAATGATTTGTGATCATACAAATATATAAGATCACATGGAGTTTTAGACTAATTATTCATTAATGTTTTGGATGATTGGAATACTACTTCACATATACCATGTTGGCTTTCAACAAATAGAAGCAACCCATGCATATATGATATATAATTGTTACTACAACTCCCTGTTGTGGCAAAATAGAAGAGAATTGTTGAGTAGTTGAGAACATGCAAGTCCATTAAGAAGGTGGAATTAAGGGACTTAGGCTACGTTTGGGACGGCTTTCTTATTGCTTCTAAAATAGTGTTGTGGTACTAGAAGACTGTTTTAAGAAACAGTAAGAAAGTCGTCCCAACGAAACTTTAATTAAGGTATCGATCCCGAGTTACCCATAGCAAATGCAAAGGGAAAGAATTAATATGCTGTCAATGTGGGTTTAAATTAAGTAAGTTATCATGTGCCAATCTTATGTTAAATAAAATATGAGGGATACATTTCTATCCTTCAAAAAAAAATTCAAAAATATGAAATGTCATGAAATTTTAAATCAGTTGCTCTTAAATATCAAAGCTTCTTACTTGGATTTCCCTCCCAAACATCATGAATGCAGTTTGTTGACCACTAACATTAACTATTAGAAGTTTGAGAGTTATAGCTGCTGAAGTATTTTAACTAATGTTTATTATTAGCATTATTTTCTTATAATTATAATAAAAATATCTTTTAATTACACCCTTTTTCACCATTTATAGCTTAACTTATAAGATTATGATAAATGATTGTATCAAACTAGAATAAAGTTCCTGAGAAGCTCATTTGGTTATATTGTAGATAGAAAATACATTTTATAAACTTCATATGAAATAGCAAATATCATCTTTTACAGATTATTTCACGTACCTTCTTAAGACCAGGGATGATAGCTGCAAGTGCTACGAACCTTTCGCTAAGCTTCTCCCTTCTCCTTCTCTCAGCAAGTATGTGATCAAGGGCATAAGCAGCTTGCCCTAAGCCCATCCTCATCTTCTTCCTCTCAGTTTCACCATTAACCACTCCACCTTTCCTTTTAATACAGATATCTTTTGGCACATCGGCATCATAGATATTAATATTTTCAACTTGAGATTGGTTAAATGACAGGAGAAATGGGGCATCAGGCACCAAAAAAATGCCATTTTGATCAGCTTTGTACATTTCTTGAGATGCTTCCATGAACTTTTCCACAGAGTAAACAGAAGGGTTTAAAGTAAAGCTTTCTGATGAAGAGATGGACTGTTGCAGATCATTATCATATGAAGCTGATATTAATTCTTGAGGGCTGTACTGATTCAGATTGCTCAATTCTTGCTGCATAATGAAGCCAGCTGCATCATCCAAACCCTAGAAATCATGCACTCTATATTCAGAAAAAATTACAAAATGATATATATATATCCCTAACTAAATTTAGCTCAGAATGCTAATTATGGAACAATAAAAGAGATCTTCTTACATTTTTTTTTTTTCTTCTAATAAAAGTAACTACTACATCTCTCTCTTAATTTTGGTCAGCTTATAATTAGACAGAAGTGCTCTACTACAGTTCAATAAAAAAATTTAGTATCTGGAAGAGGTGAATTCAGCTTAGGATATCCTCAACCAATTTTCTTTTTTAAGATCTTTCCACTTACCAAGTCTGAAACCCAGTGAAAAGTTCTTGATTCCATTATTTCAGATCAGAAGTACCTTGAGAGATTAATAACAAAAATGAAAGTAATGGTGATCAGTAATGAAATATAAAGCCGGTTGTACTTAGTGCTACTAATCATAAGCAAATATCCTGCATATATCAAAGAGAAATATCGTTACTGATATGAAAATCTTCAGTACTGGAACTCTCCACTATAACAATCCAAAATATGAAAAGAAGTGCGTTTCACTAAGAAAAAGCTTTTGATCGGGAAGCTTAATTAATTTATTTTAATAAAACAGCTGAGGAGAAATTAAAGACAAAGAATTAAAAGACAGAAGTTCTTAATTTTATGTTCAGTTTCTATGATATTTTTTTCTCCTAATTATGATAAGTATAGTTCAATTTCAATCATGTAACAAAAAAACAATAGAAATCAGGGAAAAACTCATGAGAAGGCTGAAGAAATTGTCTGGTAAGCTGAAGAACACCAAGAAATTAACACTGGAGAAAGAGAGAGCTGAAGAAGAAGAAGAAAGCCTAACCTCAAAACCTAATTCTCCCCTTCAAGCTCAAACCGCAAAGCGACCAAGACATACCTGGCTTCTGTATATTATAAATATTATAAAAAAATATTATGATCTGGTTGGTGCATGTGAACTACAGCTCCTTTTACTTTGATTACTGTTGATTTGGAGGCTTTAGGAATGACTTCACACCTGCCATCACATACACGTACTCATCATTTCACTTATTAGTAATTAATTTGTTAGTTTGATCCATAAAAGCTTCAGCACAAATATTTTCTTTATTAGAGAAAGAGTGTATAGAGAGGAGAGCCACTGCCCACCATCTCATTGATTATTTTATAGTATTAGTAAATGGTTTTACCAGCAAAATTGGCCATCAGCTGACTTAAAAACAGATAAGTAAGAGATCAATTGGGAAATAAATAAATGCCATTGAATAAGGTATAATCTGGTGCTATTTTCGAGTATATTAATATGTGCTTTAACGCAGGTGTGTTTACCATTTTGGTGCGTTTAGCATTATCTTTTGTTTATGTTGCAAGTTTCTGACAGATTATTCGTTGAAAAATAGTCGGTAAATACGATTCAACGAAATGATGTAAGTTTTCAAGTTGATTCATTACGCCAATATTTCCGACAGATAATCCACCAGTTTCATCCGTCTATAATAGTCTGGCGGAACATGGCGGCGGATTATCCACCGGTAATACTAACAAGGGCGGAGGGAGGGGGGCAAGGGGGCTGCCCCCCTAAAATGCTATGATCCATACAGTGCCCACTTAGCACAATTTATGTAGAAGAAGAAAAAAAAAAAAGCAGTCATATCACATTCCTGGCCTCCTAAGTCCTCCTGTAGCTTTCCTATCTAGACACCGCCCAAATAAGACCTTTCTCTGATTGGAATTTTATAAGAAAAACTTCAAAAATCTGTTGATATATTTATCAGAAAATATATTTTTACCCTAGACATTTATCAGAAAATCTTAAGTCCTCCTGTAGCTTAGACTCATCTCGGTAGCAGGCTCGATGAGTCATCTTATGAGCTCGCGAGTCGAGCTCGAACATGACGGTTATGCACTCGACGGCAAACGAGCTCATAATCGCGACAACGGATGCGACTATGACAGACAAGCACTCGACGGTAGACGAGCTCAGGACAATGATGGTGGACACGACTACAAACTCGGGACAACGACGACGGAGCTCGACAGCGGACGTGACTACAAGCTTGACAGCGGAGCTCGACGAGCCGCTCGACATGAAGATGAGTCGAGCTCAAGCTCGAATTTTGAGCTCGACTCGAGTTCGAGCTAGACATTCTCCTGGCTCGAGCTCTACTCTGCTCGTTTGCACCCTGTTCTACTCCATTGTTTCTATTTGAATAGTATTTTATAGAATTTGTGCATTCAAAATGATATATATATATATATATATATATATATATATATATAATATATATATATATATATATATATATATATATATATATACTTCTCAAATTATCTCTTAAATGAATTAGATAATAAATGTGTGCCCCCTCTATAAGAAATTTCTGGCTCCGCCACTTAATACTAACACAACATTTTTGAAAAAAATACAGGCGGATAAAATGTCGGAATTCGCTCGAAGAAAATGACGTGCAACCTTCAATTTTTGCCGGAATTCTGCCAGAAATCTGCCGGTCGCCAGTGAAGACTTTTCGACGAGCGAATTGCTATCCGCCAAAAATTCGCAGGAGAAGCAATATTTCCAGCGGATTTTCCTTGTTAGTCTGCCACTAACAAGTGATTTTCCTGTAATGGCATAAGTTTTTTTTTTTTTTTTAATTATTTATGAAATAAGGGAAGCGTCATTGAAGAAAGAAATTATTAAGAAAAAACAGAGTCTTCGGTTAGAAAAAGGATGGCTTTCAAATTTAAGTCATGTGCTGCATCATGAGAACTAAATTAACAAAAAATAATATCATCAATGGTGAAAAAAGAACTTTTTTATGAAGGATAAAAATATATTCTATATATATTTTCATCATGTGGGCTCAAAATTGACGAACAAGAACGATTATTATATTAAATTTATATTAGATATAAAGAAATTCATCACAGCTTCGTCCGCTGAGATTGATTGATACATGAGTTCTTTAAATTAGAAAATAAGAATATATATAATGCTTGAGCAAAACCCTTTGATAGTGGAAAAGATCTATATGGATATTTGAATCCAAATTTAAATAATCAATTTAAAATCTAAACAATATATATATATATAATTTCAAATATCTTACTTTTAGTGTGTGCATGTAGGTTGCTTCTTATACCCATAAATGAAAGAGCAATTCATCCCAAGAAATTTTCTTTTACTTTGATCATTTATCATCATTGCTATGAAACTAAGGCTTCATTTGAGATCATTTTCTTACTGCTTTTTAAATAATTTTTAATACAAAATTTTTAATTTTTGAGTTAGAAAGCTATTTTAAAAATAGTAAAAAAATTGTCTCAACGAAACCTAATTAATCATGCCACAACTTGAAATGACTTCATACCTAATTAATCTTCCATAATTTCTTTAAAAAAAATATCTAAAATTAAAACTCACAAAATAAACCTATTCTTCAAAAAAAAAAAACTTTCTTTCATAAAAGTTTTATTAATGCAATTGACTCTTAATTTTCTTTTTATTCACCTCTTATTTTGCTTATTAATAACAAAGGTAGTAATACCCAACATATTTAAAGTTGGACTGGACCGACCGGTTCGATCGGTTCAACCGAGAACCAGTCTGGTTCGGCGAAAGAATCGGCTGAAAACAAAACCGATGAAAATCTATTTTTGAAGAACCGCCGAACCGGGTGGTTTTTTGAAGAACTGGACGGATAAGTATGGCGATTTCAGTCTTCCAAATATGATCAAATGTGCGTAATGAAGATTGGAAAGTATTATGTCTCGCCTCTACCCTAAATACACTATTCCTCGTGTATTCGGCCGTTTCAAAGCTTCACTAAATGGATATAGAAACTATAAGATCTAAAAAAAATTATTCATTTTACTTTTTAACATTTTCATATTTTAGAGAAAGAGAATTGAAGATGGTCTGCATTCCTCAATATTTAACACACAATAGCGCTCAACAAAAGATATGCATTTCTCAAAATTTCTCGTTTGTTGAGTTATTTACTTATTTATGAACTTATATTTTATGGACTTACTTGATGTCATATTTATATTATGTGTTATTTTTTTATGCTTTATAAACTTAATTGATGCAATATTTATGTTATTTGATTAATTTGATATAATAATAGAATATAGAATGAAGTTATTGTAGGAAAATTTATCGTTCATTTTATAATTTTTAATAATTTTATTATTTATTATATCATTCGGTTCAACCGGTCAAACCTTGAACGTCTTCTTCTTCCGATTCATTGTCCGGTCCAATTTTCAAACCTTAGTAATACCTGAAAAGTTTATTGACTCATCAATAAATCTAAACTTTATTCGTCTCATCACATTTAAAGGTATGCTAAGCATAGTACATATATAATCAATCAATATTATATAATACAAAATTTAGAATGAATTTAATAAATAAAAAACTCATCCTACCCTTAATTTTAAATAATTAAAATTATTCTACACTAAAGCTTCATTTGGGATGGCTTTATTTCTGCTTCTTAAAGAAGCTTTTTAGTATAAAAAATTTAATTTTTGTACTAAAAAGTTATTTTTAAAAACATGAAAAAATCAGTCCTAAATGAAGTGGGACACCTTCTTTGCTGTTTTCAAAATGGTTTTCTATTACAAAATTTCTTGAATTTTAAATTTTTGTAATAAAAAGTAATTTTAAAGTAGTAAAAAAAGTCACAAACGAGCCTAAGCCTTCCTTTGAAAATGCTTTCTTACCCTTTTTTTAGAGTATATTTTCATTAAAAAGTCTCTAATTCAAAAAAAAAATTGTATTAAAAAATTACCTTACAAAAATAATAGAAATTATAAAAATGAAACACAAGTTGAATTAAGTTGAATGACGATATTCTGAAGTAATTCTGTTCAGTAGATTTTACTTCAACATTTTGGACCTTCTAGAATTCAAAAATATATATATAAAGATAAAACAAACGTGATTATAAATGGGGCTTGCGTGGGCCGTGCGAAAAACTTTTTGCCGCCTGTGATCCTGCATTATTAAGATTCACACGTGCATCCACGCGGCCATCCTTAACGTAATTTTCGTATTACATTATATTAATAATGTCACATAATTATATTTCTCAATTTCTAAACAGCTAAATATAAAATAAATAATAATAATAATAACAATAAGAGCTCGGGCTCAAGGGAAATCAGTATGAGTCAAGCCAATTCAACTTGATCTATTCGACCTATCAAATTAGCCCTCACAACTACTCAAGTGGACAACTCCATATGAAAAACTATTGATCAGCTATTCAGTACGTCAAGTCAATGACTTCTTTCAAGCTCGGCGAGAGATTTTATCAAGTAGAATAGTCTAATTAAGGAAAAATTATTGTGTCCGGACAGGGTACCAGCAGTACCGCTTCGATATCAAACACGGTACCGAGCTCGGTATTGAGCGCCTAGTGATCTGATGATTTTTTATTGCTATCTGGACACGTTTGATGTCCAGACATAATAATTACTCCTAATTAAGCTATGTGATTATTATATTTTTCTATTATTTTATATATTGTAATGTCTATGTGGTCAATTATGCAAGGCTCAAGTCCCAAATTAAATTTCTAAATAGGTCAATCAAGGGCTGAGCTCAATTACATAATTTTTGCACTCAAATTAATTTTAAAAAAATCATTGATAATCTCCCTTTAGAATTATTTCTCTCTCTCTCTCTCTTCAGCAGGAGATTTCATTGTTTATGCCTTCAAGACGAGAGATTATTATGTGCGGAGTCCAAACCGAAGTTGCATCTAGTTTTTGTGAGTGTCTGCAATAAATACATAGTGGTGCAAAGTACTGCGCTTTTACTACGCACACTCACAGAATATGGATAGTTCTCTGATCCGGACCACGCACGTAATAATCTCTATGAAGACTACCACCTTCACCAAGCTTCACTCCCTTTATTGAGGGAGTTGGCAGAATGACGTAGAAAGAATAGGCTTCCGGAAGTAAAAATGTAATATTTGACATAATAAAAGTAATCTAGGTGTTGGACAAGTAAATATAAAATTTGAGTTATATATACAGTGGCATATTCATAAATCTCAATTTTAAATTGACTTAAACAGCTCGATCTAACTCGGTTTTCGAAATATTATTTATAATAGTGAAGATAAAATACAAATAACTAAATGAAATACTGTTTTCAATTCAAGTAAATATACAACAACAACATCATCATCAACATCAACCTTTGTCCCACTACGTTGGGTAAACTACATGAATCCATTTTCTCCATTATATGTTGTCAAAAGTAAAATTCTCATTTAAATTTAATAAAGAAAGATCATTTCAATATTTTCTAACCAAGACTTTTAAAGTCTACATTTATCTTTCTTAACATAAATCAAATCTAATACATCTATTTTCCTAATCGGGTCATCAGAAGACTACCGTTTTATCTGACCAAACCATCTAAGGCGACTCTCTCTAATCTTATCTTCCACTGGCGCTACTTCAACCTTTTCACATATATGCCGTTGCCAGGTCCCAAATCCTGGATAAGAAAAATGAATGATCACGTTAGATAGTCGACAATCAGTATAAAACTTGTCAAATAATCATAACATAAATGATTAAATCATAAAATAAATAAAAATTAATCTAAATATAATTAACACAGTCTAACTCATAATTTAGCATATAATCCTACTTTGAGAATTATAAACAAAAAATTAAAAGAAGAATAGACAGTCTCTTCATAACGGAGAAAAGTCTCACCATACACAAATTTGTTCCATTATTAAGAGAGAAATAACCAATCGAGATGCATTGGAAACAAATACAGCTTTAGTTTAGGTTATCTCTATAAAGTTGCCAGCTGCTTTTGAGGCTAGTCGCCGAGAACAGTGGGACCAGAAGGATTTTGTTCAAGATATCAGACAAAGTCGGATGATTTAGACAATTTGCCAGATCATATAAGACCCTAAATGATAATGAATGTCACAACTAATACTAATATTTCGGTTGCATCAGCAGGAATATATTTTTGTGAGTGATGCGCAGAATGAGCTGAAGGCAAAATCATAGACTAAGATGAGAATGATTAGTTTAATCAAAGCGCATCACTGTCTTTCTTATGCAGGCAAGAAGCTGTATCATCAAACCTTTAGAGAAAGGTAACCATTTAATAAATTCCGGGTAGAGCCAAATTAGAAAAAAGAAGTGCATAAGACAAACATTTCATTTGGGACAGGTTTCTTATTGCTTCATAAAGCAACTTTAGTACAAAATTTTAATTTTTTACTAAAAAACTGATTTAAGAAGCAGTAAAAAAGCCATCCCAACGAACCTATAAAGACCATTTAGATTTTTTTTGGGTCAGCTTATTTTACTGCTTTTTAGGCTTTCGTTTGGGACGTCTTTTTTATTGTTTCTTAAAACAATTTTCTAGTATAAAAATTAACTATTTTAAGAAATGACAAGAAAGTCATCCCAAATGAAGACTTAAACTTTAATACAAAAATTTCTAGTTCAAAATTTTTTTTTACTAAAAAGTTAATTTAAAAAGCAATATGAAAGCTTTCCCAAACGAAACCTTATTCTTCAAAAAAATCATGACAAATGGGAAAAAAATTTTAAGGACATTAAAATAATTGAATCTATTTTGAAATTACTGTTATATATATATATATATATATATATATATAAAAGATTTTTTAATTCATTTTAGTATAATTTATATGAAGATATCATAATATAATCTTTTCTAAAAATAAAATAAAAAAACTTAAATAATATTGTATTTGGCACAATAACACTACCAAGAAATACGTTTTTTTTCAATTCCAACTTGAGGTCATAGGTTTGGAAAATGCATGGTAATTGTTAAGCCATTTGAAGTTAAAACAGAGGGGACTTACAATAATCAATTCAATATCCATTTGCTTCTCATCTCTCTGAATCCAAATCTTCACCGAGCAGTCCTTTTCAATGCTCCAGATGCAATAATATTCAACTTTGGGTGACATGAGACAGATAAGACAATGTCCTTGTGACCTTCTAATCTCTGTACAATCTTTCTGCTCTGAAGATCCCACAAATATACGCAGTTATCTTCGGAACCACTTACAATATACTTGCCATTTGTAACTGAAAATGTAGCAGAAATGACATATCTTAAATTGGTGTGTCCCCTGTATGTCTTCAAGAATTTCCCGGTTGAGAATTCCATAATCTCTGCAAGAAAAAAAAATTCCACTGAGAAATGATAATTATATGATTTTGAATGCAATTCAAACCAAGTAAGAAAAGTTAAGTGGTGGATTCATCAGTAGTATTGGACATGAGTTTCTCACAAGCTTAAAAGAATGCCTTGCTATTAAATATGAATAATTACATTAAGTACCTCTCGAATTATGGATCAATGAGATAATTTTGCACATTGGCTGTTGAGAATGCTAAAATGTGCTGCTTACTTGTGGTAATCTGATAGAAAATAGTCACCAATAATGCAGAAATTTGCTGAATTTCAGAGAAAATCAGCCAAATAGAGCAGATTTTTATAAAATTGTAAGAAATCTGATAGAAAAATACTTGAAATTCACTAATAGAAGAGAAAAACAGCACAAGATACACGGATCTTCAATTCGAGAAGAAGAACCAACTCTCCAAATCTCTAGCCAAAGACCAGAGCCCAAACACCACACAAGAGATCCCAATTCAAAATCAAATTCAAGATAACCCTAACCCTAGCAGACAAGGATAATTAAAGTAAAAAAACAAAAGTTTAATCCAAACAGCCCCTAATTTGAAATTTCCCTCCCATACAATGCTTAATTATTGTGTGGGCCCCATCTACTTGCCCTCTCTCTCTCTCTCTCTCTCTCTCTCTCTCTCTCTCTCTCTCTCTCTCTCTCCATGGTTCCGCCCCCTCGGACCCTCCGCTTGTGGACAAAAACCGGTCTACTAGGGGCCGGTTCAGCTGGTTCAACCGACCCCACTTGGGCCGGCCTAACATAATCAACATGAATGGCCTTATTCGTTTGTAACTTGCAGAGTTCATAATCAGCCAATACAACACAATAGAAGGTTGCAAAATTATCATTCATTAAGATGTGACGTTTAAAAAAAAAAAAAAAGGAATTTCAAAAGTTGAATTCCCTGCATATATAATTTTAAAGAGAAATAAACAAGCATGCTATACCAGTGTTTAAAATTGCGTATTCGGGTATTCATGCGTTTTTTATTCGTGGCGAGGCGTAAGCCTCAAGGCGTTTTGAGGCGTAAGCCTCAAATCAAAAGATTGCGTAAACATAAAATGATAAATTGTTTATATACTAATGAGTGAATAATATAAAACATAAAAAAGCATAAGATATGAAGTGAATCAAATATCCTAATAATAAGACTACATGAATATAGTTCAACTCAAATTTTATCTTTCCCAAATCCCAGTATTCTTTTCATTAACATATAATTCAAATTTTCAAAAATAAATAGCAATGACATATCACATAAGAACTCATAAGTCATCAGCACTGTCATCACTAAGGGGTTCTTCATTTGAATCTTCATTATGATGAACTGCTCTCTCCCCTTCCTCCTCTCCTGTAGAGTCCAATGTCGGGCATTTACTTCAAGATTTATGTAAGTTTAATATATATAGCGTGAGGCGTAAGCCTCATGCAAGTGAGGCGAGGCGGGCCTCACCAAGTTGAGGCGCAAGCCTCATAAAAAAAAACTCGAGGCGTAAGCATCGGGCTTTTTTTTACTGGAATTGCGCAATAGCGGGCCTCAAGGCGAGCTTCATATTGCGCAATTTTAAACCATGTGCTATACAGAACAAACAATTAAGCTTTGTATGTAGTATTATCGAATATAAGTAAAATAACTCATTTCTTTCTACTATAATGACTAACTTCAGAAATAGGTTTGGTAGATCCCAGTAGTAGACTATGTAGATTCCACGACTAAACCAACCAGTAAAACAAACATCCACTAAATAATTGGTTTAGTTTTAGATGAAACATCAACTTCACAATAAACCATTATAGTCTCGAAGAACAATTATTAAATACCCGCTAAAAAGCTACTTAAACTATTTCGTCATAAGAAAAAATATTAGTTTACCCAACTATTGAGAAACTACCAATCTTTTCAAGAAACACCCATCATGCCCCAAATCGCATCTTTATAACATTAGTGGTGAATAAATTAATTACTACACAGCTAACATAAGTACTAATAACTAGACAGCCGGTTGTGAATTAAGTTTTATTAGTCTCCAATTCTAAATAATTCGATCGAAAAGCTTAGTTAGCAGATTCATATATTATACTCATATAAAACATGTAGCGGTGAATTATTTTAAAAAACCATTTCTCATACTTTGTTAAAGCGGATAAAAATGCACATGTTAAACCTCAAAGTATAATGCATGTATTTTATGCATTGCACTCCCATACTTATGAAAGATGCTCCTTTACATATTTCACTTTGGCATGCCAAGACTAAATATTTATTATAAAATATAGTTAGTTTTAATAAAATAATTCATACAAATGATTATATTAGAAGAATATTTGAAGTGACATTAATTGAGAAAAAAAGAATTATTCAATTTGTACATATATAACAAAACTAAGAATTGTGACGATCAAAAGGGCTTATTAAATATGTCATAGGTCTAGAAATAAAGGTGCCCCTATGATTATATGGAAAAATATAATGCAAAATGATTTGGAAAGAATAAATTCAGCATCTCATGCAGCACTAAGCATGAACAAATGAAAAATAAGAATTTATAAAGTTGACCCAAGTACTTGGGATAAGTCTAATGTTGATGACGATGATTATGATATTCAAAACTATAGAATAAAACCCACATAATACAAATAGACATCAGTATCTGTTTAGTACTCACTTAGGAGTGATATTGAGTTCAATTCAAGTGAGTTGACCTAACACCAAAGTAGAGGGTTTGATCCCAATTTGAGCCAATTTAAGTGAAGTCAGAAGTGTCAATTCAAAGTCGGACTTCAAAATGGTTTAAGTCAAGAATATAATTTTATAAACCACATTTAATAGATCCTTATCCATTAAACGTTAAGATTTATGTATGAAATTATACTCTATAATATAATATATTAGCATTCATATATGTGCATGTATATAATGTAATTGTGACTATATTTATGTGTGTTCAATGTGTTAAAACATACATAAATACATGCGGTGTATTCATTGTGTTAAAACATACATAAATACATGCGGATATTATATATTGAATCAATCGAGCTGAATCACAGTATCACACTAATTTCAAGTAACTAATCTTCGAAAATTTTGGTTTCAATTTCAACTCCTTTTAATTTTAACTTGAGTAAACTTCAAGCAATGAACGAGCAAGTCTCATATTTCAAACATAATTATTAGCTTATGTATATCAGGTATTTAATCATGTCCATGTGGCGAGTTAATGTGGTAAGCCACCATTTAACTAATTAGTACAATCCAAATTATCCCACATCCCTCCATGCATTCTTAGTAGATATTAAGAGGCAATTAGAAATTAATAACTACTAAATAAAACATAATAATAATTTAATATCAAATTAAACTAATTCATACATTATATATCATAAAAACTTAGGGGAAAGGATTAGTCCCAATCAGCAAATCAAGAGCACTAAACTTAGCGCATCCATGATTTCTATATTATAGTAGAAAGACAAAAAATAGTTCCTTAAAATCTACATCATTAAATCACCTCAAGATTCATACTAACCTAGTTACACTTCAAT